>JARWKJ010000002.1:27030951-27493451 GCA_029959095.1 Rhinichthys osculus | reverse complement strand
ACAAAGATGCCATGATTCAGTCACCCAATGAACAAAGTCTTGCAGGTTTGGAAAAAATTAAAGATTGGATTTAAGAAATATATGTGCAGTTTATTATATTCAGAAATTAGGAAAATAATTCAAAACCTAGTGGCTTTTAAATATCACTGTATTAATAAGTGTCACTCCTTATGCAGTGTATATACATTTTTTTAGAGCAACATTAGTTTATCATGCAAATTAGTGTTTTTCCTTGAGATGTCAAAACAGATTTGTGAATTTGAGATTATAAAAAAATACAAGAGAAGTCAAATCGTTTCTTTCTTTTATTAAAGTAAAATCTAAAAACAAACAAACTGCACAATCACATATTTACAAAAAAAGTAATAACTGTCATAGTCTTAAAGCTCTTCTGAAAGGCCTTGCATCATGTCCTTCAAGGGATCTTTCATTTCACCTGAAAGCATAATTTGACACCAATTACAGCAAGGAAAAAACCTAAAATAAATGTCAATAAAAATACAAAGCCAATTTTTTGGCATCATCTCTTTCTCCAAATGATAACTTAACTCAAATACTCCTATAAAATCTAGTCTCAAGTTTATACTAAATTGAAAATTAGCTAAAAGGTCTAAAAGTGTATACCTTAACAAAAGTAGCACCTATGCTGTAGAACAAGGTGATGAGGAACAGGAAAACAAAGGTTACAGCAGTGTTTGAAATGCCGCTATCATCTGTATCAATGGGTTCAAACAGGGGATGCTCTATCCACACGATCCACTCTGCGGAAACCGACAAGAACACATTTGCATTAAGACACTGTCCAACACAAGCTGAGAATAAGAGTATGGCATATTCCTTGTGTCTATGATGATTTTAACCAATTTGCCTGTCCATCCTTATTAAAAATAATAGACAGGTGAACTAAAGGCAGGATTATGACGATTTTAATCAATTCACCTCTCCATCTTTATTCAAAATTAGACAGGTGAACTAAAGGCAGGAATGTTCAGTAAAAGGAAACCAATTAGAATATTGTGAGGGACATATAACCTTTAATAAACCATATTGTTTCTGAAATTTGATGATTTTTATTTTATTTATCTTAACTGCTTACTACATAATTAAACCATATACTTAAAGGTGACCATGAATGTATCAATTAAAACAGCAAAAAAGTTGTGAATGTGTCTTGGCATGCTGTAGATGAACCGATGTGACTAAGAATGATCATTCTCTATGCCCTAAACTATATACAATGGAGAGCATTATGTATCTGAGTGATCATAATATCAAAGAGATTAAATGACATACAATATGCACACACACACACACACACACACACACACTGATAAGCATCTACTCTCATTATTTAGAATTTTATGTGCCTTCTAATGGTACTTTGTCTTCTGAATAAAATTATTTTAAAATGTTTCATTTTATGTATTTATTTTAAAGTTCTCTTAACATGCATCACTTCGATGTATTATTATTTGAACTGTTTCATGTCTTCATTTTTTAAATTTCAATTTATTTTGATCGATGTTATGATGTCTTTGTGACCTTATATGCTCACATATACACTGGGACAGACACATGTAAAACTGGCATGATAACATAAATTAAGTGCACAGGAAATATGCTTAGTTTCTTTTTTTATTAGTCTTTTTCTAAATTGATGCGCATGAAAATATCTCAAAAAGCAAGAAGCCACAAACATTAAAGACAAACACACTTACAATTATAGACATGTAACTCAAAAACAAAAACAAACACAAGATGAACAAGATAAACACTCAACAAGCATAACAATCACATGCATAACGATCTATTCCTTGCAGCAGGCGGGGGTTTTCATACTTAGATTAATTACACCTGGCTTATCAATGTTATCAGCAATAGATCTTGTCAGTACGCGCATTTTTGTATCAATGGTTTCATGGTACACTACACAACTGTACACTGTACCACTCTTCCATTCGGAAGAATCCACTGTGATCTGACTGTAGACCGAGAAGTATTTATCATTCTGCATTGGCAGGCTAGTTTTGTGCTTGTACCCATTCGCAGGTTCATCATCAACAAGCCAAGACACAAACACCTCCTTGGGGTAGAAATCCTTCACATAACATGTCAGGGTCATCGTTTCACCCTCTTTGTACTCTGGGGGTGCAAACATGTAAACAGAGGGTCTTTTGCCTTCATTACCTAGTAAGACAAAATCACAATTAAGACCAGAATGCTGAGTCATTCTCCTTTTCTTCTTATTTTTTTTATAAACTTCAATGTCAGTTGTAATGAAGACTGTATATCAGGAGACCTTGTGGAAGCAAGAACTGTGTAACGTTTTACAAAAATAAAAAGACATACCATTTTCTCTGGTGAACGTAGTCTCCATGGGATATGATAGTTGTGAGTGTTCAACTGTACACTTAAATTCTGTGCCGTTGGTCCATTCTTCATAGCCTATAGGGGCTTTGAGTTCCACTTTTTTTTTGTTCTCGACATGTTCCTCTGATGCCTCACGGATGACGAAATGATTTGCTTTAATCTCTATTTTTGTGAATCCTGAATGTTCTCCAGAAGCTGTGCACTTCAGCTCTCCTTCTCTATTTTTCAGCATGTCTTCAAGGGAGGGAGGGTCTATAACAACAGCAATATTGCTGCCGTCTTGCATAGAAACTAGGTACAAAAATCAGACATGCAACAGATTTAGAGAGAGGTAAACATTATGAATAAAGAAACATTCACAGTCCTCAAGAGAAAACATACCTTTATATTGGGCCTCTTCGCTTTTAATTCCCGTCTTGTGCTCGAACTCGCACTTAACTTTGGTGTTTTCGTTCATCCATGTGTTGGCACTGATTTGAAAAATGCTTGTGGCACTATACAAGGTTACTGAGGCATTCTTCTCACTTGTGTCACATGTGCTTATCGCATTTGTCACCACCTTGCCATCCTGAAACCACTTAAACGAGTATGTTTTAGGCGAAAACTGCCGGGCTAAACACAAGAAGGTTCCTGTCCCATTCTCTAACGCCTCTTTTGTAGGTACTGTTAAGAAGAGAGTTGCAGACCGATCTGGCGCAGGGGCTGACAACAGAAAAGCAAAGAGGACATGAAAAGCAAGAAAATAGTGCAACATGCTTTATTAAGCAAAGCACATAGATGCTCTTAGTTGAGTTTGAGCGTCAATGTCAAATGTTGTAGCCTATATTTATACATATATATGTGTGTGTGTGTGTAATTTACATGTACATGTGTAATTTATATATATATAATAATAAGAAATATCATATGCCATTGTATTCCCTGGCATGAGGTCAGAACGCCTATGCATATTATGTGATTTTCTGTTCTAACATATTTTTTTAGACCTATAGCCTTGTAGTTCTCAGCTAGTGTAAACATTCACTGTCAGACTTTGATAAAGGACAACTGCTTGACATGCACAAAAATATAACAGCAGGTTCATTGGCATTAAATAATTTAATCAATGATCTGACACAACTAAAAGAGTGTAATAAAATGTCTATTCAAACATGACCCTCCCAAAAAAAAAACATCATCCCAACAGCAATATACAAGACCCAACAGCAATTATAGAGAAACACGTGAAGTAGCTAAAATGTCAAATGTAACATGTTAGACATTTTAGAGATGTGACTTACCTGGTGCAACTACTTTAGTTGTTAAAGTGCCTTTTGAATTTGAAGCTTCACATATGTAAGGGTTTTGAGGATTCCAGTCGCTTTTTTTCACACGCAGATGGCTGATTTTGGTATAGTCTCCGCCACTCCCGAACGCTGGATACTGCACGAAAGTATCCAGATCTTTATCACCAGGAGCCTTCCATTTGAAAGTGAGTGAGTCCGCAGGGGAGAAACCTCTGGTCAAGCAGCCGACAGTGATGTGCCCAGTAGAATCAGCAGAACACTGAGACAGGGCGAAGATGGACTTCGGCGCCGATGGTTGAGCTGTAGAGACATTACATATTTCTCAGACAATATATAAACTACAACATATAACGTAACATACTGTACATGTGCAACACTAGGCCATGCCAAATGAACGAACGAACCAATGAATGAATGAAAAAAAATAAAAATAAAAAATGTATTGAGATTACACCGCTATCTTCGGTTTGCATCAGAGTTCTGCCATGTTGATAAACTGCTTAGTATAGGCTTGCAAGTAAGTCATCTTCTTCTTTTAAGACTGGTCATAACTTTTTAAAGTAAGTTACTTTAACAAGTAAACTGGTCTAATTTGAATCAAAAAAGTAGGACTAATTAGGCTACCCCTTGGTTGACTGCTTTGGTCTCAGTCTAATAGTCTTATAGTCTTCTTTTCTTAGTGTGAAGAACATTTTAATAATCTAAAAAATATTTTGTGCAATGGAAAGGTTCCATGGATGTTAAAGGTTATTCATCAATGTAGCCTACATTGTTTAAAATAAAGGTTCTTAAATTAGATTAATGAATAACCTTTAACATCCATGGAACCTTTCCATTGCACAAAAGATTTTTTAGATTATTAAAATGTTCTTCACACTAAGAAAATAAATGTTTCTTTTAAGAACTGTTCACTAAGGTTCTTTGAGGAACCCAAAATAGTTATTCAAGGGTATTGCTGTAAAAACTCAAGTGCAAGAAAAAAATGTTTTACGCTAATTCGCGAGATTTTATGTTTATCAACATGGCAGAACTCTGATGCAAACCGAAGATAGCGGTGTAATCTCAATAAAATTTTTTTTATAAATAACAATGTAGATGCTATATGTCATATAGCATATTTACAGTCATATTTATTATCAGACATATAGGCTAATAAATACTAAAGGATTATCTAAACGAATAACAATTTATTAGGCGACATAATGCATAGACTGCATAATGACTTTTCATTTTGATTCAAATGAAAAAGTTATTGTAACTCATGGAGCGTAAATTAAAAAAATAAAATTGAATGAAAATTCCAACCTTTTGAGAATTTTAAATAAAAGCATAATAGAGCAGTTTGTATAACTTTGAACTATGAACATATGGGGGAAAAAAACGAAAAATGTAGCTATCATTAAAAAATATATATTTTCTTTTCATTGTGCTTGAAATAATTTCTTGAATAGCGGTTGTTCCAGAAAAAACATTCTTTTAAATCTCCAATTGTCATCTTCATGCATTGACAGATACCTTTGTAAATCAGTAAGCTATGCCAGTATATTATTATTATTATTATTTAATAATATCGGGATGCAATCAACAATTTAGAATATAACACATTATATTAGTGGATAGCACTAGCAGTGCATAAATTTAAAACGACCCAGAGACGTTACAGTTTAGTTAGACTTTTTAGTCTTATATTTATGCTCTGGCTGTTTGCAGCGTCTAATATTTGAGCAGTTTAAGGCAACACATGTGAGAATAATGTACAACGAAATGAGTCGTTTAAGAATACTGTTGTAGTTTTGTTCGTTTTAAACAGATGAACATTTTTTTTTTATAAAAGTATGTAGTCTTTTAGTGAAATGGACAACAGCTAAATTAAGACAGTTTCCAATAGAAACTCTAACTCTTTTAAAGATAGGCTATAATAATAATAAAAATAATAATAGTAAAACACACGTGAAATTTTGTCTTTTTTTAACGATAGCCTACAAATGTCCTTGCAATTAATCATAAAATCTTACTGTTTGTTACGGTGACTTTGGTGCCGCTTCCCCAGTAGTCGAAAGCCCAGTTACACAATATCCTTTTAATGTTACAGTGCAGTATAAAAATACAACGCTCAGAGTTTGTTGAACGACCTGTAGCCAATCCCTCGTTTTATTTAAATGTGCAAATAAAATTATTTAGAATTTAATTATTCATAATCTAAATCTTTGCGTTTCTAGCAAATTACTTTATAATGTCCTGACTTTAATTGTTCTAATCGCATAACAAGAAAAGCTCGACATTGAAATGTTGCTTTAATATAAAAAAAAACATTTTTTTTCTCGATAAAATAACTGCGCACAAATTTATCGTACTTAGATCAGATTTTGATTTGTTAGGTGGGTATTTTTCTTACCTGACGAGACAGTGATCAAGGTTCCTTTTCCCCAGTACTCAAAAGCATAGTCACACTGACACTTTACCCGGGGATATTGTACAATAATAGCAGCTACATGTAACCTCTTAACAAGTAACTTTTATTTATTATTATATAACCCACATACTGGGCTATTTAGACTTATATTTAACCTTAGCCAAAACGGACTAGAAAGGGAAATTTACCTTTAGCCTAATATTTAAAAACTTGCCAACGTTATTGAGAGGATTAACTGAAATGCAACATCTTACCAGATGTCACTGTGACAGATGTGCCTTTCCCCCAGTAGTCAAAGGCAGCATCACAGTGATCATTTTAATTTCTTCAGTGCACAAAAACACAAACGATCTTTTCCATATTAGCCAACCTCAAAGCCTGATTTTAATTATCCATGATATTTTTTTCTCTGACTAAAAAGTGTTGTTAATAAGTTAATTTAATCGCCTCTAGAAATATGTTTTATATACATAACGATTCATATTTTTTGGTTTGATTATATTTAATTGGGTTAGTAGGCTATTTAAATCAAACTTTGGCTTCTTACCTGATGTCACAGTCACCGCTGTTCCCTTTCCCCAGTAGTCAAAGGCACCGTCACAGCGGAAAGGTTCACGATAAGAGCCATACCATAACCACAATAATGCATTTTAATATGCAATATTTTGTCTAGGCCGACGTCAAAACGATTTAGTTTGATATGTTAGTTCGCACTTTCTTTAATCGGAGAGTTTTACGCGCATTATTTATCTACCGTTAACGACGCATCTTTCCACCGTTAACCAAGGTAAAATTTGTAAATACGTCTGCATGTTAGTTTTGTGAAAGAAAGACTACCTGATCTTCCAAATTAAGTAGAAATAAAATAACAGAAAATATCGGCAATATCTTACCTGAGGAAACGGTGACTTTGGTTCCTTTCCCCCAGTAGTCGAAGTAATCGACACAGTGACTGGTGCATTTGAGTTCCCGACCCAAAAACCCACAAGAAGCATGTGATCAAAATAACTTAAACCTAACATTTGTTATTCTACCTTTTAGTCAGAATAAATGAATGCAGTGAAAACTTATCTCGTCTCTATTTATATGTCCGTCCGTACTACGCTGACCTGTAGGTCAGAAAAATTTGCAGCACTTGCATTAACCTATATCCAAAACATGATGACCCTGAAATTAAAAAGCAATTTTCAGTAGGCTAATATGAATCAAACTCTTCCTGCTTCTGCCCTCAGTTCAGATGTGTGCTAGTATTTACTAATAGGCCTAATTAAATAGAATAAAACATGTTTTGAACGAAAAATCATTATATATTTTCCCTCATTGTTCCATACATTACTTATTGTGTCACTCTAAAAAATAATTCAGTGGCTTAGTAAATATCACTGTACCTACGGAGCCCCTGAGGGGACCTTTGCAAAAAAATAAATAAAAATAAAAATAAAATAAAGATAGGGTGCGCACGAGAAACGTATCTCGTGCGCACGCATTACAATTTCCGGTTTGCGTTATAACATCATTAATGGAAATGTGGAACTAAGAATAGGCTTGTTTGAGATGAGCAAAATCTCAAAATCTGCGAAGAACCGGTGATCACCGCGAGATGCATGCCGGTTAGAAACCGTGATGTAGGCCTATTGTTCTCTTTTAAAATGTTTGATTTTAAAACTCTGATATCATGTTTTATGTGTATACTTATTATGTGTAGCCTAAATAAACTCTCTGACAGTGCGATATGGGTTATGATGTAATTTTTATTAACACAATAGGCTATATATATAAACATATGTCTGTATTAAAGAAAAATGATTGATAAACACGTATTTGGAATGTAATTAAATGACGAAGTACTTTGGGTGTCTTGTTCATTATATTTATTTTCATATAAAAGCAACATAACTTAAATTAGGCTACATCCAGTTTATTAGCAACACCGTCCATTGGCGTGAATCCCGCGATAGCCGCCTTTGATCTCACTGCGTGATCCACTGCGAGAAGAGAGATCTGTCCGGCTTGCCTGCACTTTCTTCACTCCTCCCATCACTGCAGCCGCCTACTCTCGACTACATTTCAGGCGAGGCAAGGCGCATCTCAAATAAGCTTCTTGTTTTCCTCATGGTAATGACAGTAACAAATTGTACGCAAACCGGAAATTGTAATGCGTGCGTAAGAGAAACATTTCTCGTGCGCACGCGATAATCTTTATTATTATTTTTTTTTGAAAGTCCCTTTCAATATTAACCAACTGCAGAACCGCAGAATCATACATCATAGCAGTGTGAGGACGACGACAGCGCCAGCCTAACAGTCTGATGCCGGAAGTGGGCGGAGTTCATGTTTAATGCGGAGCACACAGAACCATTATTGGCCTATATACAAACAGAACAAGGAAAAGAAGAAGATAACAAGTTCTATCTTTGATGAATGCAACATACTTAACATTATACGCATACAAAACGTCTCTAAGTATTTCTTAAGTTAATATTCAACAATAGGCCTATTGATCTGTCATTAGGCGTGTATACGCATACAAAACGGCTCTAAGTATTTCTTAAGTTAATATTCAACAATAGGCCTATTGATCTGTCATTAGGCGTGTTTCCATTACAGATTTGTGCAATATTTTAAACCCATTCAACCCTTAATTACAAAACGAAAAATGAACGGTTGTTGTATTTTTTAAACGCTAAGTTGAGCACCAAAATTTAATTTGAACTGTACACCAAAAAAAAAAAAAAAAAAAAAAAAAAAAAGGTTTATGACTTTTTGCCCCTTCATTACACATTTAAAATATTATGATTTTTGTTGATGTTGATTTTACTGGTTTTCTAAGGCCAAATTAGAACCTGGAAATTATGTTTTTCCCGCAGTGCTGAATGAGAAGAGCCATATAACCACAGCCTACAGAAAGGTGATTTATTGGCGAGTTATAGCCTTATAGGCTATAATAAATGTGTCTGAAAAAATAACGAGGCATTTTAATTGTTTATTAATAAACTATTGTTTTCTAAATCAGTGTACATTTCAAGCTTTAGCCTACGGAGGCGATATTTTGTTTCAGTTCTCGCGCTCCAGTTCACAGAGATCATGAAACCGCGCCTGATGGTTTTATTTTATTTTACAAAAGCACAACGTTTTCTTGTTATTGTGAGTTTACACAAATAAAAGTAGTTGCGAATAATGTATTATTATTTTCTGTATGACAAGAAATGATAGAGTATTTTAAGTTGTTTCCACTGTTGATAGGAAAATGCAAGTGTTCGCGCCCGCGCCTCCCTGTCATCCAGTGCGCGCTCCACACTCGCACACACACTTGGATATGCGTCAAAATCTTGTGTTTATTTGTGATAATCTTAGCCCTGTATAATGAATGAGATGTGACAAATTGCTTTGTTCTTTTCTTGGATAAAAGCGTCTTCTACATATGTAGCCTAATAAATGTTATAATAATGATGATAATTATTATTTGCGGGCACGGACCGCGTCTTCTAGGTGACTGTAAATGCGCAAAACCTGTTTCTATTGCAGTTTTGCAAAATATTCCTTTTTCGAATTGCCTGAAAAACCTCCTCATGCGAGCGTAAAAACTTGTTTACGATAAACAAGAGTTATTGCGAAATGGACGTGTTTCCATTGTGCGTATTTTCAATTCGCAATTTCAAGGGTATAATGGAAACGCGGCTAATGACACCATTATATGAGAACTGAACTGAGCTGGACGAAGACATCAGAATGGCTAAATAGATGAATTAACTGAAATAATAACTTTTTTACAACAGAAATGAATCAACACTGAACTTACTTAAGCTGAATTATGACACTATTTTGTTCTAGATCTATAGAGATTTAATTTGTTGTTGGTGTGTAGTATTTACAGCATTTGTTAAATTTTCTGACCATGAGAATTGCATTAGGCCTAATTGTATTTTTCACCTATGAGCACATAACGATCTTTTGATATTTCAGAGGAAAAAACTTATTTTATTTAAATTAATCATTTTAGTTTTTTCAGTCTATCATATAATTGTTGTGTATGGTCTATGAAAAAAATTGTTGGTTGAGTATTAAAAATTATTTTCAATTAAATCATCTGTTCAAATGCTCAAGCTTTGTTTTCATTGTTTTTTTTTCTTTGTTATTTTTTAAATATAACCACATGACCTGTGTTACGGGTGTGGTGCAGGCAGATGAAGAGGCAGCAGTCAACAGGTCCAATTCAAATATACTTTACTCAATATAACAAAACAAGGATCACGGGAGACAGCAACACACCATACACAAACGAGAACCGACCAGGACTGAAGGAGAACAAAGGGTTTACATACACAGAGAACAGATAGGGGAACAAGACACAGCTGGGGCAGATTAACTAGACACAGGTGAAGGAACTGAGAACTAACGAGGAGAGGGAAAACTGAGACACAGGAATAAACCAAATACACAATGACGGGGGAAACTTAGGACACACATGTAACATAACGCCCCCTCCAAAAAGGCGCGTCCTCGCGCCGTATAACTTCAATAGGGGTGGGGGGGGGGGGCGGGCGCCCTGGAGGCTGACGAGGGCGTGGCCTACCCTGAGCAGGAAGCCTCCAGGGCGGAGCAGGCTGGTCAGGGGGCCATGGCGGAGTAGGAGACCACCCCTCGGGCGGTCCTGGCGGAGAATCCCCTTCGGGCGGCCATGGCGGAGAATGAGAAATAAAAGTAGTTGCGAATAATGTATTATTATTTTCTGTATGACAAGAAATGATAGAGTATTTTAAGTTGTTTCCACTGTTGATAGGAAAATGCAAGTGTTCGTGCCCGCGCCTCCCTGTCATCCAGTGCGCGCTCCACATGGCGGCCATGGCGGAGAATCCCCTTCGGGCGGCCATGGCGGAGAAGCACCTTCGGGCGGCCATGGCGGAGAATCCCCTTCGGGCGGCCATGGCGGAGACGCACCTTCGGGCGGCCATGGCGGAGAATCCCCTTGGGGCGGCCATGGCGGAGACGCACCTTCAGGTGGCCTATATCCCCCCCCCAAAACTTTCTTGGGGGGAATCACAGGCTCTGGGACAGGCTCTGGGACGTGGACAGTCTCTGGGTGGGCAGACGGGACGTGGAAAGTCTCTGGCTGGGCTAGCGGTGAAGGCCCGGCTATGCTGGATGGAACCAGCGGTGAAGGCTCAGAAGGGCGGGACGGGACCAGCGGTGAAGGCTCAGAAGGGCTGGACGGGACCAGCGGTGAAGGCTCAGAAGGGCTGGACGGGACCAGCGGAGAAGGCTCTGAAGGGCTGGACGGGACCAGCGGAGAAGGCTCTGAAGGGCTGGACGGGACCAGCGGAGAAGGCTCTGAAGGGCTGGATGCAAGGGCCAGAACTGATGTGTGTGTAGCCCACACACACAAAATCGCCGCAGACATCACCATCAATGCAGTGTCCTCTTGAGTGGACTTATGTGTGGTGTGCTTAGTCTCTGGCGGGTAGGCGTGCACCAGCAGTGAAGGCAGCTCAGGCTCTGGCGGGCAGGCGACGGGCTCAGGCTCTGGCGGGCAGGCGACAGGCTCACTGCGGGACGGGATCGGCGGAGAAGGCTGGATCAGCGATGGCGGCTCTGGACTGGTTGGGATCAATGGTGGAAGCTTTGTGTCCCAGTCAACAAGCTCGTTCTCCTCAAACGTTACCAAGACCCCCACTGGTATGGTGGGTATGGAGCGATGCATAGACTCGGGACTGGGCGGGACCAGCGGCGCAGAGGGCTTGGTGCTGGACGGAACCAGCGGCGAAGAGGGCTTGGTGCTGGACGGAACCAGCGGCGAAGATGGCCTGGTGCTGGACGGAACCAGCGGCGAAGAGGGCCTGGTGCTGGATGGAACCAGCGGCGAAGGCTTGGCTGGACTGGACACCACCAACCCAGGATCGAAGAGAGGCCAGAGTGGAGAGTGGTGTTGGGACTCCTCTCGACCACCGCCTCTACTACGGCCTCCACGGGTCCCACGGAACACAGCTTGGCGGGTTCCCACAAAGGCTTGTTTCCAGATCTCCATCTTCCCTCTTTTCTTCTGTTACGGGTGTGGTGCAGGCAGATGAAGAGGCAGCAGTCAACAGGTCCAATTCAAATATACTTTACTCAATATAACAAAACAAGGATCACGGGAGACAGCAACACACCATACACAAACGAGAACCGACCAGGACTGAAGGAGAAAACAGGGTTTACATACACAGAGAACAGATAGGGGAACAAGACACAGCTGGGGCAGATTAACTAGACACAGGTGAAGGAACTGAGAACTAACGAGGAGAGGGAAAACTGAGACACAGGAATAAACCAAATACACAATGACGGGGGGAAACTCAGGACACACATGTAACAACCTGTTTGTCAAAAAACAGTAGATAATAATAATAATAATAATAATACGTTCATATAGCGCCTTTCACAAACCCAAGATCGCTTGTGGAAAGGCAATGAAACACAACAGCAAACAACCAAAACAATACAACAAAGACAAGTTATCTGTATGAAGCTATGAGTTTGTTGAGGAGAAATGACCATTAAACAAAAAAGTCTTGAGATGTGCTTTAAAGAAGGGAAGAGAAGCACAGTCACGAAGATTGTGGGAGGCGGTTCCAGAGTTTGGGGGCCAAGGCACTGAAGGACCTGTCACCCAAGTCTGGAGCGGGGAATAGCCAAGAGATTTTGTTCAGAGGATCTCAGTAAGCGGGAAGGAGTGTACGGGGTCAGGAGGTCGCTGAAGTAGGGGGGAGCAAGGTTGTGGAGGGCTTTGAAGGTGAGAAGTAGTACTTTGTATTTGATCCGGGACGGAACTGGTAGCCAGTGGAGTTAGTGGAGAATGGGGATGATGTGTGCTGATCGTCTGGTATGGGTGAGGAGCCTGGCTGCCGAATTTTGAATATATTGTAGCCTTTGAAGTGATTTAACAGGGAGACCAAGGAAAAGTGAGTTGCAGTAGTCAAGACGGGACATAATGAAGGAGTTAACCAAAGTCTGTGCATCACTAACAGAGAGGAAGGGTTGGAGGCGAGCAATGTTACGGAGGTGAAAAAAGGCAGTCTTAGTGAGAGATTTGATATGAGGATCAAAGCTAAGGGTGAAGTCAAGCAAAATGCCAAGGTTTTTAACAACAGGGGTAGGGTGGACAGGTCAATGTTAAAAACCAAAATCAATATTATTAATATTTAACCCATTCTTAAGAAATTGAGTAAGTAAAACCATCAATGTTGCAAAAACCATCAATGTTGAGAGTGAGACTGTGAGATTTGGAGAGGATGCTTTTAGGGCCAATCAGCAGAATTTCGGTTTTATCTGTATTGAGTTTAAGAAAGTTGTTTTGCATCCATAATTTTAAGTCAGAGAGGCAGTCAATAATTTGTCCAGGGATTTTTACGCAGGTTGGGTGTGACATTATGGACATATGGACATTATGGCAATAAAATCACAGACTTACCCCTGTAAATGTTTAAAATACATTTTAATAATTATTGCTAAGGATAACGGACTGGGCCCGGTTCCCCGACAAAGCTCACTCTTAGCGTGCTAAGAAGACTCGAAAGATATATCTTACCAAAGTTGTTTATGCTCCTAAGTGTGTTCCCCGAAGTGTTCCTTATAGTTGGGGGCCTTAAGCACATAAATAGGTCATTTCGCGCAAATTCATCTAAAAGCGCCAAATTTGGCACAGATGTAGCTCAGGTCATACCGAACTGATTTAGCTAGGGTGCCGGAGCCAGCGACCCTCGGGGCCAAGATGGCCGCCAAATCCAATATGGCCGCTGCCCGAAAAGGGTTCAGGCTATAACTTTTGAACCAAAAGAGTTACAAATACAAACTTGATATGTTTTTCAGCTTAATTGATCATGGGAAACACATAGGAATGTTTATATTTATGACCCAGTATATATGGACCCCTTGATCCTCCAATTCCAATATGGCCGCTGTTCAAAAAAGCAGTTTGGGCTTTAAAATGGGGCCTTACACCCCATTGTTAGCGCAAATTCATCTACAAGCACCAAATTTGGCACAGATATAGCTGAGGGCATACTGAAATTATTTAGCCAGGGCGCCCAAGCCAATGGTCCCTGAGACCAAGATGGCGGCCAAATCCAATATGGCCTCCGCCTGAAAGGGATTCGGCTATAGCTTTTGAGCCAGATGATACACAAATACAAACTTGATGTCTATTTTACCTTTTTTGACCATGGGAAACCCATAGGAATACTTACATTTATGATCCGGCGCCCTAGCTAAATCATTTTGGTATAACCTGAGCTACATCTGTGCCAAATTTGGCGCTTTTAGATGAATTTGCGCGAAAATGTGCTTAAGGCCCCCAAAATTCCGCCACGTTAGCCTGGCAAGCGCAGGTCTGAGAAGGTCCAGCAGCTCCATAATGAGTTGTCTTGGGAGGCGATTTTTTTTAATATAGCCACGTCTGGCAAAATGTGCTTAAGATAGAGTATCTTAAAGGGCTTAAGTTTTGCCGAATAATTTTTTTTTTACATGGACTAAATGGCTCCGCGGCCGGCGGCTTCTTTGATTCAATCAAAGTTGACACGTTGGATCGCTGCCATAGTTGGTCGCTTACTGGACACCACCATGCTTACCCATTTATAGATCTTAGCCATTTAGAGCCAAATTGTTTGCCAGATTTTAATTATCAAAAGTGATTGCCAATTTAAACACTTTAATGACATTACGAAATAGCCTAGGCTAATTACCACCATATTAGTTCTGATACCAAATAAAGTCAACTTCATAAATAGGCCTGTATCCATTGCGAACATATTTTATTATTAGTCTTAAAGTGTCCATACCATAAAATGATTGTTGATCCACAACATTGTCAACATACCAAAGTTTGACTTGTACTGCGCTGCGCTGATTTCTAAAGACTGCTGCACAGTGGCGGCGACTGGCGTCTTGAGCTCAAACAACGCTAAGAGAGAGCTTACGAATGGTCCAGACCAACCTTACGAAAGTGTGACTTACCGAAGATGTACTTAGGAACGTGTCGGGAATCGTGCCATAAAGTTAAGAGTGAGGTTAAGGAATAGGTTAAGAACTACTTAGCGATAAGAACGTTTTGGGGAACCGGGCCCTGGTTGATTACACTTGAATTACTTTTACAATTTTTACTTCTAATATGTTTGTTATATGATTTTAAATGTATACATGTTACTGCAGTTAACTGCTGTTGGCTGCTTGCACCACCTGCTGGTGAGGTCGACTAAGAGCTTTGGAGATTATCAATTGGCAATCTACTGATATTCCTGCCGTTCCCAGATGTCAAAAGTTGAATTTTCTATCGAATTTGAACCACTGAATTTGTGGAAGCGAATTTGTAAAGTGAAAGAACCAGAAATTGCCTGTCGAATATTACAGGTTGTATTTTTACAACAGAATTAATATTTTGGAAGTGAAATCTGAAAGGTGAATATGGATTATTGCATTTTTTAATAATGAAAATGTGTGTGAAATGTTTTGAATTGAAATATACAACCATGTTGAATTCCAGCCCATAAAAATGCAAGCCCTAAAAATACAATGCATTAAAATGTAAGCAGGGGTTAAGGCAATGCACATTCAAGTGGTGCAATTCAACAAGCTTTTTTGTTTCAAAAACATTTGTCATTATTTTACTTCCATATAGCAGCCTTGACTATTGTAATAAATTGACTAATGTAATTCTTTACCACAAAGTAGAAGTACAGCCAGACCTCTACACTCCACCCACTCGTTCCCTGTCACCAGAGTACTAATCACCGTCACCTGTAACCTTGTTCCCTTTGAGAACTCTACCTGACTCCTTTCCTTTGAGATACCTTTTATCTTCAGTCATTGGCTTCCTTCATCCATCTTCAGTCATCTGTTTCGTTCATCAGTCTTCAGTCTTGAGCCTCGATCTCCATATCAGAACCTACATCAGATAAGACTCATTAACTTCCAGATTCATCCAATACTCTACAGTCTTCAGTTACTTACTCGTTTCCATCGCTGAGATATTATACTTCTGCAAATAAAACCAGTTATCGACTTTACCTGTGTGTATCCTTCTGTTACATGACAGAAGACCAGACCAACATGCAAAGTACTACCGATCCCAACGATGCAAGCGCTTCTCCCCCGGATCCCTATTCTGATCTCATTCAAGCCCTTCGACAAGCCTTTCACCCACCAGTCACAAGTCCTTCACCATCTGCCTCTGTCAGTCCCATGGCCCGACCAGTGACATACTCAGGTGAGGCGGAGGAATGCAGCAGGTTCATGTTACAATGCTCACTCTTCTTTGAAATGCAGCCGCAGCAGTTTGTCAATGATAGTGCTAAGATCGCCTACATCTCGTTGCTGAAAGGACACGCACTTCAGTGGGCGCGTGCTATGTGGGACACTAATGGACCTGTCACTCACTCTCTGCCGGCATTCACCTCACATTTTGAGCCAAACCGCCAGTTCCATATCAGTTCATGACCAACTGTTCCGTCTTTGTCAAGGGAGGTCGTCGGTGGGCGATTAAGCTCTTCAATTTCGCACTTTGGCTGCTGTCAGCGGCTGGAATGAAACCGCGTTGGTTACGGCATTTCGCCAGGGGCTCAATGTGAACATTCGTCAACAAATGGCTATCTATGATGACGTCATTGGCATAGAGAGCTTCATTCAACGTGCCATCAGGATATCCCAACAACTCACAGCCTGTGTCTTGGACCAACCCGTAATGCATCCTCCGCCCACTTCAACATCTGTCAACCCTCCAGCACCAGAACCTATGTAGCTAGACTCCACTCACCAATGCTGAGCGTCAACATCGCATCGTAAATCGTCTTTGCTTATACTGCGGAGCGGAAGGACATCTTTTGCCCACCTGTCTGGTGCGACCTCCACATCCAGCGGTGAGTGTCCTTCAATTACCACCTCCCATATCTTCACTAAAAAGCACTGATGTTATGGTAATCTCCCGTCAACAATCTCTTTCAGCGAAGGCCCTTATAGACTCAGGTGCTGCTGGTCACTTCATTTCACTCAACTTCCTTTGAAGACTTCATCTCCATGAGAAATCCTTTTCTCAAGTTCTTCAGGTGCATTCGATCCTGGGAAAACCGCTGGGCCGTGGACATATTCGGCACTGTACACCATCATTGACTCGTCATTGACTCATCATTGATGTGCATCGGATGTCTCCCATCAGGAGAAGTTATCGTTCTTGGTGCTGGAGAGCTCAATGGCTGACATCATCCTGGGATGCCCATGGTAACAGCAACATTCACTTCTCGTCTGCTGGAACACTGGTGAGATCCAACAGTGGGGGGAAAACTGTTTTAACCACTGTCTGCAATCAGTTAAGAAAGTCATCTACCAGCACTCTTCCTGTCATCAACCTTCATCTTCACCCAATGTGAGTCTTTGTTCCACTTCCATCGAGAGTCCAACAACCACAACGCAACACGAAATCCCCCTTCCATACCAGGCATTCCAGGATGTTTTCAGCAAGCAGTTGGCGACCACACTACCACCTCATCGGCCATGGGACTGTGCGTTCGACCTGCTGCCTGGGGCCACCCTACCACGTGGTAAGATCTATCCACTGTCTATCCCGGAACAGAAGGCCATGGAGGAGTACATGGAGGAGGCTCTTCAGCAGGAGTTCATTCGACCATCTACCTCCCCTGCCACTTCGAGTTTCTTTTCTTTTTGTGTGGGTAAAAAGGACGGAGGCTTGCGCCCCCCTGCATTGATTATCGTGCTCTCAACTCTCAAACCGTCAAATTTCGTTACCCTCTTCCTCTGGTTCCAGCCGCCTTAGAGCAGTTACATGGTGCTCGTATTTTTACGAAGTTAGACCTGTGGAGCGCATATAACCTTGATCGAATCCACAAAGGTGACGAGTGGAAGACGGCGTTTGTCACTCCATCAGGGCACTAGGAGTACCGGGTTATGCCGTACGGGCTTTCCAACGCTCCTTCCGTTTTTCAAGGTTTCATGAACCAGGTGTTCCGGGAATTCCTTCACCGCTTTGTCATCGTGTATATAGACGATATTCTCATCTATTCCCGGAACTAGCTGACCATCACCACGACGTCACGCAGGTCCCACAGAAGCTTCGTAAGTTCCATCTCATCCTGAAACTCGAAAAATGTGAGTTCCACCGTGACACAGTCCACTTCCTCAGGCATGTCATTGATCAACACTGCATCTGGATGGACCAGAGGAAGGTAGAGACGGTGGAGAACTGGCCACATCCCACTTCTATCAAGGAACTCCAACGCTTCCTGGGGTTCGCCAACTTCTACTGTCGATTCATCAATGGCTTCAGTAAACTCAGCTCATCACTCACTTCCTTGTTGCGCAGTAGGGCCAAGTCTCTGTCCTGGAACTCCGAAGCTAACACCGCCTTCAGCCTACTGAAGAAAGCCTTCAGTACAGCTCCTACCCTCGTTCATCCCAATCCAGATCTCCCCTTCATCGTCGAGGTGGACGCCTCTGTTTTTCAGAAACCTGGCTAAAACCAGACGATTACATAACTTTAAATGAGTCCAGACTTTATCAAAGAATTTGCTGACTTTCTATCAGAGTTAGTACTGGCTGCAGAAAAAGTCCTAATTGTTGGTGATTTTAATATACTGTACATGTAGATAATGAAAAAAATATGCATTGGGATTGGCATTTAAAGATATTCTTAACACTATTGGAGTTAGACAACACGTGTTAGGACCTACTCAATGTCGTAATCATACTCTAGATCTAATATTATCACACGGAATCAATGTTGAAGTTTGGGAGGCTCACCCTGCCACAGAGATAGCACAGCTCCTACCTCATTGGTGGAGGCGTCCACCTCGACGATGAAGGGGAGATCTGTCCTGGAACTCCGAAGCTAACACCGCCTTCAGCCTACTGAAGAAAGCCTTCAGTACAGCTCCTACCCTCGTTCATCCCAATCCAGATCTCCCCTTCATCGTCGAGGTGGACGCCTCCACCAATGAGGTAGGAGCTGTGCTATCTCTGTGGCAGGGTGAGCCTCCCAAACTTCAACATTGATTCCGTGTGATAATATTAGATCTAGAGTATGATTACGACATTGAGTAGGTCCTAACACGTGTTGTCTAACTCCAATAGTGTTAAGAATATCTTTAAATGCCAATCCCAATGCATATTTTTTTCATTATCTACATGTACAGTATATTAAAATCACCAACAATTAGGACTTTTTCTGCAGCCAGTACTAACTCTGATAGAAAGTCAGCAAATTCTTTGATAAAGTCTGGACTCATTTAAAGTTATGTAATCGTCTGGTTTTAGCCAGGTTTCTGAAAAACACAGCACATCTAGGTTATAGTCTGTAATCATATCATTAACAATAAGTGCTTTTGAAGTTAGAGATTGAATATTCAGCAACCCAAGGTTTATCATTTGTTCATTTGTATTATATCTATTTTTTATTTGTTTAACATCAATTCAATTTTGAGTATTTCCTATTTCGGGGAACAGACACAGTCTCTATATGATGATATCTAGGTGAAAGAGTCTCTATGTGATGGGATTTATCTGGCCTCAGTGACGTGAGACAGCTAGCAGACGGTCGGTTTAACCAGTCTATCTGTTTCCTGACCTGAGCCCCAGTTCATGTTTGAGCTCTGAGATATATGTGCTATATTACTAGAGAGAACAGCAGCACCATCCCAAGAGGGATGGATACTAGGGGTGGAACGGTACACTGAAGTCACGGTTTGGTTCATACCTCGGTTCAGACATCACGGTTCGGTACGATTTCGGTACAATGGAGGGAAAAAGCAAAACAAAAATGCAGAAGGCATTGTATTTTTTAAAGAAGTTTTATTAATAAAGGCATAAAACCAGTTTATTTGTAGTGCACTGACAATAGTTTTATATAATTAGTTTATTAATTAAATTAATAAAAAGACAAAAAGGCCTTGCGATATGTTTGGTAATTGTACTATTAATTTAAAATTATTTTGCTATATTTCAGATCAATATATTTGTTTTCCTTAATTTTAATTAACATTATTAATTGACAATGTAACATTATTCTCATCTGAATTATAAATAATTGATTTCTGTATAAAATAATACTACCATTAAAAACACATTCGATTTTCTTTTTTAATCAATGTTGAATGTGTGAGATTAGTGCTCCGAGGACAAGAAATGAAAACCAATGCAATATGACTAATGTCCAAAAGACAGACTGTTTTGAAATGGAGTTGGATAAATATGTTTTGCTTTTAAAACAGTGTGTATGTGATTTTGGTTGGGTGACAGTTGTAGGTTACGGTTTGACAAGAGTTTACAGTGTGACAAAAGCACAATGTTGTGTTTTATTGCGAGTGTACACAAATATAAGTAAACACTTTGCAGGTTTAATGATCTGTATAAACAAAATGACTCTCTCTCTCTCTCTCTCTCTCACACACACAGTTCAAATCGCGCCCGCGCGCCTCTCTCTCTCTCTCTCTCTCTCTCGCACACACACACACACACACTCTCCAGCATTGCAATCTTGACATCGCAGCCTGTTCATTATGCGGTCACACCAAACGCAAATAGAGCTTCAAATTCGCGTCTAGTTCGACGCTAGTCCAAAACGAATAGGACGCGCATAAAGCCAACGTTTGAAGTGAACGCACGTTCAGAGATAAGCCGATGGTACAGATTATGTGTCCCTAAAGAACCCGCGTATCTAACAGTAGTTCCGCATTACATTAATTAATTTGCACGCGAGTTTTATTTATTTTTATACCGTGTATTCTCCGTGTAAATTCGTGAACCGAACCGTGACGCCCGTACCGTTTCGGTTCGATACGAATACATGAACCGTTCCACCCCTAATGGATACCATCTCTTTTCAACAGGTCAGGTCTGCCCCAAATACTTTTCCAATTGTCTATGAATTCTATATTATTTTGTGGACACCACTTTGTGGACACGCAGACAGCCAGCCATTGAGTGAGGACAGTCTACTAAGGGGGCTTTCACACTGGCAGTTTAGTTCGGAACGAGGCACGGTTCGCATGAAAAATCGCTAATGTGAACGCTGTCATGGGACCCGGGTGCGCACTGGGGTACCAAACCCGAGACTACCTGGAGGAGGTGGTCTGAGTTCGGTTGCTCCCGAACCGTGCCGCGGTTCGCGTGAATGTGAAAGCAGCACGGTCTTCATGAAGTAAACTTGCGCACTTGTTCATGAAGTAAAGTGACCTGCGCATGCGTTTTAGCTTATTGTGATGTATTCAGTTAAATAAAACACTTGTAAGGGATGATAGTATGTTGATGATTTACCTTGGATACGAGCGAGAGTGAGCCTGCAGTGTATTCGTGCATTGCGCATTAAATCAGGGCACCAAATTTGGAAATCCTCTGTCTCCTCAAAAGAGTCCGTTTGCAAGCAGCAGAAGGCCACCTTATGTGACACACGCACAGTAAACCTGTATTGTTCACTCAACTGTGCATAATAACAGCGAATTAATAAAATACACAATATTGACCCGCGTTCTGTTTTCTATCATGCGCCGTGCACGTTTGCGATGACGTAATATGCACGCAAACGCACCAGGGTTCGATAGAATCAAGTTGAGTGTGAAACCAGACCAATGCTGCAGGGGGCGCCGGGAACAAACGCGCTCGGGCTCGGACCGCAGCAAACGAGCCCAGTGTAAAAGCCCCCTAAGTATCTCATCACTCCTGCGAAAAGGAAGGGGGCCAGAGCAAATTATAGTGCCTGACATCATACTTGCGCGTTCACACACCTCTTTAATGTTCATTTTTGTGATCTCCGACTGGCGAAGTCGAACATCATTGGTGCCGACATGAATAATAATCGTAGAGAATTTACGATTACCATTAGCCAGCACTTTTAAATTTGCTTTGATGTCAGCCACTCTGGCTCCCAGCAAACATGGTGGCTATGGTGTCTCTATTTTCACGTTCCGTGTTATAGAATCGCCAATAACTAGGGCACATTGAACAGGATTCTCAGTGGATGTTTCACTGAGTGGGGAGAATCTACTTGTTATGGTAATCGGGACGGAAGAGCGGTGTTTTGTCCCGCGACTACAGCGTCTCACGGTCACCCAGTTCTCCTCCTGCACGGGCTCTACAGCCAGGACCGAACAATGTACAGTGTTCACTAAGCTAGTCGCACCCAAAGTAGTATCTAAAGCCTTTGCAGTCTTACAATTAACCTCAATTAAAGTTTGGATGCGTGTCTCTAGTTCTGAAATCTTCTCCGTCAGCCTGACTATCTCCCTGCATTTATCACATGTAAATCATGTGCTGACAGAGAAGGCTATGCTATACATGTTACATGAAGTGCAAGTGACAATAAGAGGAGAAGATGACATGACTCACCGTGTTTGTTGACTGATCCTACTCACCACAGTTGTTGATGGACTTGTAAAAGGCGCGAGCGAAATAAATAAATAAATAAAGAGCGCACGGATGGCACGCTAGCAGGCAAGCGAATTACTAGCGTGTTGTGCTAGCAACGATTTAGATTGAAGCTAGCGATGTTAAGATGTGATATTGAGTAAGTTATATTTAGAAGTATAAACAACAGGGAATGATAGTAAATAATTATTCAAAACAGAAAGATATATGAAGCTTACAGACGCAAACCAACTCAACAGCAGCAGCAGCAGCAGCAGCAGGCAGACAGGAGCAATCGAGTCTTCAGTCTTCAGCGTCGATCTCCATATCAGAACCTACATCATATAAGTTTCATTAACTTTCAGATTCATCCAGTACTCTACAGTCTTCAGTTACTTACCTGCTTCCATCGCTGAGATATTATACGGTACCTCTGCAAATAAAACCTGTTATCCACTTTACCTGTGTGTATCCTTCTGTTTAATGACACGGTGATGCTGCTTTTAGCCGTTATGCTCCTTGCCTCTGGAATAACTTTCAGGAAGACGTGCTTAATTTACGAAGTGTAAATTAAAAATATATCACTTTAGTCTGGCCTTCCTGTAATATCTTATAATGATTTTTATACATTTTTGTTATATGTTTTTCTTCATTTTTAGCTATTTTATGCCTGTAAAGCACTTTGAACTGGATTGATTTGTTTGGAAAAGTGCTATATAAATAAAATTTTGCTTGCTTGCTATCCGTTTGTCACGGTTCATGGATTCAGTGACTCATTCTCTGTCCTGTGTGTGTGGTGTGATCTATAATATTGTTACACTGCCAGGGCACTAGGTGGCAGTAAGGGGCTAGGACAGGGTGGATACGGTCAGTGTTTGAGCAGTAAATAATAAAGGATCCATGTGAATAGATCCGGCTACGTCTTTATTCTTATCTTAAGAACCCAACACAACATGGTGTCAGAAGTGGAGCTACAGTAAGGAAAAGGATAGCGGACATTATATGAGAAGAGGAGGAAGGAAACCGACAAGTGGAGAAGTTAATGTTAAGCAAGGTTAGCAAGCATGTCGCACTCGCAACGAGGACAGCAAGCGGCCGGGGCTGAACAGGACGATCCTCCACAGCCTACTGCTAAAACATGTGCAACGTTCTCAATAAACCCGCCGGAATCCTTCGACTTTTCAAAGCCACATGACTGGAAAAAATGGATAAGACGGTTCGAGCGCTTCAGAGTGGCTAGCGACCTGGATAAGTCAACAGATGCTAACCAGGTAAACACGCTAATATATTGCATGGGAGACGAGGCAGATGACGTATTAAAAGGGCTGACTTTAACCGCCGATCAGAAAGAGGTGTACAGCTCTGTCAGAGACGGCTTCACAAACTTTTTCGTGCCGAAGAAAAATGTGATTTACCAAAGGGCTAAATTTAATCAGCGAGTTCAGGGGCCGTCCGAATCTGCAGACTCGTTTATTACTGCTTTATATGCACTGGCTGAAGATTGTGAGTACGGGGCACTGCGCGATGAACTGTTGAGGGACAG
The DNA here is from genome assembly GCA_029959095.1 of Rhinichthys osculus. Lineage (NCBI taxonomy): Eukaryota > Metazoa > Chordata > Actinopteri > Cypriniformes > Leuciscidae > Rhinichthys > Rhinichthys osculus. Next base: position 27,469,462 of record JARWKJ010000002.1, on the reverse strand, counting down.
GATCGTAGTCGGCATCAGAGACAATGTGCTTTCACAGAAAATGCAGATGGAGAGCAGGTTGGATCTGGCAAAAGCCATTAATATGGTTAGACAAGCAGAGGACAATAAACGGCAACAAACAGATCTGAGAGGAGATGCTACACATGCTATTAAGACTACAGTGGATGCTGTCCACACAAGGAAAGCAAAGCAGCAAGCATGGAAAAATAAAGACAGCCAGCTAAACAGTACAAAGACAAGCACGAAGCACAATCAGGAGCTGAGCATAAATCATGCCCCAAATGTGGAAATCTGCATGCTAAGTTCCAGTGCCCAGCAAAGAATGCAGACTGCCACAACTGTGGTAAGAGATGGCATTATGGCAAAGTTTGCAAGTCTACTAAAAGTGTGAGTGCTGTCACGGAAGATGGCGACATATTCCTGGGAACCATTGATGCAGGAGAAGATGCATGGACTGTAGACTTACAAGTGAGGCATACTAATGTGAGGTTTAAGATTGATACAGGAGCGGACGTTACTGTCATACCGGAGCAGGTGTACAGACAGATATGCGGTGACACCGCATACAACCTCACCCCAGGTAATAAAGCACTGTTTGGGCCAGGCCGTGTACCTCTCTCGGTAGTGGGTGTAGCCAGAGAAATACTGAAAAGTGGAGATAAACGCACCACAGAGGACATTTATGTAGTGAAGCACTTGAACACAGCTCTGCTGAGTAGACCCGCCTCAGTTAACCTCAGACTGGTAGCCAGAGTAGATAGCATCGACTTGGACTCTGTAAAACAACAGTACCCAAAACTGTGCGGTGGGTTGGGTTTAGTACAGCAGCAGTACACAATTAAGCTTAGACCAGATGCCAAGCCTGTGTCTTTGAAAGTGCCTCGCCGTGTCCCACTGCCCTTGATGGGGAAAGTAAAGCAGGAACTCCAGCAGAGTGGTGCTCTGGAATGGTGGTCGCACCAAAGAAATCTAAGGATGAAATCCGGATCTGTGTTGACCTCTCCCCTCTCAACGAAGCGGTGTGCAGGGAAAAGTTTATCCTCCCATCTGTGGACCAGACGCTTGGAATGCTGTCTGGAGCTCACTAAACTGGACGCCAACATGGGGTTTTGGCAGATCCCATTATCAAAAGACTGTGCCCATTACACCACTTTTATCACCCCATTCGGGCGCTTTTTCTTCAACCGCTTACCATTTGGTATTGCCTCCGCTCCAGAACATTTTCAAAACCGGATGGTAACGGAAGTGACGGAAGGCTTGGAAGGGGTTGTCTGCCACATGGACGATGTCCTTATATGGGGTTCCACACAAGCTGAGCACGACACACGGGTGCATGCGGTGCTGCAGAGGGCACAGGCGGCAGGCATCACACTGAATACAGCCAAGTGTGAGTTCAGCAAAACCAAGGTGAAGTTTCTCGGATACATCATCTAAGCTTATGGGATAAGCCCAGACCCAGAAAAGACACGTGCTGTACGTGAGATGGATCCTGCCACACAACATCAGCGAGCTCAGGAGCATTCTGGGCATGGTGAATCAGCTAGGCAAGTTTGTGCCCAACCTGGCTGAAAAGGACAAAGCTCTCAGAGACCTGCTGTCAAAAAAGAACCTGTGGTATTGGGGGCCAGAACAGCAGAAGGCATTCACCAGCCTCAAGCATGAGTTAGTGTCCACTCCGGTCCTGCAGTTATATGACCCAAACAAAGAACTGAAAATATCAGCCGATGCCTCGTCATATGGGCTAGGCAGTGTACTTCTGCAGAAATGCAAGGGGACCTGGGCGCCTGTGGCTTATGCGTCCAGGGTGCTCACAAGCACGGAGCAGCACTATGCTCAGGTGGAGAAGGAAGCACTGGCCCTGACATGGGATGTGAAAGATTCAGCGACTTCATCATCGGTCTCTATTTTGAGTTGGAGACGGACCACAAGCCCCTCGTGAGCCTGCTGGGAGGACAAGCGCTGGATTCTCTCCCACCTAGAATACAAAGATTTAGGCTGAGACTCATGAGGTACAGGTATACAATCACGCACGTCCCAGGGAAAAGCCTTACTACAGCAGACACACTGTCACGGGCGCCGCTGAAGGATGGCGTGACTGATGTAGATGGCTTAATGGAGGAAACTAACATATATGTGGACTCTGTGATGGAACACTTACCAGCAAGCGATGCTTACCTGTCCGAGCTGTGGAAACAGCTGAGTGTAGACAGCGTGTGCGCGGAAGTGATGAAGTACTGCAGCGAGGGCTGGCCAGATCGCAGCACACTGGATGTGCTAGTAAGACCCTACTGGATTGATAGGGCTGTTCTCAGCACTCACAATGGACTGTTATTGTGGGGTACTAGACTAATTATCCCTTCAGTAATGAGGAATAGTGTGCTAGAGAAAATTCATGAAGGTCACCAGGGAATAGTCAAATGCCGTGAACGAGCCAAGCAATCCGTGTGGTGGCCGGGGCTTAGCAGCCAAATAGGAGAGCTGGTGTTGAAATGCACAGCGTGCGTTAAAGAACGTGCCAATGTGATTGAGCCTCTTATGCCTTCCAAACTACCTGATAGGCCATGGCAGAAGCTAGGGGCTGATTTGTTTACTTTGAAAAACAAAGACTACTTGCTTGTTGTGGACTATTTTTCCAGGTACGTGGAGGTGGCCCAGCTGAGCCCGACAAGGAGTGTGGATGTGGTGATGCACCTCAAGTCAATTTTCGCCAGGCACGGCATACCAGATGTAAGGACTGGGCGAGGGTGAATCTGAAAGGACTAAATACATCCTGCTAATGACCCAAAAAGCCTGGAATGTAAATTTACACACACACACACACACACACACACACACACACACACACACACACACACACACACACACACAAACACACGCATCCCCCACAAGTGAAGCCTGCTCAGGACAGAGCGTCGTTTCCAGTTACGAGACATTTTTATGACTGACTTGGAATTTGATGTTCAAGAGAAGGAAACTTCTCTTTTTAAAAGACATTTAACCAGATATATTCGATGTGTTTTTATGTGTGTCCATTTGCCCATGTCACATTGGAATGGCTATGATTTTGTCGTAGCTTAAAGTGAATTATAAATACCTTCATTATGCATTTTAAAAATAACTGTCTATTCCCATAACTGGTACACATAGTTCTGGACACCTCCAGAATGCTTTCGGTGTGATCAATCAGAATACGTACAGGAATATACAGTAAAATATAGTTTACTATGTTTTCCATCTTTGGAGTGAAAAGAGACCAAAACTAACATCACTGGGTTCTTAGATAACAGCGTTTATGACCCAAAGGAATGTTCACAGAACTGTGGCTCTCTCTGAATTCTAACCAAGGAGGAGAAATGAATCCTGTATTCATATATATATATATATATATATATATTATATATCCACTTGAGAATTGCATGAACAATGTATCTAAGTTCCCTATTTCATGAATTGCCTTTCTGTGGTTTGGTCTATGTTTCTCGACAACTCTAATGGGATAATGTTTCAAACTTTGCCAACTAAGGTTTAACCAAATCCATTTGTGGCAAGTTTGGTCTCGATAAACTCCAATCTTCGTTCCCCATTTGTTAATTGACATTACATTTTGCTCAACTTTGTGACACATTAGTATTATAAGAATTGTGAAGATTCTTCTCTTAAACACCCGACGAAATTAGGGTTTCAAATGTCTCTCTCTGAGACAAAGAGCAATAAAAATCCAAAGTCCCGCCTGTGAATTCCAACCCTCTAATCGGCCAAGCCGACAGGCAGAGGCTGGATTTCTCCAAAAGTGATAAATGACGCTTCCCCCCTCCGCTCGCTCTCTTCCTCCCTTGTCCTCTTGTTATAATGTAACGTCTCGCCTCCGGGCGAGCTCTTCGCCTTTCTTTTTATTTGTTTCTAGTTTCGTTTGTGTTTTTCAGTTTTAGATAAGTCTCCGTGTTTAATTCCAATCGACGAGTGAAAAGAAAACCGCGTGACATATCTCTTCAGCAAATCCATCTACAAGGGACCTTTAAACGAGCGCGCTCGCTTTGAAGGAGAAACACGCGCACGTGACCGCGTGACGCGCCGGACCGAGCGACGCACACGCTTCTTCACCAGCCATGCAAAGATGTAACGTTAACTCCGCGTGATTTCCCCGTAGAGATCTTTATTTCTTTTTTGTTAGTCAAAGTTTTGTTTTCCGTAGTTGACTTCCACGAAGTGAAACGAACTTAGCCGAACTATTTCCCTTTGGTAATGTTACCCCAAAAGACTTTGAACCTCCGTTCAACACGCGCGCCAAGCAGCCCACGTGACGCTTCCTCACACACAAAGGACTCAGCTCACGCGGCCAGACAGGGCCGTACAGGAATGCCTCGATACAGAGAGACCATAACATAACTTGTGCAAGTATAATCTCTTTATAGAGCTTCTAAGAAGCTTTAAGATGATGTTTCGTGTTGTAATCGGAGAGGTGAATGTCTTAGGAGGAATTCTGCCACTGTTCTCTCTCTCTCCCCATCCCCTTCTCTCCCTCTCTTACTCGCTCACGCGTGCAAGTTATCCATTGTCCAAACTTTACGCATTTCTCGTTCATTGATGTCTTATTGTATTGTTCATTGATGTCTATGTGTTTGTTAATACATATATCCCGTGTAACCGTAGTAAATACACAAGTAGTCATGCCTCTATTAAATTAATTATATATTCAATTGATTGATGTACTGTCTCTTTGCTCAGTTTCAAGTCCCTTAAGTGCCAAAGATCTTATGCTACAAGCTTACTAAAATTAAATATACCTTAAGAGTATGTGTTTATAGGGCGGGAAACCCAATTCTTCTGGCCAGAGAATTGCGTTTCCTGAAATCCTATAAAGTAAGATGATATTGTGGAGCCCCACAAATATTATCCTGACAATTGAGCTAATTAATTTTACCTGTTTTGTGAAACGTGGTCCGTGTAATTAATTGCAATCAACTTGTGGTTAATTTCAAGGATTCACATGCATGCATGCAGGTAAAATGACAGATCCTCCCTTATCGGGAGATTTATTAACATGTAAGACTGATCTAATCCAAACATGCATGAATAATTATTAATTACCAATTATTAATTATGATATGCAAATTCCCCACGGATTAGATCCGCCCCTGAATCCTTACACAGAGATTCTAGTCACAGACAACGGGCCTCAGTTCGCAGGGGCTCACATGTCGGCCTTCGCCACAGAGTATGAATTTGAGCATGTAACGAGCAGCCCAAGATACCCCCAAAGCAACGGCGAGGCCGAGTGTGCTGTCCAAACCATCAAAAACCTGCTGAAAAAAGCTATTGACCCTTACCGTGCGCTGCTGGCTTATAGGAGCACTCCTTTGAACAATGGCTTCAGTCCAGCTCAGCTGCTTATGGGGCGGCGCCTGCGCACCACTGTGCCAGCTTTCCCGGCAGTGTTGGAGCCAGCCATTCCAGACCTTCGGTCGGTGCAGTGCAAAGAAAGTAAGAGGAGATGGATGGATGCAAGCAACTACGACCGCAGACACAGAGTGAGAAATCTCTCTGACCTGTCACCAGGAGATCAAGTGTGGATCACAGATACAAGATCTACAGGTACTGTGACAGCCGCACATGAAACACCTAGATCTTACCTGGTCAGTGGACCACAGGGCACTTTGAGGAGGAATCGCCGCCACCTCATGCCCATGTCGGCAGATAAAAGCAGTAACATACAAGAGCATGCTGCAGGGGTTGACCTGGAGGACACTTCGACAGACACTGGACATGTGTCTCCGGAGGGGTCTAGGAACACTCCCCAAACTGTGAGAACCCGATCTGGCAGGGTTATCACAAAGCCAGATAGACTGAATCTGTGAAAAAAAAAAAAGAAGAAAAGAAAGGATGCCAAATGTACTAAACAGGAAGGTTTAGTCAGTTAAGTGTTATAAGAGTTTAATAAGAAGTTGAATCCTGTTTGGTGTTAACAGTCTAGGGTGACTGATTGTGATTTATTAAGGGAAAAATGCGTAGGATGTGCGTGCGCACGGTTTTATAAATCCGAATATTTCTGTGCGTACGCACGTCCTATGTTTCATCCGTACGCCACTTCTGACGCAAATCCTACGCAAAGTTTTATAAATGAGGCCCCTGGTCAGACTCTTCCTCTGGTTTGTCTCTCGCTACAGGCTCGGGTTCTATGTCTGTGGTGGGCTCATAAGCTTCATCCTGATCATGGCTGGTGGCTGGCTGGTCTGTGGGTGCGGAGTGGGGCTGGCGATGTCCTCCTCGGCTGGGCAGATGGTAAACGGAGATCTTTACATACCAGCACCCACTCCACAAACACGGCAAAATCTTCCCATGGACTATCAACTGGTGTGCCTTGGAACGCTTGCTAAGGCTGGTGTAATAAAAGACACGGAGCGAGTGGCCTGGGTAGCAAGTTTGGCACGACAGGTTGACTAGGTCCCGGGTATGGTCCTCCCGGCAAACATGGCAGGCAGGTCCATGGGGAAAAAAGAAATCAAAAAGGACAAAAAATCTAAAAGAAATAAAAAATGTAGTGGTGTAGTGTCCTTAATGTCATCCGTAGGTTTCTTAAGATAATTTTTGAAGGCCAAAGTGGGCGGAGCCTGCTGTTGCCATCTTGGCAGCACGTAACTCCCGGATAACCAGAAATGGGCAAAGAGGCGGGATTAGCTAAGGTGACCAGACAGCAGACAAACAGTGTCAGGTTTTATCTTGAAGCAGAGTTGGATTCAAAAGCGAGTGAACAGGTTTATTGAAATAATATTCAATGAGTGAGAAACAGAGTTCAAGACCGAATAATGGTTGGTCTGTGGTACAGAGTGGCGCAGGGGCAATGCGCAAACCTCCCGCGTGCTAATCCTCAGGAACGAGCAGGATCCAGGAACAGAAACTCCAACAGGAAACACGAAGACGAAAACCCAGGGACACGAACAGGACCAGACTAGATCACAAAAACCCAACGATCTGACAACAAGGGATGGAAATCACAGGCATTAAATAGCTGAGCTAGATACCGGTAAGCCGCAGCTAGCACTGAAGTGATCAGAGAATCAGCAGACACACCCACAAGCAATCACACACACTGTTGTGTTGGGTTCTTAAGATAAGAATAAAGACGTAGCCGGATCTATTCACATGGATCCTTTATTATTTACTGCTCAAACACTGACCGTCTCCACCCTGTCCTAGCCCCTTACTGCCACCTAGTGCCCTGGCAGTGTAACAAAATTATGCTCCAAAAAATGTTGTTTGGAGGGCACAGTGTGGGCATTAGCTACTAATGCCAAAAAGGCACTTGAGTGGCAAAAGGTTGCAGACGCCGTAAATGCTGTAGCCTCACAACCTCGGACTGTGGCCGAAATAAAAAAGAAATGACAAGCTACAGATGTCGGTTATAATCTACTTGGAAATGGGAAATAGTTCAGCGCAAATGTAATTTCTTGCAGCTTTCTGAATGGTTGAGGCATACGCCATACGTTATTTTATCAAAAATAAAACAAACTGAAGGCATATGCATGAAATACCTGCATGAATACCATTCCGTTGCTGATAAATACATTTTTACTATGAAAACAACTTCCCCAGTGGACAAATAATACATCTATCTATTTATCTATCTATCTATCTCTCCCTAATTATCTATCTGACTGACTATCTAGCTATATTTAGCTATATCTAGCTATATCTATATCTGCTCCGCCAGACGGACACATTGGCGAGAATATCAGTTTTGTACATTATTTCGTTCTGTTTACCATCTTATTTATGAGGATGAATTGTATAACATGCGAATATTATTGCAGAACATATTTCACTTTTCTTTTTGCAAATATGTGTTAATTTTTTATTTCTGTTGCAGATCGATCAAACGGGTGTTCGTGTAGGCTGTTAATTGTAATACTTGCTTTGTGACGTCTTCGTGTTATTTGTGAGAGGCAGTATTGCCATTTATTTTACACAACGGTCTACAGTTTCACACACTTTCACGTGTTTCTTCCATCTGCCGACGGTGTCGCCATTTCTCATTTCACCTCATTTTACGCCTGGGTCAGAGCTTGCGTGAAGGACTGCACATTTTTCCTTCAAGTTTGCTTTTTATAAATACCAATTATTGCTTAGAGAGCGGCGTACGCCTTCTTTTGTGCATACGCAACGTTTATAAATGAGGCCCCAGGTGTGTGTGCCGGCTACATCGACCGTTCCTGTGGGGCTGATCGTGGAGTTTGAGGGCATGGAGTGGAAACCATGTCCACAGTTGAGGTGATGCTGGATCCGGTCTCTGTGGACAGTTATGGTATGGATGAGTTTAAAAAGGATGTTTCCCTTTTTCTCCCATCCCCACTGGTCCCGCCCAGCTCAGAGTTTTCTGTGTCTCCAGAATTCCCGCCCAGCCTACCTCTCCTACCTCCTCTACCAAAGCCAGCCAGTGCGTCGATCCCGCCTCCTTCAGCTCCCCTACTCATCCATCCCCCGCTGTGCTGCATGGATGCACAATCTAGCTTCCAGTCATCAGCTCCGTCCTGGCAAGAGAATCAATCATCTCAATCATCCGAGCCCTCATTCGCTCCACCAGGGTTCGTCAGTCCTTGGACTCCACCATATGCTCCCTCATCAACTCCGGCCCCGCCTTGGTCAGGCGTTGACCCTACTACACCACTGTCTTTCACTCCTCCGGCTGTGCCTTGTCCCTCCATCCCTTTGGCTCCGTCAGGCTCCTTCTTTCCTCCAGCGTTGCATTGGTCCTCGTTCCCTCCGGTTCTGCTCCGGCCTGCCGTCTTCTCCATTCCAGCTGTGACTCCTCCACTGTCATCTCCATTTCAATCAGTCGTCATAATGGTGTCATTGAGGGCTTCTCCACCATGGCTCCTCCCTCCCTCGACGCTGCCGTGGTTTTCCATCCTGGCTGGACTCTGGGTCATCAGCTGGCTCCCTCTGCTCCTGGCTCCTCCCTTCTTCCACTCCACTCCACACCACACATACACTGTTTTGCCTGCTCCTGACATTTGCCTTGTCCAAATGTGGAGGTATTCAAGGACTTTTATTTTGAACTTTTTTTTTTTTAAACGCCGAACACAAAGGGAAGTGAGGGAGACTATCGAGAGCGCGAGTGAAAGACAGAAAAAAATGCAGTTTTCTAGTAATTTATTTGCTTTTACGTGGACAGCAGTTGACAAGTGTTGAGGTGAGCTGACGAGAAGCTGGACCGAGCTTGAGCTGTCATGAGTTTCAAGTGTGATCGCCGATGTCTGTGTGATACGAAGAGGGAATTGCTGACATGCTGACTGCTGTGTTGACCCGAGTGTTTGTCTCCGATTTGGAGAGCGGAGGTACTGTGAGTTTTCTTCATTGTTGATTAACCACAGTTAACATCCGGAAGAAAAATACGGACATTATTTTAGTTATTGCTTTAGAATAAAGCTGATTCAGAACGAGTGGTTTTTGCTACTGTTGTTTCGAGGAAAATCCTTGCTCGCCATTTTTGACACATTACGGCATTGCAAACTCTTTGAATTTCTTTTGATTTTATTTTGAGTATTCAGCCATTTATTTTGAGTATTCAGCCATTGCCCTTGAAATTATTTTTCCTTTTTTCTATATTTTCTCTATAATTAATTTTTTGGACCCTTTGCAGTATATTTGTTTAAAGACTTTGAAATTCTTCTTGGATGGACACTTGCATGGACTTGTGAACTGACAATTGAGTTTGCAAGATTGAGTGAATCCACATTTCAGGGTTTGTTTTCTAGGGACTGTCTCGTCTACCTGGAACATTAGTAGAAATAATATATTTCTCTTTCTTTTTCTTTTTTCGAAATATTCATTTTCCTGTGTTTGAAAAAAGGAAGATACTTCCTATGTTAAAACAGGTTCCTGATAGATGATCTGACTACCCTGCCATTGTAATACCCCTGAAGAAGAAGTATAAAAAGATGGATAAAGAATGAACACAAGCGCTGCAGTGATGGCTTCGTCGTATTTACTCTGAATGAATTAATAAAAGCACACATGTATAACAAATACTCAGTACATTATATTATCAGTGCATGTATCACTTTTCTTTCACATTAATGACTGGTTGTAAATGTAAGTGACTTTAAGCATGTCCCATCACACAAGATATGTGTGGCATTTACAATTGACACTCAAATTTCATACTCTTACTACACATTTTCAGACTGAATATCTACTCAACCACTAAATGACAGTATGAAATTGATGACAACAATGCAGCTGAGATATTAATCACATGTTCACTCATTGTCTCTGATACATTTTCTACTATAAAGTCATATACAAGACTGATAAAGACTAATGCAATGCATAACTCAATTCACAGACATGGAGTTAATTTCCCAAATTTGCAAGTTTAAAATAACTCAAAAACTGAAATAACATCATGAACTTTTAAATATTCAAATATTATTGACATGGCCCTCTCTCGTGTATAGCGGGCTGACATGCTAATCACGAAACACCCATGCTAACCATGTGCTCAGACATACCAAACTCATGACACACTATTCATTTAGTAAAAACAAAGTGCTATTAACCCACACAACCCAGCAAACATTGGTCCGACGGCAACGTCGTGTCCCTGGCCAAAAATAGTTGCGGCCAGGACGTCATAAATCGGTAAAAAATGTAACACAGAACATTTCCTAAAAATGCATTCAGATACATTTGTACATGTCTACAGTTGCATGTATAATTGTTATTTTAACTTTTAGCTCGTGTAGTTATGTTTAGTGTATCGGGTGAGAGGACCAGGGCCGTAGCTAGAGGATTCGGGGCCCCCTGAAAAAATATTGACGTGGGCCCCCACCACCCTCCACCAATATCATATACTGTACAATAGATGAACATGGAGGCCTACATAACAGAAGATGGTGATGTTGTTAAACCTTTATTTTAAAAGTTAAATGTTTAAATAAAAATGACAACTAATAAAAAAGCAAGAAATTGTTAAATAATAATAAAACCAATTTTTTAAAAGTAATAATTTTTTTCCCCCATCAGTCTGATATAATTCATAAATCAAAAAGTAAACATTTAGAAATTGACAAGAATGCAGTCTAATTAAAAAAATAAAACCATTCATTGTCTTATTTTTTAATAAAGATAATATGGAACTGGTAATATTATTAAATAAAGCGAATACATTTATCATCCAAGTGCAGTGTGTTGTATTCGTGTTTTCTCGATGTTTTAAATATCATCAGCTGGCAGGTCAGATGCATAATGCAATGCGTCGTGACTCGTGTAATTTTTTTAAAACTCTATTTACAATAGTGTAAAAAGACAGGAATTTAGACCACGTAATCATTCGGTCGATTGTGGCGCGCACCGATAATAAAAAATGACTGTACACGGCAGACTGTAGATGGAAGTTTTCTATTGCCAGCGAAATAACAATATATAACCGGTCTTAAAGAACGTCTTGATCGACTGGGATAGAACTACTCTCCTGACCTCCCTCTCCGTCTTTTCCTGGCATTTCTGGTTCCCTGATTTATGTTTTCTTTTCCCCGACATTTTTCAGTCAGTCAGTCTCCTGCTCTTCCACCAAGTTCATCATTAACTTCAGGCTGCCGCCTCAACTCTGATTGGTTCTGTGCACGAGCTGGGGCGGGACTTACAATTTTATTGGGTCCATCTGATGTTTGTCACTGACTCTGACTGAATAATTAATAAATACTTTAGGTCGGACTAAACCATTTTTATGGAGGTAAGAGAAGCAGATATTTGGAAAAATATTTACCCAAATTGCACGTTTTTGTGGTTTTCATTTAAATCTCAGGCATACAACTAATATAAATATTAGAATTATTCATACTACAGGGGCCTAAATAGTATAACTGCTGGATTTTGTGGGGCCCCCTGGGCATCGGGGGCCCCTATAATTGTCACCATCTTTCACCCCACTAGCGACGGCCCTGGAGAGGACGTCACCTGCCGACGTCTTTTACACGTGCATTTATAGTCCATCATGACCCTCTATGAAATCCTTGTTAAATATGCAAAAGCTGCGCTTAATCCTCGCATGGTTAATACTGCAATAATTAATGTAGTTGCCCATGAAGTTTTTAAGAGGTTGTGAAGAAGACGTCCACTGGCGTCCTTTACACGTCTAGTCAGGCTGTGAATACTATACGTCCACTGGCGTCTTTTGCACGTCTAGTCTAGCAAGACAGAAAAAAATTATCAGGATTTATAATTCTTTATAAAATACACGATTTATATACAAATGAATATATATTTACTTTATCTTGTTTTTTATAAATTATAATCACAAAATGCACAGTATAGTCAAGTGATTGCAAAGCCACTGCATTTTAGTCATTATTTTAACCTGTTGTACCTGATGTATTCGTTGTTATTTTTTTATGGAATGTATATACATGTAAAACAGAAATATACCCGGTCACCATTTATGTCTGAGTTGGATGTAATTACCCAAACCCTCTGCCCAAACCATAAACTGTGCTGCCAAGATGTAGTAACAAAAGATCTCGCGATATTACAAAATCCTGCGATGGGATTATCTCGCGAGATGTTAACGCGTTCTCCCCATAGATTCTGGAACTTTGAACAAACACGAGGAGAGGACGGAGTTGTGTCGATATTATTAAAAATCTACTTGGGTAAGTACATTTTGTATTAGATTAACGTGCTTGAGTTTTACTTGTGTGACATGAATGAACTGAAAGAAATTATGCCCACATTGTCAACTGAAATTTAATTTACTGAGTTTGGCTAAAATTAGCCAGTAGGCTAAAAGTAACTTTGAACGTATACAACAACGGTATACCAAGTATATTGTTTAATGTTACAGTCAAAGTTATTACTGTAACTTATTAATGTAGCCTTTTGAGAGTTTCTTTCAGAAATTAAATTATCTGAAATGGAATGAAATGTTTAGCTGGATTTTAACATGTATGTTTTCAGTAACTGCTTTAAAAATAAAAGCAGAACATATTTTATACAATAAAATAAAATGTAATGCATGTTGATTACCTTTTTCTAATGTGTCATTCATGATTCATTCATCTTGTTCCATGTTTTTTATTTTATTTTTTACTTATTTTGAAAATAAGTGCATATCATTTACCTCAAATTTTAATTTAATAATAATTGTATTTATTTAAATATATATATATATATTCTCTTCCCTTAGATGCTGTGAAGAGGTGGAGTGCAAATGCTACAGACTCTGAAATTGATGCAGCAATGGCAGAACACCTGAAACACGCTCCAGGAACAGCTGGTGGATACAAAAACTGAGCCAAACAATGTGTTTAAACGGATAGTTTCCCCAAAAATGAAAATTGTCATCATTTACTCAACCTCATGTTTCAAACCTGTATACCTTTCTTCATTGAATTTTCATTTTTGGGTGAACTATCCCTTTATATAATAATTCAGTATTTTGTAATTGGTATTTTAGTTTGGTTAACAAATGTTAAACATTGAAAAAATATTAAGATACATTTTGGCTGTTCAAGATCAATAAAATGTGCTAAATCAGAACATGCTTCTTTTTTTCTTATGTCCACAAATAATGTGTTCTTGTTTGTGATGTACACGTGATTAAAACGTTTTATTGACGGTCAGGTCTGACTAGACCAATTTTGGACCTTTTTAGAACCTTTGTCAAGATGTGTAAACTTCAAGACTTGATTGCCTTTCACGATGTTACACAATATGTGTGTGATTATTTTAAATGCAGGCTTATATACACTTAAATTATGCAGCAACACATTTAAACACACAAATGACGACGCATTTAGACGCCCAGGGACGCGCTGAAGAGACGTGGAATTCACGGCCAGATGACGTCAAAGACGTCGGTTCAACTTTCATTTTGGAACTATTTTTCAACCATGACGGGACGTGTCGGACGGACGTCTTTTCAACGGTCATTACACGTCCAAATGTTTGCTGGGAACTTATGGGATGATTTTAGTATCAAAATGATTAACACGTGCAAGCACACTTATCAATGAACTTGATACATGTTGCAGAAATGTTTTATCCATGCCTTTCAACTTGTGTGTGCAAAATTCAAAATTGAATGAATGTGAAGCAATTTGTACAAATAGAGACATATTTGTGAATACAAATGTTTTCCTTTGTATTAGTGTATCATAATTTGCACATGCAACACAGAAGACGTGCATGTGTGGATCAGGTGACACGCGTGCATTCATTGACTCGATTCATTGAGTCGATCTCATTTGATTCATTTGGATTTTGAGACTTTCATTTCGCGGGTTTCGCCTTGCACGATCCACACACAGCTGTCTGAGAAAATCTGCTACCACTAGATGGCAGTATTCTGCTAAAACAGACAAAGGCAGCATAATCAAGCGTTCTTCCGCATTTAAGACGCTTAATGAGAGTGATATTGAAGCACCAAATTTAGTACACAATAATATAGGCCTACCCTATTAATAAAGCATACTTTATAGAGGCAAACATTACGTCAGATTATGAACAACACCCATAGAAAACCATTATAAAACGCTTAACGTGCAATCGCGCGTTGCATGTTCAGTAAGGTGTATTGGCTACTGAGTTTAAATATCACCGTCTTACTGCATTGACGTTAAGCTTTTTCTTTATAATATGCTCTATGGAAGGAAAACTATATAGCCTACAGACAAGCGTTTAATACAATTTTCCTTCCTGTTAAAAAAAAGGTGAAATTTCGCAGTTGCGTTCATATTATATGCTTATTTTTATCTGACTACACATTGTGTACATAGTATACAACCAGGAATTTGAAAATGTCTGTTTTTAAATATTAAAGACGATTTTCGCAGTACATTTGTTTTCCCTTGACCCTTAACCCACACTGTAAAAAATTTAAGGTTGTCTCAACTAATTATTATTTAGTAACTAGTTCCACAGAATTTTTACGTTCACTCAATTTCTCTCTTCAAAGTGTTGCTTCAATTATTATTTTTTAGTTGGCCTAAACTTGACTCCAAATTTAAAAAGTGTTGGCTCAACTAGTTTTATAGTTCATTCAACTAAAATGTTTTAGTTGGTCCAAACTTGACTCCAACTTAAAAAAGTATGTTTGCTCAACTAGTTTTATAGTTCATTCAACTAAAATGTTTTAATCAGGATTTTTATTATTTGCTGTACTAAATTTTATACTGAGGTTAACAAAATCGTGGTGTATTAATCACATAAAAACACAAATGAAAACACATATTAGCCTTTATTTCACAACAATCTGCACAGACTAAACATACAGGCAAAAGTGCTCAGTTGACAAACATTAAATTCAATACTGCCAATTCCATTTAAAACATTTATGGAACTAAAAAACATTTACTAATCTTTCCCTAAACTGAGAATAAAGCACATTTTAAATTGTAGTAAAAACTACAAACTCTGCAAGTAATTAATACATAAAATAATTAGTGCTGTCAAGTTGATTAATCACATCTAACATAAAAGTTTGTGTTTATATATATTTATAATTATATTTTGATATATATTATATGTGTGCACATGTGGGTATATGTAAGGACGTCTGCGTTTACAAGCACATGAACTTTAATGACATCCCATTATTAATCTGTAGGGTTTAACATGGAGTTGGCCACCCTTTGCCACTATAACAGCTTCAACTCTTCTGGGAAGGCTTTCCACAAGGTGTAGGAGTGTGTTTATAGGAATTTTGACCATTCTTTTAGAAGCGCATTTGTGAGGTCAGGCACTGATGTTAGACCTGGATAACAGTTTCTGCTCTAATTCATCCTATAGGTGTTCTATCAGGTTGAGGTCAGGACTCTGTTCAGGCCAGTCAAGTTCCTCCACACCAAACTCTTCATCCATGTCTTTATGGACCTGCTATGTGCACTGGTGCGCAGTCTTGTTGGAACAGGAAGAGGCCATCCCCAAAGTGTTAGCACAAAGTTGGGAGCATGAAATTTTTCAAAATGTCTTGGTATGCTGAAGCTTTAAGAGTTCCTTTCACTGGAACTTAAGGGGGCGAGCCCAACCCCTGAAAAACAACCCCACACCATAATCCCCCCTCCACCTAACTTTACAATCAACAGTTTGGGGATGGCTTCTTCCTGTTCCAACAAGACTGCGCACCAATGCACAAAGCAGGTCCATAAAGGCATGGATGAAGAGTTTGGTGTGGAGGAACTTGACCTGCACAGAGTCCTGACCTCAACCCGATAGAACACATTTGGGATGAATAAGAAACTGTTATCCAGGTCTAACATTAATGCCTGACCTCACAAATGCGCTTCTAAAAGAATGGTCAAAATTCCTATAAACACACTCCTACACCTTGTGGAAAGCCTTCCCAGAAAAGTTGAAGCGGTTATAGTGGCAAAGGGTGGCCAACTCCAAATTAAACCCTACGGATTAATAATGGGGTCATTAAAGTTCATGTGCTTGTAAAGGCAGACGTCCCAAAACTTTTGGCAATATAGTGTGTATATATACACACACACACATATACATGTATATATCATATATAACAAAAGATAATATATATATATACATACACACATTATACACAAACTTTTATGTTAGATGGGATTAATCGTGATTAAGTGATTTGACCACTAAAAAGAACACAACAACAACAACTGGTAACAAAATGGTGTCCGAGATATTTCATGAGTATAAAAAGTATTAAAAAACTGACTGGTAACAAAATGGTGTCCGAGATATTTCATAAGTATAAAAAGTATTGAAAAACAACAACCGAATATTTGGCATCATAACACTCAAGAGAGGTGCAGGGATGATGTCAAAACCCGAAAGTCTAATTCGACACTGGTTCCTCGTTTATTGGTGAAATAAGCTCTGTGGTAAACACAATTTGACAATACTTGAATGGATTTTCTGTTCTACAATGTAAACTACACACACATACACCCCAAACGTTTTTATCATTGTCTTAACATTGTAGAATAAAATATCTAAGTGTCATCAACTTGTTTACCACAAACCTTATTTCACTAACAAATTGAAAAAAATATATGTATATTTTTTTTAAAGCATAGGAATATTTTGAGGGAACCAGTGGCGAATTAGTCTTTTGGGTTTTGATGTCATCCCTGCACCACCTCTGACCTCTAAACAAGACTGTATTTGAGCAGAACACTAACTCTGTCGAGACCCAGAAATACCTTTTGCACTGGTTCAAAAAGGTACTTCCACTGTTAGGGGTAATGAATATATAGAGTGTAAAGCAGTCCAAAAAGCAATCCAAAGGCAGTTGGTACATCTGAAATGTTTATTAGAACTTCTTCCTCCACCACTGAATCCAGGCCTCCAGCATCAATGACTGTCTGAAGGAGACAAATTTGCATCCCTCTGGTCTGCCTCTCCACATCATCGCCTCTCTGGTTTGAACCACATAGGATAGATGAATAATGGGAGGGAAAAAGATAAATTGTTATAAGAGATAATAAAAACAACTGTTCATCAAAACTACTTGAACTTATTTTTCAATGAATTTTCAACAGCTAAATGTTACATTTATAATTGAAATATACTTTGGCTATACAATAAAGCGTTTAAAAAATGTAAGAACTCTAATCCAAGGTTATGTGATTACTAATATAAATCAATTACCAGTGCACGAATTTGAGTACACAAAATAATAGTATCAGCTGATTCACGACCTAGGCAGCTTATCGAGACACCCACTGATAACGGCTTTATGAAATGCCGTCCTCAAGGGGTCAAAACGCTGTTTCAAAATGAGCGCCATTTTATCGTAGATGGACCGTTAGATATTCAGGTTTATGTCGGTCTCTCCACGAGACAATTGCAAAAGTTTTCACAATCTTAACCTTATTCATCACGCTTAAGTTACCCTAAAATAGCGTATTAATGTGTTTAACATTACACGTTTCATAGATTTCAATAACTCTTCGCATCCATAAAAGTGGGCCTAACGTGACATTAGGCTAAAATGATGAGAGAAAGACCGCGTTCTCTTCATATCAACTCTTCACGTTACGGAAACACAAAAAATATCATAAAACATCCCGAAATTAAAGCTATTACACATTATAGTAGTACATTTGACATGTTTTAGGATTTAAACGAGGTAATATACCACGTTCCCTTAGCTAGACGTACGTTAACTTATATGGCAGCCTTCCCCTCGGACATAACGTTAGGCTTAACGTTACGGTTTAAAATGTAACTTTCGCTTATAAATATCTACACAAAAACAATTAATATGCTTATGTTGTACGAATATGGTGTACATAATACGTTTTTGTCGATAAACTTGAACATATTCTATAATTTAACATATTCCGTGCCGAGTGAACTTGACATAGGCCTAACGTTACACTTAAGTTAACTTTCTCTCGGACATAACTAATAAAAACATTTCTAAATCCGTCTCAGGACGTAACAACAAAAAACCATCACATATGTTGTACATTTTTGTCGTTATTAGGTTTAAAATCGATCATTTATTCAGAGCCACTTACCTTGAGTTAAGAACGTCTTTGCCAATGTCTCCCTCACCCGCAGTAGCTACCGGTCCGCAGCCGAGCCACTGCCTTGTAAAACCTGCGAAGTCAAATGCTGTATCCTTCCGCAAAATCAAGTGAACCATAATCCAGATCCTTCCATTCTCTATAAATGTAGCGATGCGCTTTTATTTTGTGTTTATTACCAAAAATAGACGGCTTAAATTCAAGATTTAAAAAATAAAGGTTTTATATATTAAAGTGTTGTATAGGATCCATCCGCTCTCATAGTGCAGAAACGAAACCTCGACAATTTGATGTTGTTTTGATATTATATCAAATGTTTATTAAATATTTATAAATGTTCATTTTAACAACAAAACAACAAATATGTTCTGTTTTACGCATAAAAATATTGTATAGCATAGCTGGCCTTATACTTAGCAAATATTGGCTAGATTTGTGTTTATTGGTCCAGTCAACATTACCCATCCTAAAGTTGACTGGATTTGA
Source organism: Rhinichthys osculus (assembly GCA_029959095.1). Lineage (NCBI taxonomy): Eukaryota > Metazoa > Chordata > Actinopteri > Cypriniformes > Leuciscidae > Rhinichthys > Rhinichthys osculus. The sequence goes on along the minus strand of JARWKJ010000002.1, from coordinate 27,450,473 downwards.
AAATATCCCTTCATTTAATTTTTTTTCAAATATATTTTTGTAGACTTAATATAATATGTCTTCTTAACTAATACCAAGCATGAATATTGGTTCAACTTAAATATTTTTGCTCTTCCAACATTTTATTAATTGGCGTTTTTACAGTGAGGCTATAGTCTATAGCACGATGAGTTTTAACAATATGCAACCATTGTATATCGACATGAAATATTAATTGAAAATCAACTGGCGTAGCGGGCCTGTAGCTGCATATTTCTACATGAGAATGCTTTGACGCTCTAACCACAGCTCATGATGCACAAGGGAACGTCTGCCAATTCCACTAACTGCGTTAAAACCACTGATCTATAATGTCATTCTATATAGATCAGTGGTTAAAACGTATAATTTGTTTTAATTCAAATTACTTTTTAAATTTAATAACAGACATTTTCAAATTCCAAAGCTCGTAGAAGTTTTCTGTAAGACTGACTTACAAGTAAATTTTGGACAATACCGGTACTTCCCTTCATGTAGCCTGTATTCTGCAGAAAAATACTGTAATTCACCAAAAGGGTTTTTTCATGTTCAAAATGGTTGTAGTATGTTCAGTGACTAGACTGGCTTACTACAGGTGAAATTGCCCCAATAACTCCCTTCATGTAGCCTATTTAGTAAACAATTATTATTTTATAAAAAAATTACTGTAATTAACCAAACGGGTTTTTGGTGACTTACTACAAGTGAATAATGTAAAATTTCACCTGACTTGTCACTAGGAACGTACTACAACCTTTGGAACATGAATAGAAAAACAATTTACAGTAAATTAAAAAATTGTAGGCTACTGTTCAATCGAGATATTGGCTGGGCATAGTACAGTAACAGTAGGCTAAGTCAGTCTGCCCACTAGACTTCCAAGGTTATAATATAACCTTGGAAATATGTTCATTTGAATGAATGACTGGACGTTTATATTTTTTTGACTGTGAGTGGAGTTTGCAGATGGTCCCTTTATAAAATGAGGCGAATATCAAACCTAAAACTTACTTCACTGCACTCTCGGACCGGTTGCTCTCCCATTCACATGCAAAGTTAAACGCAACTGCAGAATTTTTATTTCATGTTAAGCTTTTTCTTTTTAACAGGCTCGGGAAGGAAAATGTTATTAACTTGAAACGCCGTACATTGCGTTCATGTAGTCTCTTGTCTGTAGGCTAGTTTTCCTCCCATAGAGCATATTATAAAGAAAAAGCTTAACGTCAATGCAGTAAGACGGTGATATTTTAACTCAGTAGCCAATACACCTTACTGAACATGCAACGCGCGATTGCACGTTAAGCGTTTTATAATGGTTTTCTATGGGTGTTGTTCATAATCTGACGTAATGTTTGCCTCTATAAAGTATGCTTTATTAATAGGGTAGGCCTATATTATTGTGTACTAAATTTGGTGCTTCAATATCACTCTCATTAAGCGTCTTAAATGCGGAAGAACGCTTGATTATGCTGCCGTTTAGCAGCTGTCTGTTTTAGCAGAATACTGCCATCTAGTGGTAGCAGCTTTTCTCAGACAGCTGTGTGTGGATCGTGCAAGGCGAAACCCGCGAAATGAAAGTCTCAAAATCCAAATGAATCAAATAGGATCGACTCAGAAACGAGTCAATGAATGCACGCGTGTCACCTGATCCACACATGCACGTCTTCTGTGTTGCATGTGCAAATTATGATACACTAATACAAAGGAAAACATTTGCATTCACAAAAATGTCTCTATTTGTACAAATTGCTTCACATTCATTCAATTTTGAATTTTGCACACGCAAGTTGAAAGGCATGGATAAAACATTTCTGCAACATGTATCAAGTTCATTGATAAGTGTGCTTGCACGTGTTCATCATTTTGATACTATAATCATCCCATATTTTACGGGCGCGCGGGCTACTTATAGGCGTGTGATGATGTCATCACTCTGGTATGCTGAGCGAAAATAATTAATTTAATAAATGAACATAACACTCTTCTTTTTTTTAACAAAGCACAAATAATCATTTAAACAATAATGCATTTGAAAAGAGACACTATACATAAAATCCACTATATCACACCATTCCTGGACAGTCCAATGCCAGCCCAGTTGTGCTGCGAGGTAAAATTTTAATCTTGGGTTGTGAATCTCACTCTGTCACGATAGAAGATGCGGAAGCAAAAGTGCAAGTAAAACTCTTTTAATGTCACAAGGAAAGGTCAGGGAACACACACAACAAGCTGGTGACGCAGGGACAAGATGGTCAGTAATCCAGATGAAGTGCCGTGGTGCAGAGTGAAGATATCCAGACGTGAGACGAACCGTAGAACCAGACTGGGAACAGGACAAGACGAAGACGGGAACAGGATCACACACGAGGAACATCAAGCAACGATCTGACAATGAGAGGAAAGTTCGGTGAGTATTTAAAGGTGAGAGGATAGGCAGCAGCTGGGGAGATGATTGCGATCAGCTGGATCGCTGATCTTCCTGATCAGAGTGGAGCCGCCCACTCACACACACCCACACATTAAACAACAGAAACACAAGACTAGAAGGAGCCAATGAATTTATAAACCGTGACAGTACCCCCTTCCCTAGGAACGCCTCCTGGCGGTCCCAGGCTCCCCTACCTGTCGATTGTAATCATCAATAAGGGAGTGATCCAGGATGTCTCTAGCAGGTACCCAACTTCTCTCCTCCGGACCGTAACCTTCCCAGTCCACCAAGTACTGGAATCCGCGTCCCCTCCGCCTAGAATCCAGAATACGGTTGACCGAATAAGTGGGTTCCCCTTCTACGAGACGCGGCGGTGGAGGAACCGGGACTGGCGGATTAATGTGAGAGTGAAACACGGGTTTAATTTTAGAAACATGAAAGACGGGATGAATCCTCCTGTACACTGGAGGCAAGTTGAGGCGGACTGCCACCGGACTAATGATTTTGGTGACAGTAAACGGGCCAATAAATTTGGGAGCAAGTTTATTCGAGACGGAGCGGAGAGGAATGTTCTTAGTAGAAAGCCACACTTTTTGACCGACGACGTATACGGGAGGCTTCGACCGGTGGCGATCGGCCTTGGCCTTGGTGCGCGCCCCCACCTGGAGTAGAGTCTCACGGGCTCTAGTCCATGTGCGGTGACACCTCTGGATGAAAGCGTGAGCGGAGGGAACCGCGACCTCGGACTCCAGACTGGGAAAAATTGGTGGCTGATACCCTAAACTACATTCAAACGGAGATAGACCCGTGGATGACACTGGTAATGTGTTGTGGGCGTACTCCACCATAGACAGTTGTTGACTCCATGAGGAAGGGTTCTTGGAAACCAAACATCGCAACACCCTTTCCAAATCCTGGTTGGCTCTCTCGGTTTGGCCATTGCTCTGGGGATGAAACCCTGAGGACAGACTAACAGTCGCTCCCAGTAACCTACAAAACTCTCGCCAAAATTTGGACACAAACTGGGGTCCTCTGTCGGAGACCACGTCTATCGGGAGGCCATGTAAGCGAAAGACGTGATCAACGACTGTCAACGCTGTCTCCTTAACTGAGGGCAATTTGGGTAAGGGAATAAAGTGTGCCGCCTTCGAGAATCGGTCCACCACAGTTAAAACAACCGTGTTACCCTGGGAGGGTGGGAGGGCGGTGATAAAATCTAGCACGATATGGGACCAGGGTCTCGAAGGGACAGGCAGCGGTTGAAGTAACCCATCTGGGGGTCGATTGGAAGTCTTACCAGTGGCACAAACCGAGCAAGCCAAAACAAAACTGTGAATGTCACGAGCCATAAGTGTCCACCAGAACCGTTGCTTGACTAAAAAACTAGTGCGATTAACTCCTGGATGACAAGCCACGTTGGAGCAATGACCCCACTGAATAACGTCAGACCGTAATCCCTCTGGCACAAATAAACGATTCAGTGGGCCACCGGGCGGAGGCGTTACCCCTTCTAGGGCCGTTCTGACCCTCGATTCGACCTCCCATACGAGTGTGGAGATGAATAGATTCTCCGGCAAAATGCACTCGGGAGTAGACGGGCGTTCGGAGCGATCAAAAATGCGCGACAAAGAATTGGGTTTGATGTTCTTAGAACCCGGGCGGTACGAGAGATTAAAGTCAAAACGTCCGAAAAAAAGTGCCCACCGAGCCTGCCTGGAGTTCAATCTTTTAGCAGTTCTGATGTATTCCAAATTCTTATGATCAGTCCAGACGATAAAAGGTACCCCTGACCCTTCTAACCAGTGACGCCATTCCTCCAACGCTAACTTGACTGCCAACAACTCTCGGTTACCAATGTCATAATTACGTTCGGCAGGGGATAATCGATGTGACAAAAACGCGCACGGATGCATCCTGTCGTCTGTGGGAGAACGCTGGGATATCACTGCACCTACCCCCACCTCTGACGCATCGACCTCCACCACGAACTGACGTGATGTATCAGGGGCGATGAGGATGGGAGCCGAAACGAAGCGACTTTTCAGTTTGGCAAACGCTGCCTAAGCAGCGTCTGACCACCTGTACGTAGTTCTGGGGGAGGTCAAGGCGGTCAGAGGAGCGGCTAGTTGGCTAAAATTGCGAATAAACCGCCGGTAAAAATTGGCGAACCCCAGAAACCTCTGTAGGGCCTTACGGGATTCTGGACTTGGCCAATCCACCACAGCCTTAACCTTCTCAGGATCCATGCGAATTCCCTCAGTCGACACAATGAATCCTAAAAACGGAACAGACTGTGCATGAAAAACGCATTTCTCCGCCTTGACAAAAAGCCCATTCTCTAGCAACCTCTGAAGCACTCGTCGGACGTGCTGAACGTGTTCCTGGAGAGAAGATGAAAAAATCAATATGTCATCCAGGTAAACATATATGAACTGGTCAACCATATCTCTCAGCACGTCGTTGACGAGTGCCTGGAAGACTGCTGGGGAGTTGGACAGCCCAAACGGCATGACCAAGTATTCAAAGTGCCCCCTAGGGGTGTTAAAAGCAGTCTTCCATTCATCCCCCTCCCTGATGCGAACCAAATGATAAGCGTTTCTTAAGTCCAATTTAGTGAAGACCGATGCTCCCTGCAACCTCTCGAAAGCTGAAGACATCAACGGCAAAGGATAGGTATTCTTTACCGTGATGCTGTTCAACCCTCGGTAATCAATGCAAGGTCGCAGTGATCCATCCTTCTTCCCCACAAAAAAGAACCCCGCCCCCGCTGGAGAAGAGGAAGGGCGGATAAACTTCGTTGCTAGAGAATCAGAAATATATTTCTCCATAGCCTCCCTCTCTGGAACAGAGAGCGAATATAACTTGCCTTTAGGCGGAGACTTACCTGACAATAACTCTATGGCACAGTCATAGGGACGATGCGGAGGGAGAGAAGCAGCACGAGACTTACTGAACACCTCCTTCAGGTCTAGGTACTCCGCGGGCACGTTAGATAAATCCACTGCCTCCTCCTGAAACGTAGAAACAACAACAGACGAACAAGCAGACACCAGACAGGACTCAGAACATTTACTACTCCACTCCATCACAGATTTCTGCTGCCAGTCAATTCTTGGGTTATGTTTGAGGAGCCAGGGGTGTCCTAAGACAACAGGTGCGAGTGGGGAGTCCATATGTAGAAGGAAAGTGTCTCGGTGTGGTTGCCTGAAGTGGTAAGTGTGACTGGTCCGGTGATGAGGGAGATGGTGGGAAGGTCTTGACCGTTGAGTGCATGTACAGATATCCTACTGGTGAGAGGAGAAAGGGGAATCTGGAATTTACGTGCAAATGAATGGTCCATAAAGTTACCTTTTGCCCCTGAATCCACCATGGCTTGACAGTCCTGCTTGTGTACTGACCATCTTAGTCTTACCGGGAGGAGCGTAGATGTTGATGAGGTCTTCTCGGCGGAGATCCCACCCGACAGTAGCCTCATGCTTACTGCCGGGCTTGGCCTTTTACCGGACAACTATATGCAAAGTGTCCCGCGGCCCCGCAGTAAAGGCAAAGGCCTTGGGATCTCCGCCTCTCCTTCTCCTCCCGGGAAAGCCGAGCTCGCCCTACCTGCATGGGCTCGTGATCGTAGGTAGGGCTGACCGCATTCCCGCCGCTGGACCGCTGGCTCTCAGTACCCTCCGGAACCCGGCTGTGTAGAGTCCGACGTTCGCTTCTGGTCAGTCGTGCGTCTACTCGAAGCGCCAGGTCCACAAGTCCATTCAAAGACGGGGGCAGGTCCAGGGCGTAGATCTCCTTTTGAATGCGGTCAGCCAGCCCATGCAGGAACATGTCCCACTGCGCCTCCTCGTTCCACTGACACTCCGCCGCCAGGGTCCTGAACTGAATTGAGTAATCAGATACCGATCTCTCCTCCTGTTTCAGCTCAGCGAGCATTCTTGCTGCCTCTCTCCCCGCGACCGAATACTCTTCTCATTTCGGCGGCGAGTGTCAGGAACGAGGCGCAGCACGGATCCTGGTTCTCCCACACAGCCGTTCCCCAGAGAGCGGCTTTCCCAGTCAGCAGGGTCAGCACGAATGCCACCTTGGCAGGTTCGTGTGAGAAAGTCCGAGGCTGCAACGAGAAGTGCATAGAACAACAGTTCAGAAATGCTCTACAATAGCTGGGCTCACCGTCATAGGGTTGCGGGACTGGTAGTCGAGGCTCTGACTGGGATGCGCTCTCTGATGGTCCGGGGGGAACGGCTGGTGTGGGTGGCGCAGTGGGAGCTCGTAGCTGTTGTATTTGCTGGGTGAGCTCGGACACCTGCGTCACCAGCGCCTGCACGGCGCGCGCCGTATCATTCAGGTTCCTCTCTTGATTCTCCATACGCTGAAGACTGGACTGGACGAAATCATCCAACGTCGGCGATTCACCTGCTGCTTCCATCGCTGGTCAGATCGTTCTGTCACGATAGAAGATGCGGAAGCAAAAGTGCAAGTAAAACTCTTTTAATGTCACAAGGAAAGGTCAGGGAACACACACAACAAGCTGGTGACGCAGGGACAAGATGGTCAGTAATCCAGATGAAGTGCCGTGGTGCAGAGTGAAGATATCCAGACGTGAGACGAACCGTAGAACCAGACTGGGAACAGGACAAGACGAAGACGGGAACAGGATCACACACGAGGAACATCAAGCAACGATCTGACAATGAGAGGAAAGTTCGGTGAGTATTTAAAGGTGAGAGGATAGGCAGCAGCTGGGGAGATGATTGCGATCAGCTGGATCGCTGATCTTCCTGATCAGAGTGGAGCCGCCCACTCACACACACCCACACATTAAACAACAGAAACACAAGACTAGAAGGAGCCAATGAATTTATAAACCGTGACACACTCAGGTATGTTGATTGACATGAGGAAAAGTATCTGATGTGAAATGTAACATTTATTATGTACTGTTGAACTCGGTCTCATTTGAACATTCTATTGGAACTGTTGTTTATTTGCTTCTGTTTTACTTGAGTAGCTATTTGTGTAGAAAGGAAAGAGACTGAACAAAAGCTTGAAGCTAAGTGAAGCTTTATTTCTGTGTTTGTATTTTTACCTAATGTGAAACAAGGGTTAATTTGTGGTACTTACTATTTTTTCTTTGTTTATTTTATTTTATTGAACATTTAGAAAAATAAATGTAACATTTCTAAGTAGGTTCTTCATAAGTAGGGGCATTCCTCCTGTCTTGTAGGCTGATAGTAGGAAAAAGGTTAACTAATTTTATTACACTCTGGGAAAGGTAGCATACGGTGTACAATTTAAGTCCTGCAGCCTCCTCCTCAACAGTCGTTGCTTAAAAGAAAGCATATATTATCAAGACAGATTAAAATACTTAATTTCATAAGTAGCTACAGGTATTAATCGTGCTAGGAGTGAGGACCTAGATCATGTCATGTTAGACGTCCAAGATATTGCAGAAGAAATACAAATACAAACAGGGGCGTCATGCAAGCCAAAATTCTGGGGGGGCACAATCTGAGACGTTGAAATTGTTTTCTGATGGGTGATATGGATCATGTTAGGAGGGGTCAGGGGGTTTCTCCCCCTGAATTTTTTTTAATTCTGGCTGCGAAACATACTATTTCAATGCAGTTTGGGAGGGACAGAAATACCTTAACGGAGCTAGCAGCAACCCTCCTCTATCTGAGGACTAAGTTAAAGTATGTGTGTGTGTATCTTATATGTGCTTTATGTTTTGAAGGCCAAAAAAACTGGATACAAACAGCTTTAAAACCATGTTACGCAGCTGATTATTTTTCTCTCCTCATCTCCATCACACTTTTTCACTTTGTTTTTCTCTTGCCCTCCTAAAGTTGAGCTTTGACTGATAGGCTTTTCATTTTTGTCTGTCAGTGAAGAAAGTAAACATAGGGTCAACTGATAGGTTGATTTATGAATCATTTTCTCAGACGAGTTCATTTACTGAAAGCTACTAGGAAAGCTAGGTAGCCTAACTAAGTTTATTAAATTCATTCACAGTACACATTCATTATTGATCTTATACCTAATACAGGGCCGTAGACAGGGCTTTATAATCAAAGAGGTCCTAAATTTGAGGTGGGTAGGGAGTTCAAATTTTTTATTTCTCTGATATGTGCATTTCAAGACGTTTGAAGGCCAAACAAAGGATAAGAAATAGCCTTAAAACCATGTCAGCGGACACCGGACAGTAGATTATTTGTCAATACCTGCTCTCACTTCTTATCCGTCACTCTTTCTTTTTCTCTCAGTCTCCTGATCTTGCCTTCCCCTCCTAAAGCTGAGCTTTTTTAATTTACTTAAGGCAACAAATTGTAACGTTACTATATTAATTCTCAATATGTACACATTCATTATTAATCTTGTGCCTAACAATGAAAACGGCTTTTCCCCTCACAATGACAGAGTAAACTAATTATTATTTAGCCTACATTACGAGTCACGTTACATAGGCCTATTTTCAGTTCAAAATGGCGAAATTAGACAAAAGTATATTCGTGTGCCTGATTATTTTTGTCATTCGTTTAACATTTATGAACAAAAAAACCTGTCAAATATGAAATGTTTAGTTTAGCTACTTACATCTCGCACTTGACTGTACACTGAAGCGTCGAGTCTCACTGCTAAAATTCGCGCTCAGCTTCTGTGAACATAAAGCCCGCCTACTTTGATTTCATTGGTCATCTCAAATATTCTGACATTGACGAGCAGTGACAGACCAATGAGGCTCAGATGAACACACACACACACACGAACACACACACACCCTGTCCTCTGTTTCTGACGTGCGCTCTGCTCGGCGCCGCTGCGGATTGAAGATGAACAACGTGCTGAATCTGATTATAACAAGACTGAAGAAATAAAAAATTATCAGGGAGGAAAAATCTGAGGGGGCACGTGCCCCCTCACTTTGAATGGGCATGACGCCACTGAATACAAATACCCACACTTGCGGTCTTGGCCACTTGAGAGCGTTTGCACGTGACAGGAAGTAAGTGCGCAAGACTGTCCCATGTCTTAAAAATGCCAAAGTACAGTGCCCTTAATGCACACTAAACCCACACTATTTTGAATACCGCTTCAGAGCGGTATTTGAGGCTAAGCTTATCCCATCATGCATTATGTTCGGGAACTCATGTGCCCCAAATTTGCGAGATGTCGAGGCAAACATTCCACTGTAATTTAAATTAATTAGATTAATATAATTTGGTAGTAAAAACATAACGTATTGCACATTTTATTGGTGCAAAGATGAGTATGGTATGTGTAGGCCTATTTTGTACAACATTTGCAACTGCTTTTATCACTTAATTAGAAGAACCACAATTTTCAATTTGTGTCTTCTGTTAGATACATAGACTACTGAACAGACATCTAGAAGATTATTTTAAAATGTATTGAAAATATAATAAATAAAAGCTCTTGCAAGAGAGGTTTTTTTTTGTTGTTGCAAGAAATAAGTGTGTCCCATCGAGTAATCAAAAGTTCTACACACACTTGCAGTCTTTATTTGAACACTTGGGCCAAATAGAGGAAATACGTCATGAAAGTAGACAAGTGGTCAAGTGCAAAGATCCCAAGTGTGGGTATTTGGACAAGGCATGTGTTTGTCTCTCTCCTCTGCCCTCTCTAGTCTTCCACTAGGACTTACAGTTGGACTGTAAAGGCACTAGGATGCACCTTTCCGGAGGGGGCATAGTGTAACATGCTCTGTTTTGGTTCTGTGTGCCCTGTCATTTGACCTATTTCCTAGAGTGTGTCAGTTTGTTCCCTTGATTATTATTCAATTTACCAGTTGTTCAATTAATTCATTTAGCCTGTGTATACTCCCTGTTTTTTTTCCAGTTCTTTGTCGAGTCTCGTCTTGGTTATGATGGTGGATGAGTTTCCCCCGTGATTCTTCTGTATTCTGTGGATTATTGGATTAAAAACGTTTGATTGAGCTATTTGTGCACTTACTTACACAGCGACTTATGACAGTGCACAATAAAGTTCAAGTCCACATTCGCTTGCAGAGCATATGGGTTAAACAACATTTGATGCAAAAATATACAAAATCAAAAAGGCTATTGTTAAACATCAAATGTCAGTGAGCATCTATAGCATAACGTTATTCTAACAGTTCAGTCAGGAGCTCAGAGGTTTCTTTTTGACAGTATCACCAGGAAACACCTGCATATTGTGGGAAGAATCTATCCGATCTGTTAAAAATATATTACATAAACAGTTACAGTTAGCCATTTCAGTTTAAATTTCAGTTCTGATATTTAGTTCAGCAAATACAACATAAGAAAGATTGAATTTGGAATACCAACAGCTATCAGATTATCAACAGAACAATCTCATTTACTCCAAATAAAATTTGTGTGTCTGTCTCATATTTTGTTTATTTTTTACATGGGCTTTTTTGAGTTTTACTTACAAATACATTGACAAATCAATTGGATAAACAGTAATTAAGTTACTAAATACACCAAACAAAATTATTACAGTCTAATAGTGTAATTGTGAATGGAGATGTGAAGGTTTTAGTGCAACTGAAAAGGTTGTATATCAGGAAAATAATGATGGCATATTAGGGAAAGAGGCATTAAAATACACTGGCCAACTCAATACAATAATATTCATGAGTCATGCATGCAGTATAATCAACAGAGATGTGCTGCTGCAGAGTGTTGTATAAAAAGGTGCATCTCCATAGATCATATCATATTGAGGTTTGCCCCTTAACATTGTTGTACAAGACCCACACTCTATTATAAAGTCCTTTTTTATTTATTTATTTTTTTTATAAAAAAAAAACATTTGTAAGAACAGCAAAATGATTACAGATCTCTTTATTTATTTCTGTTTTATATAATAATTTATATATCATTTAGGATCTATAATTAATTGAACTGTGATGCCAGTTGGTGTACATGGTCAAGTAATGTAATGTAAAAAAAAAAAAAAAAAAAAAACCTTTTTAATTTTCTTGTAGATACTCTGTATGAAGCCTTAATGTGAAAAATGATGATGGAAAAGAGAAACACATGATCATTAATTTACAGATGTTTCTGACATTTTTGTAGTGAGCTGAAATACTGTGCCCCACCCCCCGTATACACAGAGTGACAGTCCATAACAAAAACAGACCTCTCACAAGAAAGCTTTTCATGTGTCAGATTCTGGTGTTTAAGTTCAAGTCTACATTTCAAGTCTTCTTGCAGAGTGCGGTTTAAACAAAGTTAACATTATTTGTTTGATGCTATAACGAGGCTATTGTTGGACACCAAATGCCAGTGAGCCTCTAGAGAAGAAAAGCATGTTATTTTAACAATTGGATTCACTATAGTGATAATTCATTTACAGATGCTTCTGAACTTTTTGTATTTGACTGAAATACTGTGTCCCCGTCATACACAGAGAGACAGCCCATAACAAAAATAGACCTCTCACAAGAGAGCTATTCAGTCAGATCCTGGTATCAGAAAACAAACATTTATCTTTAAGATTAGCGATCATTAAATTTTCATATGCCAATGCCACTATTCATTAATATGGAAGTTTGTTGAGGACTGTTTTAAGAGGTCATTGTTAATTGTAAGGGGTTTATGAAATGAAATGTTTCACTGTGGTTGCTACTCCATGCACAGTGATACATGCCACCTCAAATTCTCCTCATGCAACAAGCTTTACAACAACCTCTTGATGGACGCAGTGCATTTTAAATAAAGCTATAGCATTTAAAATGTTTAAAGGCATATTTGAGATGTGCAATACCATTATTATGCCATGAATTTATTTAAAATATAAATGTAGCCAATATAGACTATAAAGCTGTGGACCATGACAGATGAAAAGGTTAACCTATTTATGGTTAACCAATTTTTTGTCTTGGTCTTGGACTGAGGTTTTTGTCATAACTTTTATCACTGTGGCCGCTGTATTGCACAATGATCCGAACCATATCAAATACTTATGTTTATTCATGGGCCGCTTAAGATTTTTAACATCCCTTCAAATAGCCTACTTGAAATGTCAATATAAGCACAGTCAAATATATAGTAGTAGACTGTACCAGACGTACCAAACATAATTAGGGCTACTGAATTCCAATGACCTGACCTGACCCCATAGGCCTAAATTCTATAAGAGGCAAATTAATGCTCCCTAAAAGTCAGACTGCTAATAAAGCTATTAGCATGAGTCATAAAACGTTTAAATTGAAAAAAATACTTTTAAATTTGGTAAAACTAAAAAGTAAAAACACTTTAATTTGTCTTGCTCAGTGAATATTTCAATAGCATTTTGTTTGATGTTTCTGTTTCGTGGACAAGAAAGGCTCATAAATGCCCTGTCCAAATTCCCACGCTTGCGATCTTGGCCACTCGAGAGTGCGTTCAGGCGACAGGAAGGAGCAAGACTGTCCCTTGTCATCCGTTCAAGTCCTACTTGGAAGTTCGGCAGGCGTGTTAAAGTCACTTTCGTTGGAGTAAGATGGCAGTGTACTTTACACAAAAATACAGCAAGGTTCACTTCTAGAAAATGAAGATCAAAGAAATATGCATCAGGTGTGTTTTAAATTAATTTATGAAGACACTGTAAGCAAATACTCATTCATCGTTCCATCACGGAACAGCTTTCTTCCTCATATTTCCTTCAACTTTTGATATACTTTCTTCTGCCGCTTTGACCAAACTCAAACTTAGTTTCTCTGTACATTTATCAATATCATCCTCTGTATTATAACTCATTAATTCTAACTCACATATTTTATTATACTTCTCCCAATCAGCTTTCTCAAATTTCCATCTATGTCGTTTTATCATCATAAACCTTTGCATTTCTAATCCTACCGAGCAAAATATTGGAAAATGGTCACTCCCAACTGATGACTGCTCTAGCACCTCCCATTGACATTTCACTGCTATTGATGCTGAAGCTATTGTTAGATCTACGCACGATTTTATTTGTTTCCTGATGTCAAACCTTGTCCCACATACCAATAAATTGTCCTCCATATATTCTTCCACAACTGTGCCATTTTTATCTGAGTGTGGACTTCCCCATACCACACTATGCACATTAAAGTCCCCGCACCATATCACTATACCTTCTTCTTTACTCCAAATATTATTTAATTCCATTAATGATATTTGTTCACATGGATTGTAATAATTTATTATTGTTACTTTTCCTAACTTTGTCCACACTTCCACCTTTATGCATTCATATTGTGTTTCTACCTTTACTTCCCTATAAGTCACCCAATTCTTTATAAATGTTGCACACACCCTCCACCTGTTGCTCTTGATCTATCTTTTCTAATGGATAAATACCCTGGAATAACAAAGTCTAAGTGTGATTTAAAGGGATACTTCACCGTTTTTTCATATTAAACTATGTTATTCCCTTAACTAAGACGAGTTGATACCTCTCTCGTCTCAGTGCGTGCACTACATCGCTCTGTTTTGCGGCGAAACTTTGATAGCTCTTAGCTTAACCCAGTTCATTCATTAGGATCCAAGCAGAGAATCGACCAAACACCTCCACGTTTTCCCTATTTAATTACAGTTACACGAGTAGTGTAACTCGACCAAGAATGGTGACACAAAATAAAACGTTGCGCTTTTCTAAGCGTGTAAAGTGGATAACTATAATGCATGGCGGAATACCATAGCAAGTGCTTGGGAGCACTTCGACTCAGCACACACAGTATAATATCTATGGACTCGGCGCAGTAATATCATCACTCCGGAGAGGGAGAGGGGTGATTGGATTTTTTAGGAGTGATGACATTACTGCGCTGAGTCGAAGTGCTCCCAACTTGCTATGGTATTCCGCCATACATTGTAGTTATCCACTTTACACGCTTGGAAAAGCGCAACGTTTTATTTTGTGTCACCATTCTTGGTCGAGTTATACTACTCGTGTAACTGTATTTAAATAGGGAAAACGTGGAGGTGTTTGGTCGCTTCTCTGCTTGGATCCTAATGAATCAACTGGGTTAAGCTAAGTGCTATCAAAGTTTCGCCCCGCAAGACAGAGCGATTGAGACGAGAGAGGTATGTATCAACTCGTCTTAGTGAAGGGAATAACATAGTTTAATATGAAAAAATGGTGGAGTGTCCCTTTAAGCAATGTCTCCTGAATGCATATTAAATCAGGAAGGTCTATCATTTCATGCACAACCTTCTGAAATTCTTGACCATTCGCAGTCAGACTCCTAGCATTCCATTGTACTATCCTACATGTCATATTATTTGTTTAACCTAGTCTGGGGTTTCCTGAGAACTTGCATTATTCTCAGATTGCCCTTAGAAGGGTCTGAATTTTCTCAACTGATACTTCATTTATACCCAGCCGACGAGCTGCTGCAGATATAATGATTGTCAATTTCTCTGTTCTTTTGTTTGTTTGTGCAGTACAGTTGATTACTTCAGCAATATTACAATAATTACAATATTATATAAATAATAAGATATAAATTACAATAAATTCAATGAAGCTTACTTTGCTAATCATAAGCATACTTGCATCTACATTTGGTTTATACCTGTCTGTTTCCCTGTTTGGCGTTTCAATTGCATTAGACCTTCCATGAATCATCCTATTTCCTTGCTCATTTTGAACCTTTACTGCTTGTGCATATGAAACGTTATGCTCTGCTTTGTACTTAATTGCTTCCACGGCTTGTTTTTGTGCTATACATCCTAAATATGCTGCACTATATGAGGACCTCCACAGTTGCAACACTTAGGTTCAACTAGATCCCAACATTCTCCATAACCGCGTATAGGCCTACATCATGCATTATGTTCGGCAACTCGCGACTCGCGTGCCCAGAAATCGCGAGATGTCGAGGAAAACATACTGAGTCCACTGTAAGTTAAATTAATTAGATATTACAATTTGGCAGTAAAACATGAAGTGTTGCATATTTTATTGGTGCAAAGATTAGGCTGTGTATTTTGTACAACATTTGCAACTACTTTTTATCATATTAAAGGAACACTCCGACTTTTTGGGACTTTAATTCACCTTATCCCCCAGAGTTAGATAAGTCCATAGTATGGACGGCGGGTGTGTCAAACAGACTTATAGCACGCACGGAGATGAAAAAGGTATGTATGGCATACATACCTTTTTCATCTCCGTGCGTGCTATAAGTCTGTTTGACACACCCGCCGCTAGCCTAGCTTAGCACAAAGACTGGATGTAAATGGTTGCAGCTAGCATACTAATCCAAATAAGTGACAAAATAACGCAAACATTTTCCTATTTACATGTTGTGATTTGTATTGAGAGTGAGGAGTCACGTGCCGATTTGGGCGGGGTCTGAGCCGGTCGGCCATGATGGTAGGAGACGCTATCGGTTGCCAGGGGCAACGCCTTCAGAACTTCACTGAGGCGCGACTAAACATTCATCCAGAAATAGCGAAAGAGAGACAGTGCAGCTTAGTATTTGTTTACAGTTTACATTTTAGCGATACGCCGCAGTTTCTTTGGAAGATATGGAGAAGGAAGAGAAATGAAAGGGGTTCTATCAGGAGAGAGTAAATAACAATGCTAGCCAGCTTAGAGAAACTGCTTGTCAATAAACTGACAGCAGCAAAAGCGAGCAAAGCCTGCTTTCAAAAGCAACACATTTCAGCACAGTTCGCCTTTTATTTAACACAAACGAACGAAATTAATACTCTGTTATTCAACTAGAGTTGTTTCATTTGTTATAGATATATCTGTACCGTGAAATGTTTTAAAAATACACTTTTTTTAATGACCTACGATTCGCATTGACAGGGGAATGTCCGAACTGTTCGCTTAACGTTGCACGGCAGGTGCAAATGCACGTATCTGATTCATAACAGATTTATTTCCACATATGAATGAGGCCTGAATGAAACATCAAGTATGACTGAACTCTCGCAGTTTAACGTTACAGGTTTGGGGGTTTCTAAGTCTTGCACCCGCAGCCGCAACAGACTTGTTCAGCTTCTAATCCTCTTGCATTGTGTAGGCAGTAACGTTAGTCACTGATACCATAAACAAACCAGGTAATTAACTTTGTCAGCGTATGTAAAAGGTGGTAGTGCGTTGGTCTTTCGTCCATTCTGTAGCAGGTCCTACGGGTCCATTGATGTCAAGTAGTTTCTCTAAATAACGCTGCTTTGTGTTGTTATTTAGTCTCTCCCGATAGAGCCCCTTTCCTTTTGCTACCCCCTTCTTCATTTATTCCCAAGAAACTGTGCCTTATCGCAAAAATGCAAACAAATATCAAGCTGCTCTCTCTCTCTGTCGCTATTTCTCTCGGTCTCACGGTCGAAGTAACCATGACAACGGATAGCGTATCCTTCCAAGATGGCGAATCCTTCCCACAATGCAACACGGAGTGATACGCGTGACGTCACCTTCTCATTCTCAATAGTCACAGAGTGTACAAAAAACAAAGTCACATGAGACACAGACATATTTTAACCGTATAAATACTGGGAACTATATTCTCTGAAGGCGAAGCACTGCTACTTAACTTTTAATAAAATAAATAATGATTTTATAACGATAAGAATTCAGGTTTGTTTATCAGTATCATAGCAACGCTAACTTCCGCTGGAATTGTCGGATAGGAACCGTCCGTAGCATAGATATCATATAGAGATGTCTATGGTCCGTAGCTTTTCGCAAGAGTTCAATTTTTTGAACGCATCCGGATGACCAACGGATACGATTTTCTTCGCACCGCACTCGGTCGGACCCGTTTCGGGACCATTCGCATGCGGTCTGCGAATCTCCATAGGAAATGAATGACTTCCGGCCGTATCGGAGCTGATTTCAACTGCCAGTGTGAAGGGGCCTATAGCACGCACGGAGATGAAAAAGGTATGTGGACTTATCTAACTCTGGGGGATAAGGTGAATAGGCTATAGTCCCAAAAAGTCGGAGTGTTCCTTTAAGCACCACAATAGCGACTTCTGTAACTTTTTTTTTTTTAAAAGCATTTGAGTATTAGGCTATCTGTAAACACTTTTTAAAAAATCCAACACTATGTGTCCTATCGGGTAATCAAAGTTATACACACTTGCACTCTTCACGCCCATTTGGGCCAAATACAAGAAAATACGGCATGTAGGCTAAGTAGACAAGTGGTCAAGTGCAAAGACCACATGTGTGGGTTTTTGGACAGGGCATAGTCTCCTAGAGTTTATGTACATGTGCAAATCATCGTGGTAGTTGTTATCACAGTGGCGTAAAGCCAGACTATAACTATGTTCCAGTTCTAGTGTTTATAACGCAGCCTAGAGAGAATTCTGAGACTTTTCAGGAAATTACCATAAAAGTAATTCAAACAACAAATAATCCAACATAAAAAAAAGGAGCTATAATTATGGAGCAATAGTTTTTTTTTTATCACAGCCTGCATGTAAATGCTTTAATTTAATGTAGCTATATGCGTATAGCAATATATGTTTTTGTCTTTCAGGAGATTTTAACTAGCTATACTGCCAGGATGTTGTTGAAAATAAGAATTTGTTCTTAAGTGACTTGAATAAAGGTAGGCTATCTCAATAAAATTATCAAACGCTAAACTTACAATCTTCCTAGCCAACTTTTTCATTAATCTTTAATATTTTATTAATTTTGATTAATATTCCTGAAAATTTGCCTACATTATAAAATTGGCTATCTGATATTGATGTCATGATCGTGCTTGGGAACCCTGTTCACAAAAAAAAAAAGTGCATTTTTGAAGATAAACGATTTCTTAACCGCACAATTCGCAACAATAAGAAGAGCCACTGCTAAGAAAAGCATTTCAGAAAGTGCCATAATTAACAGTGAATTATTAAAATCGCATCAAAAGTTAATTTGGCTGTTGGGGAACACGGACGGCGCTTTTAGTTTAACCCTGGTGATTCCTCTGACTTTTAGCTCCGCCTACTGGCGCGTCACAGTACTGGATTATTTAGCATTGAAATGTTTGTTGCCTCCGGATATTTGCAGTTGTCCTTTTGTCTATACATCAAAGTGAAAACAATTAATTTTGTGATTTCATAGTTATAGTTTCATAGCTTTGGATGACTATCTATCCATATATTCTTTTGGTAGCCTCCAGCATCTCAGGCCAATATCTGATTTGACACATCTGATATTGAGCTCTATTCAATGTTTGACATCTTTGGTCATGTTATAGTAGCCTATATACTAAAAATGAACTTGATCAAATGTTAAATGTAAGAACTTATTTTTAATTCATGAGAATTAAAAGAGATGTTCCAATAAAATAAAGTGACTTTATACTTAGCAATTTTTTTCTGGGACTTCTGTCAGCATATCACTGGGGAGTAAAAGGCACAAACTGCTAAACACAATGGATGTCACATTATACTGGACTGATGATGCACACTATAGTCATTAATAGAACTCCACACTGGGTATAGACAAGGGGGGGGGGGGGGGGGGGTTATTCTTCCTGCTCTTCCATGCTAGGCTGCGCAGGGAGTCTCGCCCAGAACTGAACCACACCGCCAACCCAAACTGTATGCTAATTGCCAGTCGTATTTGACGAATGTGGTCCTGACAGAAATGCATGTATGGCCATTACAGTGAAGTTGTTTTTCTTTTTTTTTCTTTAAAAAAAAAGTAGATGTTCTATTTTCTTCCCTAAACTCAGATCACTGATTTCAAAACAATTAACACTCAATTGCACATGGAATGATTTCATTAGGCCCCAAACTGTTATCTGCAGGGTTGATAATACACACATCATGGGAAATTCACAACTGTCACAATTGTATTATTTTTTTTTTCAAAAGTAACAAACATTGTAATAGAAATAACAAGAAAGCATGAGAAGGGGAAAAGAAAGAGGCGTCAGAGTGGAAGGTGGTGGAGAGAGTTGAGGAAGGGGTGTAACGAGAGGAAGAGTGGAACAGGTAAAGATGAGTGGAGAGGAGGAGAGAGTTTAAGAAAAGGTCAAAGGATAGGGCATAAAGAGCAGAATGGGGAAAAGGTAAAAGGAAAAGGGCATTGGTGTAGTGGAACGAATAAGAGGAGAAATTGTAAGAAGACATGAACAGAAAGAAAGGGGACAGCAGGATGGAAGAGAAGTGAAGTGAAGAGATGTAAAAGGTACAGACTTTTAAAAAGAAATGGGAGTCACGCTCATGGCCTCTTCTTGGAAGAAGCTAAACAGATCCAAAGTTATTACACGTCTATTTTTATGAGTATTATGATTGCTGAGTGTACATTTGTAGTTTTATAGTAAAGACAGCCGCATGGCAAGTTCTGTAAATGTCCAAACATTTTTCAGAATTAAAGTCAAGAACATTGAGGTGGATGACCAAGTTTGTTTTCAATGTAAAAAGAGCATGTGACTTTTAAACTATGCCACCAACCACAATGGAAGTGGCCTGTACAGTATGTTGAGACAGTAGAACTTCTATGACAAAACCCCTCATTGAAGAACTATATGATAAACGTGTATCAGTGTATTTGTGTGCATTAGTTGCATGTAGCTGCATGTTCTAAAAATTCAATAGAGAACACACCTGTAGTTTTGATTTACTTTAATAAATGCATTACTAGAATAAACTGCAGTGCTTCATTATGCAGTGTTTAATTGCGTCTTAAACTGTGTTAATTGTTTTGAGAGCAACTGCATTCATTTAAAGAAATGTGTCAAATCGATTGAGAACAATTGTAAAATATCAAATATATTTTTCTCACTGTACCACTTGATGGCGCAAAGGCCTTTACAAAAACAAGCAGGTTTGTGCTCCTCATCCAAATGCATGACACTTGTGCATCATTTCGAAAATGCACATAATATATTGTAAGTATGTTTTGTGTGTTTATTTTTTTTTTATCTTCAATGTAATTTTTAAAGTAACATTGAAAACACATTTCAATAAATCAAGTGCAAAATCATATTTCCCTGATCTCTTTGTTCTTGATCTGGATGTCCTTTTTTAATTTCTCATGTTTTTATTATGTTTTTTGTAAGGCTTAAATTAACTTTGGGCCCTAATTATGAACTTATCTAGTATTTTTTTTTTAAAGTAGTCTACTTTTTATATGTTCACACAAAAGGGAAATAACGTGTTTCTAAAATGCTTACATTTTCTTCTGACACAAGCTTACCCAATACCAAAATCATGGACCATGGAATAGCCTACAGCATGCCAGAAATGAAGACATAATGTTCCAAACCTTAAATATAGTATAAAGCCTCTACCTCTACAACAACAGCAGCTCAAAAGTATTCAAAAAATGTTTTTAAAAATGTTGAAACAGCTGATACGCATTTTAACCCTTTAGCTGTCACCCCCCTTTTTGAGCGGTGACGTGAAAATGCACTACCCAAACTTAAACGGTTGTAATTCATTAAGCCTGTGTACTAAAGACTTACGGTTGGTCTCTTTTAAAAGAAGACTCTTGGCAGATTATTGCTGACGTGGAATAAATTAATAGAATTAAATTATTTAAAAGTTATTGAAGTTTAAGTTTATTGTTATGAAAATATAATAAAATATATATTTTTCTTTTATTAAAAATATATATAAATTAATAGGTTTCAGCCTAAAAATGACAGAAAGTCAAAGCCATATATCTAACCAAGTTGTGTTCCAAATTTGAAGTTGATATCACAATCATTGAAGTTCCCATTTGATTTTGTTTAGGCGTAATACCAAAAATACCCACCGGGTGCCATTGCATTCCATTGAATTTAATTGTTTGCATTCTGCCATAACAAATTAATAAATTTCTATCAAAATTTCACTTCTGTCACTAAATATGAAACCTTGAGACTCAGACCTTTCTGACAATGTGTTTTGTCAAGATTAGACATTTTTTGATAATAAATTATGAAATTATGATGCCCAAAAGGGGAGGGGTCTAATAAAATTAGCATTTATTTAGTTATTTTTACAATCCTTAGAAAACATTTCTCTATACTTGGGTCACTTTTTCAAAACCTTTCACATGAGCACAACATCAGTCTATGTGAGTTAAACTCTGGGGATCATTTATCAATGCTTTGGCACAAAAGGTATTCAATGACTACATCAGTTCACATCACCAAAACTCTAGGCCAATTTGTAAGTAAATTATAAACATCAGAGAGAGTGTCATTCTTGCTTCGTAAAGAGACTTTACAAAAGAAAACATAGTGTAATGCTACCCATTGTTAGTATTTTCTTATGTCATTGTTTTATGAGGGTCAAAGTGTGTTGTTCGTTGTCAACCTTTGTTAATGTTCTGGAAGAATGATTTGAGACCCGAATGAATTGTTTTGACAGCTTTAGTGCATTTTGAATGAGATATTAACTGGTGTGCCAAGCTGGTTATGAGAACTGTGTTAAGGGTTTTGAAAATGTGTATCGAAAAAGGTGTCCTATAGCGATTGTAAAAAACAGTAATATTTGGACAAGGGAGAGGAATAGTGGAGGGAGGAGAGGAGTAGTTCAGGACAAGGGAGAGGAGTAAGAATTTGTGATATTCTGCGTATTTATGTTTTTTTTCTTACACATGCGGAAGCCACGTATGTCGGATCTTCTGTTACTGTCTGTGAAAGGGCACCAACTACCAAGGGGGCACCATCGACACCCCCCGCAAAGCAATTTCAACCAAGGTGGCAACTGAAGTTCTGCGCAGGGGACCCATTTGACCAGTGGCGGCCCTGAGCAATTATGTTACTTGCTATTTTTTCCTACATTCTATAAAGTAATGACTCATTCACTTATATTGCCAACAAAATGCACACATTCAACACAACCAAGAATGGTTGAAAGTATAAGGAAAGTGAATTATAAAAAACAATGGATTTTATATTGCCTGTATGCAGAGAGAACTGAAACATGACAAGTAATGCAGTTTTTGTAATGCTATCAACTGTTAGTAATTTGATATTTAGTGCTATCATTAACTATACAGTATGTCCCATGGTGGATAGAAAAGGGTGTTTTAACAGACTTATTAGATACTGAATCAGGTTTGCCGTGTTTTGACAGAGTTGGTATTTAATGAACAAAATGTGGTTTTGGACAGACAATTTACTTGACTATTTGTGTGATACAGGTCTGTTGCTGTGTTAAGAATTTAGAAAAAGTACTAAACACTTATTTGCAATTGTAAAAAAAAAAGAAAAAAAAAGAAAAAAAGAAGCAATATAAGTAAAATAAACCATGGTATAAGATTGATAAAATATATATTTAATATTTAATTGTTGCAGGCTTTGGTTTGAAATAACATTTCCAAGAACTGTTAGTCATAAACATGAACGTTTCACTTCAGCAGGTGTGAGGGGGAAAAGAGGAAGAAAGACAGACCCTGAATACATAGATGCTCTCGAATAGACCTAATTCTGACATTCTGAAATTCCTTTGAGAGAACTTAGTCAAAGTAAACACCCAAAGTTTGCATAAAAGCAAAGAAAGATTAATTATTCTAATTTTTTATTGCAACATTCCAAATTCTCAGCAAATGTTTCAAGCGGCATACTATTGGATGGACCACAAAATATAATTCAAGTAAATCTTAAGTATTAGTTGTAATGTAGACTACACATAAAGAGGATGTTGTTACAATTAAAAACATTTACATTTTACAGTATTGCAAATTGTTTTGAATTGTTTAGCTCATCAAGCTTAATTGTTAGATATTGCGTGTAGATAAGTTTATTATACAGGGTATCCGCGGGTCCTTAAAAAGTCTTAAAAAGTCTTAAATTAGATTTTAAAAATTTATGGCCTTAAAAAGTCTTATTTTGCCTTATGAAAGGTCTTACATTTTCAATGGCAATTTGAGTTAGACATATCTAAATGTTTTCCAACTTAAAACTATCTAATTAGCGTACTTTTTTATTTACTATTCTTTCTTTGTGGATTTGCTCGTTCACGTGACATTTCGCGTCACATTCGCGCCAGCATTACGTCTGTCTCCTGCACGCGAAACAGCAGGAGAGGAGAAGAAAGCTGGTTAATTTCAGTTCAATTGTAAGTTCATTCTTTATGTGCGTAGTGGTGTGCGATGTGTATTGTCTATTATGATATTGTAATCATTGTTTTACTTTAACGTTAAGTATGTACGAGGGCGCACTGCGAGCTGACATCGCATTTGTCTCTCATGCTTGCTTTCACTGCGTGATGTGTCAGTGCAGTTATAGGTATGTTCCCTAATAGACGTATAAAGTTTTTGTATTTTATATATCATATGTTGTTATCATACAATATTACATCAGCAAGAGGGCTGTTTTCCCGTGCACAATAGCAAATATGATATTTATTTTATATAACAGTTAAATTAACATTGTTAGCTACATTTTATAAACAATATTGTCAATATTGTTTGTTTTCCCTTTATTTCGCTGACGAGAATTTCAAAATGAAACCGTAGCAGAGTCTCAATGCAAAAGACAGCGATGATTTCTTGACTGAAATCCGCGTTTTGAACGAATCATTTTAACGATTCAATGAACAATCACTTGCAGTTCCTGAATGAATCAGCCGTTTGAACAAATCGTTTGTATGAATGACTCCCTGAGACAGTGACTTGCCGCCACCTACTGGCGGGTTTAGTTTCACATTTAAAGTACCCTGTAATTAAAATGTTACAATTAGAAATCAGTTCATATTTAAATATTGAATTAAGAATTGAAAGAATTGAATATATCATAGCTTTATTTATGCAATTGTAAATGGAGTATAAATATATTAATGCCAGTTCTGATGCTGCTTCTGTGTCTCCTCTGCACTGCAAAGATGGATTTTGATTTAATGATTTAATATAACTGGTAACAGTGGTATTGTGTTACTATTCTAATATAATTTAATTTGAATGTTAGAATTTGACATAAAAGGTGATGCATACCTCTAAGTAAAAAAAAAAAAAAAAAAGTCCATATATGGGTGAAAATGTCCCTGGAACTCAATTTAAGGTTGCAAATATTGCCCTTTAATAAAAAAAATGTTAATTCCTTTCACTGCTGTCAACTGACCACTGCATAGAATATGAAAAATATGAATATCTTCGTGAGTCAGCTGTCAACAACAGGCCTAAACCAGCCATGGTACCAGTACACAAACACAATCAGTAAAATATCATCTAATTATCATCAACAAAACTTTGAAAATATTGAGACATTTTTTTTTTCAATATTGCGCACCCCTAATGTAAGGTATTAATTTTGATTTCTTCAGGTCTTAAAAAGGTCTTAAAAAGCCTTAAATTTGACTTTAAAAAGTGTGCAGATACCCTGATTATAGTTTGGCTATAAAACGTTTCCTTGAGCGCTCAGAAGTTTGCAGCTGCTACGTCTGCTTTGGTGATTCTCAATCCCCAGAGACAAAATATTCAAATACATACAACAACCGAAACTGAGAGAAACATCTCCATTGCAATAGTAACCTGAACTAAAGCTTTTCTAGGAATATGTCATTGTGTGCAGTTTGAATCAGTCTTAATTTCAGAACAACTGAAAGAACAGAAATACATTTTTAAAACACATCTTTTGGATGTTCCAATGATGTTAGAAAGCTTTACTTTATTAATCAGTTTGGTTTGGTTTAGTTATATTTACTCTGATAATCAGTTCTTCTGAAATGTAGAGGGGTAAATGACATGACGTGCATATTTTTGTATCCAAGTTTGAAATAATTTGATAAATGCATGGCATATATCACTTTATTCTATAAAACCAATTTAGTTTGAATACATTGAACAAATGAACTGTAATAAGGAGTCCACTGAAGGCAAGTTCCAGAACCCAAGTGCAGTTTTATTAATATCCAAAAACAAGATCAAACATAAAACAAAGGCAAGGCAAGGCATGGCATGAAACTCAAAACAAAAACATGAACATATAAATGGCGCTTACCACCAGTGGTTACACGAAACAATACTTTTCAAAGACACTTGGCAAACATGAGGGCTTAAATGCACACATGGACTAATGACTAAAGACACACCTGTGAACATGATAGACAACTAACCAATGAAAACATGACAACGCAGAACACATGGCAGGTTCACATGAGGGCCAGGGAATCACAGGACAAGACAGGAAACATCATGAACCAAAACCCAAAACTACCTGTGACATGAACAGAAGAAAAATGGTGTCTTAATAATAAAAAATTAAAAACTAAATGTATGGAATAATTTCAGGTTTGAAACCTTTCATATAAACACATTTTATAAATATCAGTAATTTTATTGTAAAACTGTTGAGATAATTGAAAAACTTTTGTCCAGCAATTAGTTTATTCTCAAATGTCAGGGTGGCACAACTGCAAACATGGCTCTTTGATTGTGAACTGATGAGGTAATAACAGTAAACATGATAATGCATCATCCAGAGATCCTAAACTGATCCTTGTGGCAGAGTGAAAAGATTTGTAGATCTCTCTTAAATACTGGTAAAAACTGCTGATTACAAGTATGGGTAGGTTGGTACACTTTCCATGTCAGGTGGTGCAACTATATTTGGTTATACCACCTGACATAAAAATGTATTTATTTAAACACTTTGAAATGTTAGTTAAAAACTGAAACTTGTTTAAACACATTGTTCATGACTCAAACATTTGCATTGCATCAGTTTTTGAAAAGTTTTTTGAAGCCATATTTGTCAATGACCCACATATAGCCTATATATTTGCCCTCTAAAGTCATAAAAAATATTTTTTTGACAAATTAATCAATTAAATTAAATGATTAAATTGATTTATGATTTAAACTTGATTAACTTAAATGATTTTTTACTGGAGTATGATTTTCAAGAAAATACTATTTCAGTCTTTCTACTTTAACATATCAGTGTGTGACTTGCCCTTTATTGCAATAACATAATTAAATAAATTTAGCAATTTCACCATTTTTTTTCAGTGTATGTATAATTAATACTCACACATTTTATGTTCTGAAGGACCTATCCCTGTAACATCTGAAACGGCAAGATAATGTCTCTTGCCACATAAAATATTTGAAGGAAAATAATCTAGATAACCTGAAAGCATAGACACAATAAGACTTTATTGATGAGTGTGACGACTGATTACATATTTGTCAAATCAGTCTTTAAAAAATGTGAATAGAGGCAAATTATGTAGATTCAACATCAGAATAAGAAACCTTGGAGTCTTCAGAAGTTCTTTTTAAAAATCATCAGTGCTTCATCTGGAAAAAGTCAATAAGATCAAAAATAAAAACCAATAGTTACACAATGCAATCCAAAGTGAAGCCATTATGTGTAAAACTGTAACAGTATCTTATGTATCATCTTCTTAAAAATGCTCTGCAGTCAATTTAGTTATGTTAGGTTACCTTGAAAAGACTAAGGACAGCGCTGTATGTCAGAGAAAAGAGGAATAGGAAGATGAAGGAAGTGGCAGTGGACCAGAGACTTCTGAACTCATCCTCCTCCAGAACATCTTTATTACAATTCAGAGCAAAGCCCTTCTCCGGCTCAGGTGGCTCCCCTGGAAAAGAAAACACATGCTAATGGGGCATATGAACAGGATAAGCACATTGTCCAGTACATATATGCAGACATAAATCACTCATCCCGAATTTAAAGTCCAATGAATCTTACTAGGCTTCTAGTTACTGTATAATTAAGCACATGGCGGCCACATGTACTGCCAGCATGTACTCACATATTCATTTGCACACACTGCTAAATGTACACAGAAGTGACAAACGTATAACATTGTCCTGTCTCTTACCCATTGTTTCTGCATTTTACCATGCAATTTATGAAAATATGCTCAATCATCTCAGACATTAACTAATACTGACATACTAATACAAGTACACATAACATATTGCTACATCCTTAAAACAAAACATGCCTTATTGATTATAAATGTCAATAGTTACTGGTGACTTTGGTGGTCACCATAAGGGGCTTTACTATGTGCAGAGTCACAAACATATTCGAATTTCTTTAAAATACTGATGAAACAGGGACAGAATGTAATGCATACAAAGTTTCTGATTATAAGAACCAAATGAGAGCTGGACTAAATCATGCAAAGTTGCAAACACAAAGCTTTATTGCTTACAATTGTAAAACAACAAATTAATGTCATACCAAAATGAAATATTTTTGATTTGAAACATAGAACATGAAACTGTTACATCAGAGGACATGGAAAGGCTACAGCGGTACAGTAAGCACAGGACAAAACATAAATGCGCAATTTTAACAAAAACATTACACTCACGCAGGTCAGAGTAAATTTTTGCTCTTGAAAACTATTGTTTTTTTCACACTATGATATTATGATGCCTATAGTTTCTGTTCATATTTATTTTCATGCAATAACAAATGAAGCATAGTTTTGAGTGAAATTTGGCTTGGAAGTTTGACCCATGCAGTAAAGTGATACAAGCAGAACAATGACCAATGAACAAAAACATCAAAGACAGATAATCTGACAAGTGAGCAACAGGGAGCATAAGCACTGGAAAATGTACAAACAAACAGATACAAGTTATCATTAATAATCACAAACTGGACATTCTGGCTGTTTACTTTTGCTGGTTGACACTTGTAATGGAGGTCCTTCATCGTCCATGTTGGCGTGTATGACGGCACAGGTGATGATGGTTTGGAGATCTTCATACTCTTGTTTTGACACTGTTAGGATGCTGAGAACAGACGTGGAGCTCTTTTGATGAATAGGAACACTGGTTCTGGCCTCTCTGTAATCCTCTTTGCCCACTTTCCACATGATATAGACATTGCCCAGTTTATGGCTTGTGACCTCACACACCAGAGAGACACTGTCACTGACACTGTTGCTAGTATCAAATCCGTAAATGGTAACAGTGGGTTTCTGTCCATCTGAATTAAAGGAAGTGATAAAGGTTCATTAAACAAACAGAAGAATCAAACAATAATGAATAACAATAGTGTTTCAAGACAGTCTAAGCTTTTTGACAGCGAAACCATTTCAAATGGGCTTGCAGTTTTTGCCAGAAAAATTGTTGTATTTAATTTTCATAAAAAAGTATTTAATAAAAGTAATTGCATCTATAAATGCACATACACCCACAAAGTCAATTATTTGGAAGTAACCTTGACTTACCTCCTTTATCAAAATGGATGTCCTGCTTGATGTCTCTGTTATTATTTGTGTCACGGATGGTGCAGGTGACCTTTTCTCCATCAAACCATGTCTTTTTATCAATGGCGACATTGTGGATTCTTGTCTGCAAGTTTGAAGTGTCAGTAAAGACATTTCCTTTTGTGATATTCTTACTATCGACAGGTTCATTCTTCACTGTGCATGACACTGAAGCTTCTTCCACTGTATTCTGTACATCTCCAGAAACAACAGCTTCCAAGACAACTTTATTATTGACAAATAATTCTCTCTCAATGGGTGGCTTCAGCGTCAGTGTGAATTTAGCTACAAGGGAGAAAGAAAGTATATGAATTCATGTGTAAATTTGGATTTATGTGTATATCTGTGAATTGGAATTAGTTTGAAGGAGTGTATCCTTGTGTACATTTGAAATAGAAGTGAGAGTGTGAACTAGCAAACCAACATTAAATGATTTACCTTTAAAGTTCTTCTTCTCAATAGTCAGTTTTCCCTGATGTGTGACCTCACAGGAATAGGAAGTATTTGCATTCCATGTCTCACTGCTGACTTCATATAAACTGTATGCTGTGTAAAGACCTGTACCTCCATTTCGTTTGCTTTCCAGTTTTAGGTTCCTGATGTTATTATTTACTTTCCATTGTCCAGTGAGGTTCTTGGGGTAGAAATCCTCAATAAGACACATGACAGATGTACTTTTTGGAGTTGTAACAGCAACCAAGCTCAGGGTTGGTGTTTGTGGATTCACTACAAATAAAACAAGGTTTATGCACAATGAAACTGAGGACATCTGACATTTTGCAATCTTAAAATTTCTTTAATTTTACCACAACAGTTTAGTTAAATATTCATCTTGTTAATGTCTGTTACCTGTTATGAATGTTTCAGTGACAGTTTTCGATGGGTGTACTGCAGTACACAATTTTATTTTGATTCAATTTCGCTTTATAAATAGTTATGTGGCTGACTTTCAACATCTTGTCTCCAGTTGTTACTGTAGGGTACTGGATGAAATCAGTCAAGGCATTTCCCTTGTCCATCCATTTGAAACTGACAGATTTTCAAATAGTGCAACATGCTTTATTAAGCAAAGCACATAGATGCTCTTAGTTGAGTTTGAACGTCAATGTCAAATGTTGTAGCCTATATTTATATATATATATATATATATATATATATATACTGTATATATACTGTATATATATATATGTGTGTGTGTGTAATTTACATATGTACATGTGTAATTTATATATATATAAAATAAGAAATATCATATGCCATTGTATTCCCTTGCATGAGGTCAGAGAAAAAGTATTTCTAAAAGCCTATGCATATTATGTGCTTTTCTGTTCTTACATTTTTTTAGACCTATAGCCTTGTTGTTCTCAGCTAGTGTAAACATTCACTGTCAGACTTTGATAAAGGACAACTGCTTGACATGCACAAAAATATAACAGCATGCAGGTTCATTGGCATTAAATAATTTAATCAATGATCTGACAAAACTAAAAGAGTGTAGTAATTTCTATTCAAACATGACCCTCCAAAAAGAAACATCATCCCAACAGCAATGTACAAGACCCAATAGAGAAACGCGTGAAGTAGATAAATGTAAAATGTTAGACATTTTAGAGATGTGACTTACCTGGTGCAACTTTAGTTGTTAAAGTGCCTTTTGAATTTGAAGCTTCACATATGTAAGGGTTTTGAGGATTCCAGTCGCTTTTTTTCACACGCAGATGGCTGATTTTGGTATAGTCTTCGCCACTCCCGAACGCTGGATACTGCACGAAAGTATCCAGATCTTTATCACCAAGATCCTTCCACTTGAAAGTGAGTGAGTCCGCAGGGGAGAAACCTCTGGCCAAGCAGCCGACAGTGATGTGCCCAGTAGAATCAGCAGAACACTGAGACAGGGCGAAGATGGACTTCGGCGCCGATGGTTGAGCTGTAGAGACATTACATATTTCTCAGACAATATATAAACTACAACATATAACGTAACATTCTGTACATGTGCAACACTATTAGGCCATGCCAAATGAACAAACGAACCAATGAATGAATGAATGAATAAAAAAATAAAAAAATTGAGATTACACCGCTATCTTCGGTTTGCATCAGAGTTCTGCCATGTTGATAAACTGCTTAGACTATCTTGCAAGCAAGTCATCTTTTCTTCTTCTTCTTCTTTAAGACAACTTTTTAAAGTAAGTTACTTTAACAAGCAAACTGGTCTAATTTGAATCGGTCACGTAAAACATAAAATCTCATGAATTAGCGGAAACATTTTAAGGTTCCAAAAGGGAGTTTTTACAGCAATACCCTTGAATAACTATTTTGGGTTCATCAAAGAACCTTAGTGAACAGTTCTTAAAAGAAACATTTGTTTTCTTAGTGTGAAGAACATTTTAATAATCTAAAAAATCTTTTGTGCAATGGAAAGGTTCCATGGATGTTAAAGTTTATTCATCAATGTCATTTAAGAACCTTTATTTTGAACAATGTAGATGCTATATGTCATATAGAATATTTATAGTCATATTTGTTATCAGACATATAGGCTAATAAATACTAAAGGATTATCTAAACGAATAACAATTTATTAGGCTACAGAATAATGACTGCAAAATGACTTTTCATTTTGATTCAAACGAAACAGTTATTGTAACTTATGGAGTGTAAATTAAAAAAATAATTGAATGAAAATTCCAACCTTTTGAGAATTTTAAATAAAAGCACAATACAGCAGTTTGTAACTTTGAACTATGAAATCATATGAAAAAAAAGGAAAAATGTATCATTAAAAAATAAATAGCCCCAAAAAACAAACACCCCTAGAACTTTTTTTTTTCTTTTCTTTTCATTGTGCTTGAAATAATTTCTTGAATAGCGGTTGCTCCACAAAAAAACATTCTTTTAAATCTCCAATTGAATTCTTCATGCATTGACAGATACCTTTGTAAATCAGTAAGCTACGCCAGTTTATTATTATTATTATTATTATTTAATAATATCGGGATGCAATCAACAATTTAGAATATAACACATTATATTAGTGGATAGCAGTGCATAAATTTAAAACGACCCAGAGACGTTACAGTTTAGTTAGACTTTTTAGTCTTATATTTATGCTCTGGCTGTTTTCAGTGTCTAATATTTGAGCAGTTTAAGGCAACACATGTGAGAATAATGTACAACGAAATGAGTCGTTTAAGAATACTGTTGTATTTTTGTTCGTTTTAAACAGATGAACATTTTTTATAAAAGTGGCTAGTCTTTTAGTGAAATGGACAACAGCTAAATTAAGACAGTTTCCAATAGAAACTCTAACTCTTTTAAAGATAGGCTATAATAAAAAAATAAAAAATAATAAAACACACGTGATTTTTTTTTTTAACGATACAAATGTCCTTGCAATTAATCATAAAATCTTACTGTTTGTTACGGTGACTTTGGTGCCGCTTCCCCAGTAGTCGAAAGCCCAGTTACACAATATCGTTTTAATGTTACAGTGCAGCATAAAAATACAACGCTCAGAGTTTGTTGAACGACCAATCCCTTGTTTTATTTAAATGCGCAAAAAAATTATTTAGAAATTAATTATTCATAATCTGAATCTTTGCGTTTGTAGTAAATTACTTTAGACTAATGTACTGACTTTAATTGTTCTAATCGCATAACAAGAAAAGCTCGACATTGAAATGTTGCTTTAATATAAAGAAACATTTTTTTCGACAAAACTGCGCACACATTTATCGTACTTAGATCAGATTTTGATTTGTTAGGTGGGTATTTTTCTTACCTGACGAGACAGTGATCAAGGTTCCTTTTCCCCAGTAGTCAAAAGCATAGTCACACTGACACTTTACCCGGGGATATTGTACAATAATAGCAGCTATATCATAACCTCTTAGCCAACCCAGCAAACATTGGTCCGACGGCAACGTCGTGTCCCTGGCCAAAAATAGTTGCGGCCATGACGTCATAAATCGGTAAAAAATGTAACACAGAACATTTCCTAAAAATGCATTCAGATACATTTGTACATGTCTACAGTTGCATGTATAATTGTTATTTTAACTTTTAGCTCGTGTAGTTATGTTTAGTGTATCGGGTGAGAGGACGTCACCTGCCGACGTCTTTTACACGTGCATTTATAGTCCATCATGACCCTCTATGAAATCCTTGTTAAATATGCAAAAGCTGCGCTTAATCCTCGCATGGTTAATACTGCAATAATTAATGTAGTTGCCCATGAAGTTTTTAAGAGGTTGTGAAGAAGACGTCCACTGGCGTCCTTTACACGTCTAGTCAGGCTGTGAATACTATACGTCCACTGGCGTCTTTTGCACGTCTAGTCTAGCAAGACAGAAAAAAATTATCAGGATTTATAATTCTTTATAAAATACACGATTTATATACAAATGAATATATATTTACTTTATCTTGTTTTTTTATAAATTATAATCACAAAATGCACAGTATAGTCAAGTGATTGCAAAGCCACTGCATTTTAGTCATTATTTTAACCTGTTGTACCTGATGTATTCGTTGTTATTTTTTTATGGAATGTATATACATGTAAAACAGAAATATACCCGGTCACCATTTATGTCTGAGTTGGATGTAATTACCCAAACCCTCTGCCCAAACCATAAACTGTGCTGCCAAGATGTAGTAACAAAAGATCTCGCGATATTACAAAATCCTGCGATGGGACCCAGCAAGCAATTTTGCGTCTAATAGACGTCCAATAGCCGTCAAAACACAGCCCAGACGTCTAGGCTAAAACGAGGCTAATTTGGGACTGTCAGTGAAAATCTAATAGACGTCTAACCATAGCCCAAGAATAGACTAGTCATCAATTAGACAGCTATTAAACGACTACATATATACGTCTAATAGACAGTCAATATGGGTCTAGGCTAAAACAAGGCTAATTTTGGGCTGTCAGTGAAAATCTAATAGACGTCTAACCATAGCCCAAGAATAGACTAGTCATCAATTACACTACATATACATGTAATAGACAACAAAATGAGGCATAAGGATTCTTTTCACTCAAATACAACAGGTTCTCATAAATGAAAATCCATCCAAACTAATTGAATATAAAGGATTTATTTAGAACAATTATATTAACAACTTAGACAACATTTAAACATAAAAATGAACAAATAAAAAAATATGTAAAACAACTTAAGATACTAAAATTTTAAGAATTAATTGTTAGCTTTATATCCATAACCACCACCCCCTGCTCTCCCTGGTGCTTGTTTAAAATGACCAGAAATTGCATTTTTTATTTCCCATTCAGTCGCCGAAGGAAAGTTGGTCATCACTGCGTCTGCCAAATGAGAAAAAGAAAAAAATTATTGCTCAAGAAAAGCATTGTTGACAATCATTTTAATTACAGTCATTCACTTTTGCTAGGATGCACACTAGAGTTGGCCAATATAGAGTTAATGGAATATAGATTGAGACTATATAATTTATATCAATATAGACAATTTATATCAATATTATTAATAAATTAATATCAATAATTAAATTAAGGCCAAAGTGAATTTCTAATCTTCTGGTGCATTATGAACCATCCAGAGCTGACCTCTCAGGTCACCTGGGACAGTAGCCAGCTACTTTTATATCCCCAAAGTCAAAACAAAACATGGAGAAGCAGCATTCAGTTTTTATGAACCATATATCTGAAACAAATTCACTGAAAACTGAATGTATGCTGCATATTTTAATTATTTTAAATCAAGTTTAAAGACTTTACTGTTTGCCACTACCTTTTATTAATTGGAAAGGAAAAAATATTTTTTTATCATTTCTTTTCATGTTGCTGTTAAGTTTATGTAAAGTATACTTCGAAAATTTGCATTAAATCAAAACCTATTATTTCTTACTCTAATCTAAAAACAAAAATATATTGGTATCTTTAATAATAATACAAATAAAATAGTAAAGGTTTTAATAGTTTCATGCTTACCACCTTGAATTTAGATTCATTTTAGATTAAGGGCACACAGTTGCAATAACACGTGCAGGTAACGTTAACTTGTTGCAGAAAAATAGTAGCCTACTCTGCAATGGTAATGTTAAAATGTCACGGTTTCTACACATTATAACAACTAACTTATTTAAACAATGAACATAGGCCTAACAAAAATAACACGCATACTTACAAGATCGAAGTATACATTTGAAGGTTTTCAGAGGGTCGCTCACCCGTTGCTCTCCGACAGCTGCCTCGTGTAAAATAAAATTGAAAATGGCAGAAATGTTTATCGCGAGATCTGGTTAAAGTGATCTAGTCGCGCAATGCCGCCAGTAGTCATGTCTCAGTAGTGTTTCGATTGTGCCATCTAGCGGTTGAGAAATGCAATTGCATTTGATTTAATTTGAAATGATAGACTGTCATATCGTAGATTGTGTATGAATGTTATGTTTATGTGTGACAGGCAGCAAACATTAAGCTGTGTGAGCAAAAACATTTTTAAGACTAATATTCTTATAGGTACTATTTCGCTGGTATGAATCATGGCTATAGCCAAGCCGTACGTAGACCAGATTGCTTTGATTTCGCCAGGTGGGCTAAAGTAGACCGCATATAGCCCGTCCAATTCGGAGCTAAATCGTGACTACAGATCGACCATGTCGTGAAATGACACATTGAACCTTGCAGATATCATTACAAATGCGAACATGATGGAATATCAACCATTTAATGCACTGCCTGGCAAAAAACTACAATTACTCAGTTTTGACTAAAAGTGGGCTACAATAGCCGGGTCTGAATACGAGCTAAATCGTGGCTACGCACAGCCTACATATATAACATGTAAAATAAAGCAAACCAAACACTTTGTAATCACAGTTGACTTTGCTTACATGATGGAATATCATACATCTCACAAGTTATTTTGGAAAAAAAATAAATTTATCCAGATTAAATGTTATTTGGGCTAAAAGTGGGTTACACATAGCCGGACTATATCGGGTCTATATTTAACCGAGACGTTGAAATGACGGCTATTGCTTGCTGGGGATTATCTCGCGAGATGTTAACGCGTTCTCCCCATAGATTCTGGAACTTTGAACAAACACGAGGAGAGGACGGAGTTGTGTCGATATTATTAAAAATCTACTTGGGTAAGTACATTTTGTATTAGATTAACGTGCTTGAGTTTTACTTGTGTGACATGAATGAACCGAAAGAAATTATGCCCACATTGTCAACTGAAATTTAATTTACTGAGTTTGGCTAAAATTAGCCAGTAAGTAACTTTGAACGTATACAACAACGGTATACCAAGTATATTGTTTAATGTTACAGTCAAAGTTATTACTGTAACTTATTAATGTAGCCTTTTGAGAGTTTCTTTCAGAAAGTAAATTATCTGAAATGGAATGAAATGTTTAGCTGGATTTTAACATGTATGTTTTCAGTAACTGCTTTAAAAATAAAAGCAGAACATATTTTATACAATAAAATAAAATGTAATGCATGTTGATTACCTTTTTCTAATGTGTCATTCATGATTCATTCATCTTGTTCCATGTTTTTTTTTAAATTTAGCTGTAGACCATAAAAATATTTTGAAAATAAGTGCATATCATTTACCTCAAATTTTAATTTAATAATAATTTTATTTATTTAAATATATATATATATATATATATTCTCTTCCCTTAGATGCTGTGAAGAGGTGGAGCCCAAATGCTACAGACTCTGAAATTGATGCAGCAATGGCAGAACACCTGAAACAGGCTCCATGAACAGCTGGTGGATACAAAAACTGAGCCAAACAATGTGTTTAAACGGATAGTTTCCCCAAAAATGAAAATTGTCATCATTTACTCAACCTCATGTTTCAAACCTGTATACCTTTCTTCATTGAATTTTCATTTTTGGGTGAACTATCCCTTTATATAATAATTCAGTATTTTGTAATTGGTATTTTAGTTTGGTTAACAAATGTTAAACATTGAAAAAATATTAAGATACATTTTGGCTGTTCAAGATCAATAAAATGTGCTAAATCAGAACATGCTTCTTTTTTTCTTATGTCCACAAATAATGTGTTCTTGATTGTGATGTACACGTGATTAAAACGTTTTATTGACGGTCAGGTCTAACTAGACCAATTTTGGACCTTTTTAGAACCTTTGTCAAGATGTGTAAACTTCAAGACTTGATTGCCTTTCACGATGTTACACAATATGTGTGTGATTATTTTAAATGCAGGCTTATATACACTTAAATTATGCAGCAACACATTTAAACACACAAATGACGACGCATTTAGACGTCCAGGGACGCGCTGAAGAGACGTGGAATTCACGGCCAGAAGAGACGTGGAATTCACGGCCAGATGACGTCAAAGACGTCGGTTCAACTTTCATTTTGGAACTATTTTTCAACCATGACGGGACGTGTCGGACGGACGTCTTTTCAACGGTCATTACACGTCCAAATGTTTGCTGGGAACCTATATCATATGTAACCTCTTAGCCAACCTCTTAACCTCTTATACCTTAGCCAAAACGGACTAGAAAGGGAAATTTACCTTTAGCCTAATAGGCCTATAGGCTATTTAAAACTTGTCAACGTTATTGAGAGGATTAACTGAAATGTAACATCTTACCAGATGTCACTGTGACAGATGTGCCTTTCCCCCAGTAGTCAAAGGCAGCATCACAGTGATAATTTTAATTTGTTCAGTGCACAAAAACACAAACGATCTTTTCCATATTAGCCAACCTTAAAACTTGATTTTAATTATCCATATTTTTTTCTCTGACTAAAAAGTGTTGTTAATAAGTTAATTTAATCGCCTCTAGAAAAATGTTTTATATAGCCTACATAACGATTCATATTTTTTGGTTTGATTATATTTCATTTGGTTCGTAGGCTATTTAAATCAAAACTTCTTACCTGATGTCACAGTCACCGCTGTTCCCTTTCCCCAGTAGTCAAAGGCACCGTCACAGCGGAAAGGTTCACGATAAGAGCCATACCATAACCCCAATAATACATTTTAATATGCAATAATTTGTCTAGGCCAACGTCAAAACGATTTAGTTTGATATCGCACTTTCTTTAATCGGAGAGTTTTACGCGCATTATTTATCTCCGACGCATCTTTCCACCGTTAACCAAGGTAAAATTTGTAAATACGTCTGCATGTTAATTTTGTGAAAGAAAGACTACCTGATCTTCCAAAATAAGTAGAAATAAAATAACAGAAAATATCGGCAATATCTTATCTGAGGAAACGGTGACTTTGGTTCCTTTCCCCCAGTAGTCGAAGTAATCGACACAGTGACTGGTGCATTTGAGTTCCCGACCAAAAAACCCACAAGAAGCATGTGATCAAAAGAACTTAAACCTAACATTTGTTATTCTACCTTTTGAACAGAATAAATGGATGCAGTGAAAACTTATCTCGCCTCTATATTGTCCGTACTACGCTGAGCTGTAGGTCAGAAATATTTGCAGCACTTAATATGTTGCATTAACCTATATCCAAAACATGATGACCCTGAAATTAGAAAGCAGTTTTCAGTAGGCTAATAACATAAATCAAACTCTTCCTGCTTCTGCCCTCAGTTCAGATGTGTGCTAGTATTACTAATGGGCCTAATTAAATAGAATAAAAATTTTGAACGAAAAATCATATTGTTCCCTCATAGTTCCTGTGATGTTCCCACTCAGTGTTTTAATAATGACCAGACGTAGATCGAGTATTTAGTACACTTTACTGTGACGATATGTTCCGACAGTTATCACACATACAGGTCTCTTACATGTAGCCGTCTCGTGGTAGCTCACGCGGGCTAATGTCCACATCCCGTACACCACGTATTGTACTACAAAACGTCACTGTCGTAAACGCCATACTAATGTTGCAAACCGAACATTACAACACTCTCTTTTTTTTTTTCTTTTAAACAACCAGACCCATTGCCTTGGATACACGTAACTAATTTACTTATTAACCACAATGACCATATTATTTGTATACATAACTAGGCAGTACAAAGTATAAGCATATGATTCAGGTCTGTGTTGAAACACCTCACATTAAGGTAATTTACCAGTATGCTTAGAATTAACAGTATCACATAGGATAGCACCTCCAATTGTTGAAATACATTCATATGTATTGTGTAAACAGTTTTGAACACAGAACGGTACTTAGAAACATTTAAAATAGTCTATTGGACAAAACAACTGGATTAAATGTGGACATTCTTTAAACAGGCTCATAGTCATTGAGGTAAGATGGGCGCTGACGATTGACTCGAGAGGGATACCTCGGTGCAACAACAACAGTGTCCTCATTCTCCTCATCAGGATCTATGAGCGCATCCTCTGTCTCAGAAATGATCTTTTTAAAGAAGGAAGAATTCCTTGTTATGAAATGGCCATCTCTAGTCGCTGTGATCATGGAGCCTTTGACCTCTGACACAGCGTATGGCTTGCTGTTGAATGGGGTAGTGAATTTGTTATGCTTGGGTTGTTTGTAAATGACTTTGTCACCAGGAGTGAATGTGCTTGGCTTAGCCCTCCGGCGCGCATCTGAGTTGGACTTCATTTTTGCTTTTGCAGTCGTGTCCCGCTCTCTGATGATGTGATCAGTGTTGCCATCGCAGGTTGTGGTGATTAGCGGGATCTTTGTGTGGATCTTCCGCTGGAACAACAGTTCTGCAGGCGACGCTTCTGTGGTGCTGTGTGGTGTGGCGCGGTACTCACGGAGAAACGTGTTCAGTCTCTGTTTCCATGGGGTGCTCTGTGTTTCTGCCACACGGATTGCTTTTCCAAGTGTACGCATGAAGCGTTCTGCTGTTGCATTTGCTTGAGGCCAGAGAGGTGTTATTTTCCGGTGGTGAAAACCTAGATGGCCTGCGAATTTGGAAAACTGTTCGCTATTAAAAGGGGGTCCGTTGTCTGTTTTCAAGATTCTGGGAATTCCAAACATTGAGAACACTTTATCAAGGATTGGGATGACTGTGTTGGCTGAGACGGATCTCACAGTTTCAACAACTGGATAGCGGGAGTATTCATCTATGACTAAAAGATACTCTCCCGTCGGAAGTGGGCCGTAGAAATCTGCACTAATGTTATGCCAGGGGGCTTCTGGCAACTCAGACATTTTTAGAGGTTCTGACTGTGTAAAAGGTGTGTTGGCCTGACATGCTAAACAGTTCTTAACAGTCAGTTCTGCTTTCTGGTCTATGTTAGGAAACCAGACCTTTGATCTGAGCAATTTCTTAGTCTTTACAATGCCCTGGTGTCCTTCATGGGCTAGCTGTAGCACTCTGTGCTCGAGGGATGCAGGGATGACAATTCTTGTACCTCGCAGGATGATGTCATCAGTGTGGGACACGGTGAGCTCCTCTTTAATCTGTCTGTACTTTTTCAGTGTTTCAGCATTTTGTGTGTCGTCTGTGATTCTGTGCCAGGTGTTGTCTCTGATGTGGGTAATAACCTTTTGCAGGATGTGGTCTTTTAGTGTTTCCTCTTTTATCTCGTTGAGAGTCATAGCTTTGGGTGTGGCATACTCAGCCACAAAGTTGACATACTCCTCTGCAACTTTCACCGCTCTTGTGTTTTCGCCTGTCTGCATTAAGACGGGGTGACGGGAAATGTAATCAGCAGGGTTCTCTGCGCCTTTCCTGTATTCTACCTTGAAGTTGTAGGGCTGTAGTCTCAGTCCCCATCTCTCAATCCGTGCAGGTGGTTTTGAACGCGGGTTGTTCCATATGACCTCTAGGGCTTTGTGGTCAGTGACCAGGATGAAAGGGTTGCCATACAGGTACAGGTGGAAGTGTTCACAACTCCACACAATGGCCAATGCTTCCTTCTCAGTTTGTGAGTAGCGTCTTTCTACGTCACTGAGAGCACGGCTGGCGTATGCTATCGTGTGCTTCTCTCCTTTTCGATTCTTTTGGTAGAGAATAGCGCCTAAGCCGACTGGGCTAGCATCTACCACAAGCTCCGTGTCTTTGGCTGGATCGAAGTATGACATTACCGTGTTGCTGGTCAGGCTGTCTTTGATCGCCTGCAGCGCTGTGGCGTGCTCAGGGTTCCAGTGCCACAGTGTATCTTTCCTGGTCAACTCACGTAGTGGTGCAGAGATGGAAGCAAAGTCCTTGATAAAACGAGCACAGTAATTCGCCATACCAAGCAGACTCCTGACTTCAGTCGGGTCTTGTGGATCGCTAGCCTGTTGAATGGCAGCAATTTTTTTGGGGTCAGCTGAGATTCCACCAGCTGAGAAAATGAACCCAAAAAATTCTAGTTTAGCTTTGTTGAACTCACATTTTTTTCTGTTAAGTGTGAGCCCTCTGTCTTTCAGTCTCTGGAACACAGCTCTGAGGCTGTCATCGTGGTCTTTCTGTGTTCTGCCATACACAATGATGTTATCACTCAGATTTTTCACTCCTGTGATGCCTTGCAGAGTCTGGCTGATCGCATTCTGGAACACCTCTGCCGCTGAAGATATCCCAAAGTTCAGGCGCTTGTATCGTCTCAAACCAAGGTGTGTGGTGAATGTTGTGATGTACCTGCTGTCTGGGTGGAGTTCTAGCTGATGGTAACCGGCAGTCAAGTCGAGCTTGGAGAAAACTGTAGCTCCATTCAGCTCGTGGATTACGTCGTCCATGGTGGGAGTGATGTGGCGTTCACGTCGAATGGCAGTGTTGGCCTGTCTCATGTCGACACAGATTCTAACCTTGTCCGGATCCTTCGGCTTGGGTGGCGTCACAATGGGGGAGACCCATGGTGTTGGGCCTGTGACTGTCTCGATGACGTCGTCATTCTCAAGCCGTTTCAGCTCCTCTTCGACCTTCTGTCGGATGTGAAAAGGCACACGCCTGTGTGGCTGACAGGTTGGCTGGATGTCAGTGTTAATGTGTAGCTTTACTTGAAAATTTTTCAGCATGCCGATGCCTTCAAACAGCTCTGAGTATTTTTGTACGAGCTCATCTGCTACTGTTTGGCTGGTTGGAGCAGATACTGTGCTGATGATCTTGATGAGGCCTAGCTCTTTAGCTGTGTCGTAGCCTAGCAGAGAGCAGCTATCACCCTTCATTACGAAGAATTTTGCCATGGTTTTTCTATTGTCTGTCTCTGTGCTACATGTGAATGCACCAGTTATGGGCAGTGGTTTAGTGTTGCCATATGGAAATATCTGTATGTCAGCTGGCCTAAGCTGTGGGCATGGTCTCAGTGTACTGAGGACCGATTCACTAATAATGTTCACTGCGGCCCCAGAATCGATCATTGCTGCAATCTTTACACCATTGAGCCTGATGTGTGTGTGCGTGGTTGGATGGTATCCTTGTTGCTACTGGCAGCAAATACATAAGCTTCATCACTACTAGACGAGTCATGTGTTGTGCTGGTGATGTTATACACTTTCTTATGCATTCTGTGTTGCTTACTGTTGTCTCTGTGTCTTGTGTCGTACTCTTTTCCAGGTGTTCTTCGCTTTGACATGCATTGCTTAGCGAAGTGGTTGAGCTTCCCGCATGCTTTACAGTCTTTCCCTTTTGCTGGGCAGTCTCCGTCATGTGGATACTTTCCTCCGCAATTCCTGCACTGGACGTTAGGCTTGGCTCTCCCGGCGCGTCGGCTGGTAACTGTTCGCCCGGTCTGATGCACTGCATTTACTGACGCAGCTACACTCTGCTCTATGCCGGCTTCTTGTTGCTCTGACAGTTCCAACGTTCTACCGTATTCGAGAAGGTCATCCAGGCTGTCGTCAGGCTCTCTGAGCGCTCTTCTGCGCAGCCTGGTTGAACTGCAGCTCTGGATCAACTGTGCTTTAATTTCGTGGCTTACGTCTGTAAATTCACAGCTCTTTGCTAGCATGCGTAGTCTGGTACAGTATGTGTCTAGATTTTCGCCCGGCTGTTGCACTGCTTTTCGGAAAACATATACTTGATACTGGACGTTCTTTTTAGGCGCGAAATACGTGCCTAGCTTTTGCTTAACATCTGCAAACTTATCTTGTTCGGCTGCTAGTGTGGTGGTTACTAAAGTAGATAAGTAATTGTAAATAAATAAGTAGATAAATAGTAGTAAATAAATATATGATATGTAAGATGTGACGACAAGAGAATGTATTTCTAATACATGTTTTTTTTTGTGATTATTTCTTTGACGATTAATCTTCCCTGCTCAATCGTTCGATTATTTGATTGCTTTTACCTTTTGGGAGTGTTCGCCTGCTTGAGGGAGGGGGCTCACGCGCGCTGCTCAAACAATACAGACTCTGATAAGTGAAGCAGCAGCAGCTCCGTGTCCTGTATTCATTTATACATATATCTCCCCTCATCAGGCGGTGAGGGTACTACATTTTGGAGGCACCGCTGGGATGAAATGCAGTGAAGGTCGGCGTCCATAGATGATGGTCTACCTCCAGTGTCATTCATTCTGACTTGCGGCTGAGGAGAACAGAGTGAGAACGGCTGGCGTCCACGTTGAGTTCGGAAGAATAGTGCGTGCTATCTGAGGTTGATCGTCGATACCCGGAACATTGCCATTTTCCGACCAGCTAAGACTGCTTTTCTGCATCACACACTGCACACACCCACAGCCCAAGTGAACCATGGATCAGTTAGAGGACTTAAGACTTGAAGTGATAGGAGTATTGTATTCACTATCAAGAGAAAACCTTGTGAAATTGTGTGATTTCTTGAATATTGAAGGGAGTGAACATGTTATCGACAAAAGCCGCTCATTTGTCATTTCTGCACTAGTGAGACATCTTGAAAGGGAGGGGTTAGATGAACTGGAAGATAATGGCATGTCAGAACTTTTGTGTGTAAGAGACAAAATTTGTGAACTTCAACAGGGGAGTGAAAATACCTCTGAGCAACAGACAGCACAGGTGGTTCAGAGAGTGACTGTAGACTCAGTAGTCCAGGTCACAGAGCAAGAAAAGCTACAAAAAGAAATTGATACGTTGCAGTTAGCTTTGCAAAAACTAATTGAACAAAAAAATAACATCGTTACAAGCACACAGCAGAATGTTAGTGCCCCACACCACACAAACATGCGGCTAAGCTGTGACACACAGCAAAGCTTAGACACACAAACTACCAACCTAAATTGTCACTCAGCGTCAACACGACCAGTTATGTCAACATGGAGCAGGGAGTTCAAAATATCTGGCCAGATAGGTGAACCTGGGCAAAAAGACAAACTCTCCTTTTCAAGTCTAGCTCACCAAATTGAACATGGACGGAGCAGAGGTTTCTCTGAGCTTGAAATTGTTGATGCTGTAATCCGATCAATTGCACCAGGCATGCAGCTTCGTAGCTACTTAGAGGGAAAGACAAACCTTACACTGCCCACATTAAGACGGATTCTCAGGGCTCATTTCCAAGAAAAGGGTGCCACTGAGCTGTATAAACAACTTACCTCAG
The DNA here is from genome assembly GCA_029959095.1 of Rhinichthys osculus. Taxonomy (NCBI): domain Eukaryota; kingdom Metazoa; phylum Chordata; class Actinopteri; order Cypriniformes; family Leuciscidae; genus Rhinichthys; species Rhinichthys osculus. Next base: position 27,406,481 of record JARWKJ010000002.1, on the reverse strand, counting down.
AGGTACAGAGCAGCAGAGAGACCCCGCAGAGCTTCCTTGTCCGCTGTCTGGATTTAAGACAAAAGATTCTGTTTGCATCACAGGAGGCCGAATCAAGTTTGAAGTATGACCCAAAGCTAGTCCAAAGTATGTTTCTCCACACTATCCTGACGGGACTACAGAATGACAGCATTAGAGGTGATCTGCGACCCTATTTGACACAAACTGATGTAAGTGACGAACTACTCTTTGATAAAGTTAATCTGGCGTGCGCCCACGAAGCTGAGCGCCAAAGTAAAAAGAAATTCATCCAGCCATGCGCCACCAAAGTACACACAGTTCAATCCAGTGATACCACTCTGGAGAAAAAGGGAAAAACACCACCTCAGCACAATCCAGAGAAGACCGAACTTCAGATCTTAAGTGAGCTGAGAGAAATGCGTTCAGGCATGGCACTGTTGAAAGACCTCAGTGCGGAGGTATCTCAAATTAAAGAGTCAATCAAACATCCTCAGGTCATGTCCACTCAGTGCCCCCCGCTAACTAGCGCATCCCCACCACAGACTCCATACCCTGCACAGACTCAATATCCACCTCAATATTACTGGCAGCCTTACGACCAGAGGAGAGAGACAGTTCCACGACCACAGTGGCTCCCAGCACAACGCTATCACCCTCCTGCGACTCGAGTAAGGAAATGCTTTGCATGTCAACAAAGTGGATTGGATGTCTACTGTAGTCACTGTTACAAGTGTGGTGGTAGCGACCATTTCTCAGCTGGCTGTCGAGCACGGATGCCCATGACACACAGAGATGGTTCTTTAAACGAGGACAGGTCACGACCGCGGGACAGGCAGTGACCAGTGCGATGGAAGAGTCCCGTCAAAGCTGTTCATTTGGTGGCACCCTCCACCCTGACCTCATATTGAGACACTGTGAGACTGGTAAACAAACATTGTACCGCTCTAAAGCATGTCAATCTAATCACGGGACAGAAAATAAGAAACGACGCAATCAGTCCTCCAATGTCATTATAAATTCTGCTTTGCCAAAAAGGAAATCGAAAGAGAAAATGTCTATGGGTACTGCTTTTGTAGGGAAGCAATGTCTTGTACAGTGTTACATCCAAGGCCAGCTTGTTGATGTATTATGGGATACAGGATCTCAAGTGTGTATAGTGGATGAACTGTGGAAAAACAAACACTTGCCAAATATCAGACTGAGAAATGTTGCAGAGGTAATTGATGCGCCTGAAGGACTCTGCCTTGTGGCGGCGAACGGGCAGGACATACCTTATGCAGGGTGGATGGAAGTGACTTTTGGGTTGGCATCAAATGAAGTGAAAACAAAAGAACTGGTCATACCTGTGTTGGTAATGAAGGGCAGAGAGCTTCGTCATCCTATCATTGGATACAACGTGATTGAGCAAATAGTGAACAACAAGGAATTAACTCAGCCAATCACCAATGAATCGGTGGAGAGAGAAAAAGTTCAAGCTTTCATTGAGCAAGTTCATGCAGAAACGTCATGTGAATATTTAGTCAAAACAAAAAAAGAAAATGTTCATGTGCCCAAACACACATCAGTACAAATTGAATGCAGAGTGCAGTCACACCGACCAAAAGTAAATACATTGCTAATTTTTGAGCCTGACGTTAACCCACAGTGGGCGGAGGGGTTGGAGTTTTGTGAGACGATTGTAACCCTGCGAAAACATACATCTCCCCACATAATTGTCAGTGTACAGAACCCTACGGATCATGACCTACTGTTAGCAGGCAAAATGGTCATAGGCACAGTGCAACCTGTACAGGCAGTGTATCCAACTGCTACTTGTGAGGGACCTGACTTAACTTCTGTGAGGGTCAATCAAATAACAGATGAAACCGGCCATACCTCTGACATCGCATGGGAACCACCGCTGGACTTAAGCCATCTCAGTGAGTCTAGAAGACACATTGTAAGACAGATGCTGAGAGAGGAAGCAGCTTCCTTTTCGAAATCCGATGATGACATTGGCTGCATAGATGGGCTGCAGTTGACTATCTCGCTAACAGACACTATCCCAGTCTCACGCACTTACCAGTCAGTACCTCGTCCCCTGTACAAAGAGATGAAGGATTACCTACACGATCTCATTGCCCAAGGATGGGTTAAACAGTCAAACTCGCCGTATTCCTCACCAGTGGTCTGCGTCCGGAAAAAGGATGGTAGCTTGCGGTTGTGTATTGACTACAGAGAATTAAATCGGAAAACAAACCCCGACCGACAGCCCATTCCACGTGTTCAGGATATCATGGACAGTCTTGGAGGAAACAGCTGGTTCTCACTACTTGACCAAGGAAAAGCATACCATCAGGGTTTCATGGCCAAAGAGAGTAGACCCATGACAGCTTTTGTAACGCCATGGGGGTTGTATGAATGGATTCGTATCCCTTTTGGTCTGATGAACGCTCCTGCGGCTTTCCAACGCTGCATGGAAGAGTGCCTGAAGGATCTCAGAGACGATTGCTGTGTCCCCTACCTTGATGACACGCTAGTGTTCAGCAAATCCTTTGAAGACCATGTCAGAGATGTGAAAAGAGTCCTGCAGCATTTAAGGCGATATGGGATCAAACTCAAACCTAGTAAATGTGAGGTGTTCAAGCGGGAAGTTCGTTACCTGGGGAGGATTGTGTCCGCGGAAGGAAGTAAAATTGACCCTGCTGACACCGAGGCTGTGAGAGCCCTGAGAGAGAAAAGACCCAGCACGGTGGGACAGTTGAGAGCCGTACTTGGCCTGTTAAGTTACTATAGGCAGTACATCAAAGATTTCTCCAAGATCGCTGGGCCGCTCTATGATTTGCTGAAAGGAGAAGTGGAGACAAAGGGCGAAGGATACAATGGAACCACCACCAAGTCTACAAAAAACAAAAAGAAAGGAGTGCCTTCCCAGAAGCCCATTTTATGGACAGAAAAACATCAGCAGAGATTGGAGACACTAATAGACTGCTTGGCGGAACCTCCGGTCCTTGGATTTCCTGATTTCTCGCAGCCGTTTATACTCCATACAGATGCCTCAAACCAGGGACTTGGTGCTGTTCTGTACCAAAGGCAGGGGGGGAAACTTAGAGTCATTGCTTATGGATCCCGTACACTGACAGCCTCTGAAAGAAATTATCATCTTCACTCAGGGAAATTGGAGTTTTTAGCCTTGAAGTGGTCCATCACAGAGAAGTTCCGTGATTATTTGTACTACGCACCTACCTTCACAGTATACAGCGACAACAATCCGCTTACTTATGTACTGACCAGTGCCAAGCTCAATGCAACTGGATCCAGGTGGGTTGCGGAGCTCGCGGATTTCCATTTCACCATAAAATACCGCCCTGGCAAAGAAAACATTGATGCAGACAGCTTATCCAGGATGCCGCTGGAAGTTGGAACCATGATGGAGCAATGTACAGAGGAACTCCCATCCGATTGCGTCGAAGCAACCATACAGGCTGTAGAAGTTCAAGATCTTGCTATGTCGTGGACAGCCAGGAGTTCGCTTTATGACCCGACGGAGTGTGCGGATTCAGGCCAGTCTTTTTCCACCGATGAGGTACGACAAGCGCAGAGAAGTGATACCCACATTGGACCTGTAGTACAATGTAAGAGGGCTGGCGAAAAACCCTCCAGACACTTATTAAGGACATTCAGCGCACAGGGTAGAAGTTTGCTGCGTCAATGGGACAAACTGTGCATTGGAGAGGATGGAATACTCCGCCGGAAGACAGCTACCCGATCTCAGCTTGTGCTGCCTGAAATATATAAACAACGTGTTCTGCAGGAGTTACATAGTAAAATGGGGCATCAAGGAGTGGAGAGGACGACGTCATTGATTGGAGACAGATTCTTCTGGCCCAAAATGCAGGGTGAAATTGAACATTTCGTGACCAAGAGTTGTAACTGTCTGAAACAAAAGAAACCAAGTAGAGAAACCAGAGCACCACTAATGAATATTGTCACCACTCACCCATTTGAACTCGTCTCCATTGACTTTCTGCACCTGGACAGGAGCAAAGGAGGATATGAATATATCCTGGTGATAGTTGATCACTTCACAAGGTTTGCACAGGTTTACGCCACCACATCAAAATCTGCAAAAACTGTCGCGGATCGAATATTCAATGATTATGCACTGAAATTTGGATTTCCCCAAAGGATTCACCATGACCAGGGAGCAGAATTCGAGAATCAGTTGCTTTATCAGTTAAAAAAGAATTGTGGAATTGCAGGATCGCGAACAACCCCATACCACCCGCAAGGGAACGGACAGGTTGAACGTTTCAACCGGACGTTGCTCCAGATGTTAAAGACTTTGTCAGAAACACAGAAGTCCAACTGGAAGGAGTCATTGAACAAACTTACTTTTGCCTACAACAGTACGCGATGTGAGGTTACTGGATTTTCACCATTCTATCTCTTGTTTGGGAGACCACCGAGACTACCCGTTGACTTGCTCTTTGGATTAACGGCAGCGGAAGGGACTAACAACCATAAGGAATATGTAAAGAGATGGAGGCAAGGAATGCAGGAAGCGTTTGAGATTGCCAAAGAGAACAGCAAGAAGACAGCAGAAAGAAACAGAAGGAACCATGAGGGTAAAGTAAGGAGCTCAGTGCTGCATTCAGGAGATCGTGTTCTGGTGCGAAATCTCACACCCAGAGGAGGTACAGGAAAGCTTCGCAATCACTGGGAAGATGATATACACACAGTTATTCGTCGAATGGGAGAAGAAAGCCCTGTTTATGAAGTCAAGCCGGAACGAGGAAAGGGAAGATCGAGGGTTCTACATCGAAATCTCTTGTTACCGTGTGATTACCTGCCAATGGAAATGGAGCTCAGAACACAGCAAAAAACAAAGAAAAAAGTGGATAAACCTACCTCTGTAGAAAGGGATGATTCTAGCTCAGAGGAAGACGATGAAGGATGTAGTCAGTGGTACTTACCTGCGGTCCAGTCTCAACAACCTGTGGAAGGAAACAGTGAGTTAGAAAGCAGAAACTTACCAGTTATCTGGCCCCGTGAACCTGAAAAGGAAAGGGAAGAAATTGGTCAAGAGGTATCGAAGGATCATGAAACAGAAGTTCGTATGGAAAATGAGGAGATACCTCAACAGAAAGTTGATGTGATGGAGGAGGAACAACCTGGAGGAAAATCTGACGATACAGCAGATGGACATCTAGCCCTGTGGGAAAGCAACAGTGAAGAAGAACAGGAGTGTAGATTGCCTAAGAGAGAGAGGAGACCACCAAAGACATTCACCTATGATTACCTGGGTACCCCTGCATGCTATAATGTAGAGCAGATGAACACAATAGCGTTTCAACCCACGCCAGCGTTTCAACCCACGCCATATGAAATGCACAGCATGACTCCATGGACTTACCCAGCATCACAGTACCAGCCAGTATACTTGTACACATACAAAGACTTATATGCACACTGAAAATAATGGATTAGAAAAAAAAGCAGTATTAGGAGAACAAGAGACTATGCAGTTCCCTACACATACCTTTATTGATGAACTGAACATACAGTTAACTCGCAGTGCATACAGAAATCAGAACATTTGCATATAAAACAGCACCACCTAAAGAAAGAAAGTGAAAACAAAGTAATGTCGGGACGACATGTATTTTCGAGGGGGAGAGTGTGGTGGTTACTAAAGTAGATAAGTAATTGTAAATAAATAAGTAGATAAATAGTAGTAAATAAATATATGATATGTAAGATGTGACGACAAGAGAATGTATTTCTAATACATGTTTTTTTTTGTGATTATTTCTTTGACGATTAATCTTCCCTGCTCAATCGTTCGATTATTTGATTGCTTTTACCTTTTGGGAGTGTTCGCCTGCTTGAGGGAGGGGGCTCACGCGCGCTGCTCAAACAATACAGACTCTGATAAGTGAAGCAGCAGCAGCTCCGTGTCCTGTATTCATTTATACATATATCTCCCCTCATCAGGCGGTGAGGGTACTACACTAGCGTGTCATAGATATCATGCACACGCTCTCCTGCTAAATGCAGTAACAATGCTTTTTGCCTAGCATCTCCGGTAATGTTCACTGCTGTAACATAGTTCTCAAACCTTTGTATCCATTTTGTCCAGCGTGGTCCTACTGAGCTCGGATCCGTTTCGGTATCAAAAGCTGGCAGAGCAACCGTGTTTCCAAGTGACATTTTTCCTTCTCCGTCTGAACTGCAAACAGCCTTTTTCGATTGTGTCTTTATCCTCGTCGCCAATGTGATGTTCCCACTCAGTGTTTTAATAATAATCAGACGTAGATCGAGTATTTAGTACACTTTACTGTGAAGATATGTTCCGACAGTTATCACACATACAGGTCTCTTACATGTAGCCGTCTCGTGGTAGCTCACGCGGGCTAATGTCCACATCCCGTACACCACGTATGACGGCAGGCGTACTACAAAACGTCACTGTCGTAAACGCCATACTAATGTTGCAAACCGAACATTACAGTTCCATACATTACGTATTGTGTCACTCTAAAAAAATAATTCAGTGGCTTAGTAAATATCACAGTACCTACGGAGCCCCTGAGGGGACTCTGCAAAAAAATAAAATAAAAAAAATAAAGACTATCGCGTGTGCAAGAGAAATAGCCTGGCAAGCCAGACCCGGCACTATGGGCGGGCCTTAGAGGGCCGGGCCCCCCTACAGAGCTCCTGTGCCCGCACAAGACGCGGTGTTTGGGGTCCGTGTATGCAAATAATAATAGGCCTAATAATAATTAACATTTTATTAGGCTACATATTTAGAAAGCAATTCGTCAAATGTCATTCATAATACAGGTTAGACAATAATAATACAGGGCTAAGATTATCACAAATAAACAAGATTTTGACGCATATCAAAGTGTTTGTGCGGAGTGAGGAGCGCGCACTGATGGCAGGGAGGCGCGGGCGCGAACACTTGCATTTCCTATCAACGGTGGAAACAACTTAAAATACTCTATCATTTCTGGCCACACAGAAAATAATGGGCGTTATTCTCAACTACTTACATTATTCTCAACTACTTTTATTTACGTAAACTCAAAATAACAAGAAAACGTTGTGCTTTGTAAAATAAAATAAAACAATCAGGCACGGTTTCATGATGAACTGGAGCGCGATAACTGAAACAAAATATAGCCTATAGGCTAAAGCTTGAAATGTATTTTTTTCCATATTAATTTGTGAATATTTAAAATGTTTAATAAAGGGGCAAAAAGTCATAAACAAAAATCTGAAAATCCGTCAATAGGGCTATTTATTTTTTTGCGCAGCATTTAGGTGCGTAGGCTACAGTTCAAATTTACATTTTGGTGTTCAACTTTGGGTTTTAAAAATACAACAACGGTTCATTTTTCGTTTTGCAAAATTACGGGTTAAAAAAGGAAAAACGAATGGACACAAAATGTGACCCTGACACTGACCATTTGGACAGAATACGAGACATATATTTATTAAATTCATAAAAAAGAAACAATAATTGACAGTTCGCAAAAGCCACACCCCCTAGTTATTGTTGCTACGCTCATCAAACAAATGGTCAAACACGACCAGCGCCACAGATTGCCATGACGGGAAGAGGTGCGTCAGTGACCTTTTTTGGAGCAATACCTCCGCGATATCCTCCAGATCGAGGCAAAAGGGGTTACAGTATGCAGTGGAGGGATATATTCAAAATATAAAAATACGCAATGAAGGAGACACGACTACTATCGAGGCTAATATAAAGGGATAGTTCACCCAAAAATGAAAATTCAATGAAGAAAGGTATACAGGTTTGAAACATGAGGTTGAGTAAATGATGACAATTTTCATTTTTGGGGAAACTATCTGTTTAAAAACACATTGTTTGGCTCAGTTTTTGTATCCACCAGCTGTTCCTGGAGCCTGTTTCAGGTGTTCTGCCATTGCTGCATCAATTTCAGAGCCTGTAGCATTTGGGCTCCACCTCTTCACAGCATCTAAGGGAAGAGAATATATATATATATATATATATATATATTTAAATAAATAAAATTATTATTAAATTAAAATTTGAGGTAAATGATATGCACTTATTTTCAAAATATTTTTATGGTCTACAGCTAAATTAAAAAAAAAAAACATGGAACAAGATGAAAGAATCATGAATGACACATTAGAAAAAGGTAATCAACATGCATTACATTTTATTTTATTGTATAACATATGTTCTGCTTTTATTTTTAAAGCAGTTACTGAAAACATACATGTTAAAATCCAGCTAAACATTTCATTCCATTTCAGATAATTTACTTTCTGAAAGAAACTCTCAAAAGGCTACATTAATAAGTTACAGTAATGACTGTATCATTAAACAATATACTTGGTATAACGTTACCGTTGTTGTATACGTTCAAAGTTACTTTTAGCCTACTGGCTAATTTTAGCCAAACTCAGTAAATTTCAGTTGACAATGTGGGCATAATTTCTTTCGGTTCATTCATGTCACACAAGTAAAACTCAAGCACGTTAATCTAATACAAAATGTACTTACCCAACAGTAGATTTGTAATAATATCGACACAACTCCCTCCTCTCCTCGTGTTTGTTCAAAGTTCCAGAATCTATGGGGAGAACGCGTTAACATCTCGCGAGATAATCCCATCGCATGATTTTGTAATATCGCGAGATCTTTTGTTACTACATCTTGGCAGCACAGTTTATGGTTTGGGCAGAGGGTTTGGGTAATTACATCCAACTCAGACATAAATGGTGACCGGGTATATTTCTGTTTTACATGTATATACATTCCATGAAAAAATAACAACGAATACATCAGGTACAACAGGTTAAAATAATGACTAAAATGCAGTGGCTTTGCAATCACTTGACTATACTGTGCATTTTGTGATTATAATTTATAAAAACAAGATAAAGTAAATATATATTCATTTGTATATAAATCGTGTATTTTATAAAGAATTATAAATCCTGATAATTTTTTTCTGTCTTGCTAGACGTGCAAAAGACGCCAGTGGACGTATAGTATTCACAGCCTGACTAGACGTGTAAAGGACGCCAGTGGACGTCTTCTTCACAACCTCTTAAAAACTTCATGGGCAGTGTCAGGAGGGCTGTCACCAAACTGAATAAACCAGACCGAATTCCGAACCCTGACAAATAATGTTCCTATAATGACTGAAGGACCTGCCGAATATGCAGAAAACTAATAATGCACAGCCTAAAAATAAATAGTTAATACAGGACTACATTTCGCGAGCATATATTTGAATCTCATTGGTTCATTAATTTAATCATCGTACACGGTTCTGTCTCTCCATAATTGTTAAAAAAAAAAAATCATGGGTTTTATCCGAAAAGTTTTTGTATGGGGCTTTATCACCGTGCCCCCCACCCATGTCACAGTGACATACACAAGTGCAAAAACCATGCGCCAGCATGTCATGTGTGATTCTTTACAAATTCTGCAACATGTAGCATTCGCATTTAAAGAAGGTGTGATGTATATTTCACGTTTTTCCATAATCAAAAAACATTTCAGGGCTACTAACTGATAGTCAATTGGTCAAACTCCTACAACAGTCAAAATCTAACAAAGACCTTACAAACTCGCGGGTAAAATGCACAAATAATCTATCAAGTCCCCATAAAACCAAACAGACAAATGAAAACGGTCTGTAATTAGCCGACCATATAGGCTAATTTGGTGCCTAAAGCCAGTCTCTATCAACAGTCGTTTTAAATGTCATGTATCGATGTCTTGAGATGTTGTTTTCTCGCCCTCTAGCGTTTATATACGGGTTTGCAGGCTCCGCTGTTATCTTGTTTTGACTTTTTTTGAAAATAAAATAATAATAATAATAATAATAATAATATCCGCCCAGTAACATAGTTTTCTTAGAAATAGATTTTTTTAAGAGTGTTTAGAGTTATCGAAGGCTTATAGCTGTGTGGATAAAGGTCTCACAAAGAGCATAACAGCGTTAAGGGTGATTAAAAACACAACACACACAAACAAAAGTGTTGTTTTTGTCTTCAGTTTTCAGGCTGCACATCTGAAGATACCGCTAATTCTTGCTATTATCTCTTTCTTGAGGTCCAGATGGGAGAAATGGTGGTATTTTTGTGCTAATGAATGGATTGTGATGGGAAAAAATTAAAGTGCCATCCATGGCTCAAATATAAAGAGAAAGACAAACTACTCTACTGCACACAGATCACTGGAATGTTCTAATAATATGTTGGGACTATAAAGTCATGTTCAGTCAAATGAAAACTTTCAGTCAAACAAAAAAAAGGCTTAATTTTTATGCTTGCAGTAAATTACTTGGAAATATGAAGTTTAATTTTTCTAAAGTTGCCTATTAGCGTTCAACATGCTCTTTCGTTAACTAATCAGAAAATGCGTTGTATTTGTATGTTCCTCATGTGATTTAATTTGCATATTTTTTTTGTAACAAAACTTACTAAATGTAGGAAAGTGGCAAATGTAGCTGAAGAGAATCTACAAAGAGAGCAACTCTTTAATTCCCAGGATGTAAAATGTTATAGTCATGTGTGACTGTACTTCTGTTTTTGTTTTGCGCTGCAGCCTTTTGTCTAACTGTGACTCTTTTGCACAGTAATAAACAGCTGTGTCTTCAGTCTTCAGGCTTTTTATCTCCAAATACACCATGTTTTTGCTGGTGTCTTTTGTGATGGAGAACTGGCCCTGTAGAGACTGAGCAAAAATAGTGCCAGTGCCACTGTCAATACGGCCGATCCACTCCAGTCCTCTCCCCGGTTTCTGACGGATCCAGTGCAGATAGCTAAGGGAGAGTCCAGAAACCACACAAGATAGTGTGACGGCTTCTCCAGGTTTCTTTACCTCAGAGCCAGAAGAGGTCAGTGATTGACCATGTGCCTCTGGAACTAAGACAGAATGTTCACATAATTAAAACAGCATTGGATTTCAGGTTTCAAATTCAGAAAGTTTCTAAATGAAATTGGATTTAAACTTACATGAAACCAGTACAAAGAGAGTAAAATAACTCAGGTTCATCTTCCTCTAAGATCAATGCAGTTCCAGAAAACAAGTATGTTTCTGGTGTGTGAAGAAGCTTTTAAAAATCCAAGCATTTATTGCACATAGAATGGACTGTACATTTCAAACTTCATTTGAATAAGGGAGGGTCTTAAAAACTAAACAAAATCTGCTGTGCTGCCCTCAATGTTAATCAGTGATTCCCCTGTGTTTCAGATAAAGACAATATAAATATAATTACATTATATATAGTAAAACTAAAACATACATAACTTTTTATTCAAGTCTTAAATAATATTAAATGGTTGTATCAACCTGACTACTTTATAGTTTGTCATGAGTGCAATCCACATTTAGTTATTTATACAGTCTTTCATTGCTTATGCATTATTATTATTATTATTATTTATACATTCACTCAAATCCTATGTGCTTAGGATTGTTGCATTATTCCAAATAAATAGATTGAGATTCACAAACAAATGTAAAGAGATTCGCTAGAAGTGTTTTAATGCAATTCACAAGAAGAGATTTACAAATGTGTGCAGCGATTTACAAATGCACAGAAAGCGGTTCACAAATAAATGCCAGGCAGAGTTGTGTTTGTGACATAAAACAAATTTGTAAATATTTTTTATTTATTTGTCAGTTTTATAATTTTTTGTGAAACTCTTTACATTTATTTGTGGATCTTAATCTATTTATTTGTGAATAATGAAACAATCCTAACCCGATAAATCAAATTGCAGTATGCTCAAAACTCAGCTGCCAGAATCCTGACAAGGTCCAAGACAAGTGAGCACATCACTCCAATCTTTGAGTCCTTGCACCGGCTTCCTGTCAGGTTTCGCATATAGATTTTAGAATTCTCATGCTTACCTACAAGGCCCTGCATGATTTATCGCCAGCATTTTAAACTGTCTACACCCAAGGCGTAATCTCCGCTCTTCTGATTCTGGCTTGTGAACTATTCCTGCAGCTCTATGGGTGACCAGACTTTTTCTTCTTTGGCTCCAAAACTAAGGAATTCTCTCCCCACTGAGATTAGACATGCTGAATCTTTTAGTGTTTTTAAATCTTCTCTTAAAACATATTTTTTTCAGGCTAGCATATATGTGAATTAGTATTATTATTATTTTTTATGTCTTTTAAATTGATTTTGATTGTATGATTCATTTTTTTTAAATGTTTTTTTTCTCCTTTTATCTCAATGTATCTTTTCTGCATGTCTTTGTGAAGCTATTTGAGATGCCATTTTTAAAGGCGCTAAATAAAATAAAGTTTATTATATATAATTATTTCATTAATGCTTAAAATACATTGTTTTACCACATGCAGCACAAACATGGCTAATGCTCTCCATATGTTTTGTACTGAGGTTGATGTGTTTGTGCTACTCTTATTTTTTATTATCATATTTTTGCAATCAGTGTCCTTAATAGTATAGTTATAATAACAAAGAAACCTCCAAGATGAAGCTGCCAGTACAACAAATATCATATAGAAATATGATAATAACATGATTTCTTAGAGGTTTAGCTGAAATATTAAACACCACATGAAACACAGAGATGAATAAGTCTATTATGTCACTCATAAGAAAGTTTAATATGAATGATGAGTGCCTGAAAAAAAGAAGTGCAAAAAAACCCCCATAAGACTCAAAATGATTTAGTGAGTTTAAATTGACCTATGAACAGAGTGTGAGTCAACCCTTTCGCACATTTTCTCCCAATAATCTTTTTTGTAGATTTTCTGTGTTATTTATTTATTTATTTGGTCCGTATAGTTTATTTTCACATGACATTTTCATATGATGAGAATTCATCATTCATCAGTTTGGGCTTTATGCCAGTGTTTTTGGAAAGGTTTTAAAAGTTTTATTTTTCATACTTTTTAAAAATGTGCATGCTTAATTAATATTGGTGTGATGTAAGATTAAATTGAGCACTGATAGCTGCTAACTGAGAAACCAGACACATGCAGGACAGAATGAATGATTCTTCAAGAGGTCAAAGAAAAACATGGAAAATTAATGTGATAATAATGAAAATTAATAATAAATAAAATAGAACATTGTGATGACCACGATTTACAGAAAAATAGTTTCTCTATAGAGTAACATCAAGATTATCCATTATCACCCCAAAACTGTCAAATAAAAAGAATAATATTTCTTTTTATTCTTTTAAAACTTCTCAGTACTACAGAGTACTAAGTATTCTGTAGTACTTACAGTAAGTTTAGCTGCACTGCAACTTACTGTAAGTACTGATTAAATTTATAGCACAGATTTATAGCACAGTTATAAATAGGTTTACTACAAAATTATTTGAAAGGTTTGTTTACATCAGCATCACAGTTTTGAGGCAATGAGGCAAAATCTCTTACTGTTTTTATGTAAATTAATGTTGAATTTACAATTAATGTTGACATATTTTTTATCAACATTAAGTGTAAATTTACAATTTTACAGTAAGAAAACAATATAACGTTTATTATTCTGTTTATTAAAATTAATATTTCTCATCAAGTTAGTGCTTTTAACTTTAAAGATTTTCATGTAAAGGTCAATTCAGGTGAGACTGAATTGTCAGCGAGTGAAAACAATGGTATCAATAATCATTCGATACTTGGTTAAATACTTGTACTTCTAACAAAGGTTGACAGCAAACTCCAAATAAGCCAGTGTTTTAAACACACCACATATAATATTGTCTTACTTTCAGTTGACATGGGGTGCTCATTGAGGGTCTGATGTCACCTATTTCAAAATGTAAAGATTTGCAACCCCATGTCTGGAAAAGACCATTACACATACCCTCACTTCTATGCTCTCTCCCGAATGCAGCTGTCAAGAGGCAAGACAACATTAGGAAATTCTGTTAATGAAAACATAAAACTAGATAAAACGAAGTTTTAAAGTAGTTTGAAGTTTAAAGTATAGTTTAAAGTTTAAAGTACCTAGTTTAAAGTTAAATTAGTTTAAAGTTTAAAGTAGTTTAAAGTTTGATGTATAGTTTGAAGTAATTTAAAGTTGCTAGGGTGTTTCTAGTGGGTTGCTAAGGTGTTCTGGGTGGTTGCTATGTGGTTGCTAGGGTGTTCTGGGTGGTTGCAAAGGTATTTTAGGGGGGTTGCTAGGGTGTTATGGGTGGTTGCTAGAGTGTTGCTAGGCGGTTGCTAGGGTGTTACTAGGTGGTTGCTATGATGTTCTGGGTGGTTACTAGGTGGTTGCTAATGTATTTTGGGTGGTTGCTAGGGTGTTGCTTGGGTGTTCTAATGTATTTTGGGTGGTTGCTAGGGTGTTCTGGAAGGTTGCTAGGTGGTTGCTAGGGTGTTCTGTGTGGTTGCTAGGGTGTTGCTAGGGTGTTCTAATGTATTTTGTGTGGTTGCTGGGGTGTTTTGGGCGGTTTCTAGGTGGTTGCTATGGTGTTCTGAGTGGTTGTTAGGCAGTTGCTAGGGTGTTCTGGGTGGTTGCTAAGGTGTTGCTAGGGTGATCTAATGTATTTTGGGTGGATGCTAGGGTGTTCTGGGTGGTTGTTAGGCAGTTGCTAGGGTGTTTTGGGTGGTTGCTATGGTGTTGCTAGATGGTTGCTAGGCGGTTGCTAGGGTATTCTGGGTGTTTGCTATGGTGTTGCTAGGGTGTTCTAATGTATTCACACTAACTCGCTCACACACACACAAACAACACGCACAGACACACTCACTAACTCTCTCTCACGCACATGGATAGACACGCTCACTAAATAAACTCACACACACACACACACACTCAATCACACACGCACACACTCACACTCACACACACACACTCATGCACATACACTCACACATGCACACACTCACTCACACACGCACGCACACACACACACACACACACACACGCGCACACACACACACACACACACACACACACACACACACACACACAACCTTGCTTACACACTCATTCACTTACACACTCAGATTTTATATGTGAGTTTAGAGTTTATAAGATTAAATAAAGTAAATTTAGTAATTTGAAGTTTAATTTTGTTTGAAGTTCAATATTGTTTGAAGTAGATAGATGAGTTTATTAGTTTAAATCATAGACTGTAAAAAAAAAAGTTTTACTGTAAATGTTCCCAATGGCTCATATAGTAGGCCTATCCACCTTCCTGACGAGCTTACTGCGTTTTTAATTATGGGTGGCACTTCCGGTTTGGGGAACTTCCATTCAGACTGAAACGCATAATTTCAAATCATAAGGTTGCCCTAAAGCTGATTCGTCAGTTTGACTCAATGAGCTATCAGTTTTCTTTCATGTTTTACTGTATTTACATTTTTAGAACATGACAATTATTTAAGGTAAATGAAAATTAGCAGTTTGCTTCAATAGTCTGTAGTAATTTACGGAATTACAGTAATGAGAAAAAAAGGTAGAAACTAAAAGTATATATGTAATTTGAACAAATAATTGATGGGGTAATCCTGCCTCTCTCTAGCATCTCTAGCTGAAATTGCACTCAGCAGTGTTTGGAAGGCACAAGGATGAAATTTATTCTGTTTTGAATGTGTGGTTCACAGTTTTGACAGCAGTGTGTTAGCATTTGAACAAAGTGCTGTAAATCCACAGTGTTGTGCAGGTTGTGGTTAAAGTCGTGGGATAAGTGTGTAGAGTTTTGAAAACTGTGTACATGCAATGAAAAACGAACTAGAGTTTGGTCCACATGAACTGCTGCTGTGCAGACTGGAGTTAGAGTTTTGCACATGTAGCTCCAGTTGTGCTCACTGTCGTTTAGCAATCGAAAAAAACTGTAAGAATAACATGAGAATAACTTAACAATTGGTATTTTAACGTGATGTTATAACCAGAATATGGCAAGAGCTCTTTTCAGGCACTGAATATGGGTGTGATCATTTTATATGCAGGAGTATGTATATATACATTTGGCAGCAATATATACATACTCCTGCATATAAAATGATCACACCCATATTGGTAACATCGTGAAAGACAATACATTAGGCTATTTTTACACATCTGAACTTGACAAAGGTTCTAAAAGGGTCCAAAATCGGTCCGGTCAGACCTGGGCGTCTAAAACCGTTTAATCACGTGTACATCAACATTATTTGTGACGTCGAAGACGTTGGTTCAACTTTCATTTTGGAACTATTTTTCAAACATGACGGGACGTACAGACGGAGGGACGTCTTTTCAACAGTCATTAAACGTCAAAATGTTTGCTAATAACACGAGCAACCAGACAGTTTGTTCACCTCAACGGACCTCCGCTGGACAAATTCGACCCAGTTCCATTCGTCAGAAGCTGGATTAAAGCAGGACATCGCCTCTCTTCTTCCTGGAAACCAGGACGGTAACCACAGAAGTCGAGCCAATGCATCTTGTCTATAGACCAATTTTCAGTTGGTAAACATGGTGACGTTTTTCTGTGGGCGGAGCTTAGGTGGTGGCAGAACGATCCCTCTGGCCGCTTCACTAACGTAAAGTCTGCAAGTTTTGTTAGCTTGTTTTTAACAATGACTGGAGAAAATCCGATTTTATCTTAATGTGCAAGGTCGCTCACTGTCCAGGACCGCGATTGTTATTTGCAAAAGTTAATTTTAACGGACGGAACCGGCCGACCCTTAACTTACACTCATTGATTGAGGATCTGACAGGATTAACGTTAACGCTACCTCCGGTTGAGTGGCCTGACTTCTACACCTACCTGATAGAGAAACAGAGGGCATATACATCTTTAGATGCCTATAACTATGTGCTGGAAAGTACAAGACTTGTGTGGTACGATCCGCAGTTCTGCCGAGCCAGCGCGATGAAGACGACAATGTAAAGAGTGACATTACGGTGCAATTTTAATGAGGTGAATATTTTCTAGAAATAAAAAATTGCAGATAAAGCATATTCATTTTTCATTGATTCTTGAACTCAACAGCACAACAAGATGACATTTAATAAGAAGAAGAATAATTTAAGATCCTTATTTTGTAGCCGAATCTGTGCTGGTTTGTATTTGCCGCCTCCAGTTTTCCCTTTGTTCTGCCACCAGCTAGCGCCGTGACGTAACTGTGACGTCGGCTGGAAATTGGTCTATTAACTTAACCCTTGAGCGTTCTCAATATAATATCTGTTCTGTTACAGTTAGTAACTGAAGTGTAGATTACATTTGTACAATTATATGAAACAAAGAAGACTGAAATAAATTATAACTCTAAAAACTCAATTTTTCTCTTTGTAAACATCTTTGCAGGTTTGATTGACAAAAAATGCTAAACTTAGTCAAAAAGTCATTTTTATTGTTTTTGTGATTTCATAATATTTAGATATTTATCCAACTAAAACTTGTGAAAAGATATATAGGCTATCTTTCGGTTAGCAAATAGCATATTGGAGCTCTATCTATTAAAACTGCATTTTCCAAAAGATGGGCAAAAATGTTACACTAAACCTTGTCAAATGATCCATGTTATCCCCATAAATTAAATTTAGAAATCTGGGTTAAATTAGCCTACATTTTTACATAAAAAAGCTGTTTTTGTATAAAAACATTTTTAATTTATTTATATAAATTTAAAATATATCATAAATCCTCCAAAAACTGCACAAATGTAGAGTAAACCATTAATAAACAGAGTAACATTACATTTGTTTAAATAAAAACGTATTTTGTTATAACAAAATAATGTAATTGTGTATACACAATTACATTTTGTTGCCTGGGGTATCTGGAGACCCCAATATCATGAGTGTATACCCCTATACGAAGACCGCACAACGGTTAAGGTAAGAGGCTTTTTTTTTCAATCTTTACAGTGACTGAATTGTGACGATCGACAGATTTTTGTACATAAGATGAGTGTGCGCGTATGCGACTGCGTGTGTGTCCTTTCCGGCTTCGGGGTTGTGGCCTAGCCTTGCCTTGGAGTTGGAGAAGTTGGAGAGATTGCGTGTGTGTGTGTGTGGTTGTGTGAGAGAGAGAGAGAGAGCACCCGCTGTGGTGATGTTTGCCTTGTTGTAGGCTGTCTGTCAGCATCTGCTATGGTGGGTTTTTTTTTTCAATTTGAGAGAAGGCCTGTTTGCACGGTTAGGCGAAAGTGCTTTGAGTATGTGTTCGATGATCTGTCTGAACGTATTTGCTGTCGATGGAGGGTTAAATAATGTCACACAGGGGCGTAGCAAGCTTTTTAAAAGTGCGGGGGATGGATGTGATCAGGGCCCTGATTAAGAATTCAGAGGGCACAATGTAATGTTGGCCCCTCCTTAGGCAGGACATATGTAGTTTGTCCAAGGACATTTAAATTTGGCATTAACATTATGCTGGGGTAAAGTTCCTAAATGATCGTTCTTTCTCATTGGATTTAGTAAAACTATGTTGGACCTCGGCCCCTCTAGGGGGGTTCGGGGGCATGCTCCCCCGAAAGAAAATTTTGTACATTTTAAGGTTAAATGCATCAATCTGGTGCACTCTGAGAGCTCAAAATTAAGAGCTTCAACTGGCTTCGACCCATGAACTGTGCACATTGAACAAAGAAAAAGCATTGACTTGTACCTAAAGAGGGTTCAAACTTATTTTTAGTTATGATATAGAGTCTCAGTCTACATTACATGATCACTGGTGTTTTAGAATGCCAAACATTATTATAATAATATAATAATGATTTATATAATTATTCCTATGATGGAAAATCCATATAGCCTAAATGTATGCTAGCCTACTGTAGAAATGAAAATGAATATTAGTAAATTTTAGTAAATAATAGTAAATTTTATATTACGCTATAGAATAGGAAAATTACAATACTTGTGTCCTAATTTCTTCACTTGCAAGAAATAAACCCTTGAGTTTTATTTTGGAGAAAACACCAGATCACCATGCTGAATGATCGCGTGAGCAAAGTGCGCAATTTTCTTTAAATCACGCAGCACAAACAGAATGCCTACTTAAATAAAGTATTGTGCTGTTTAGTCTAAAAAACGAAATATAATACCAAAAACACTCGACATGTCAACAAAACCTAAACATAACATCTTCCCAATCCCAAACACATATCAAGCTTATTTAAAAACCTCGCAAGCATAAACACTCATTCAAAGTACCTGGAAAAGGGAGATGTAAATAACCATAACCATAAGTTCCCGCGTCCTCAGCACGAGTGACTGAAAAATCACACCAAGAGAGGCGGGACTTAAGGCAGAACAGCCAATCATCAGCCGGTCACACTCAGAGCCGGTGTAATGTTTGAGAGGGAGGGGGAGAGGAGGACGAGCCGCAGCGAGCGCACACACAGAGCGGCCAGAGAAACGGAGGATCGACTGCAGTGAGGCGTTTGTGCAAAACTGCGGAAAAACTGCAGAAAAAGAGCGGGTGTTGAACCCTCTCACCGGGAAAAGTGTGGGTGTTAAAACACCCACATCCCCCACGGGTGCGACGCCCCTGATGTCACACCACGATCAGTCATACTGCAGGCTCTCATTTTGCAAGTGCACTGATTGCGTGCCAGTCTCCGATAGGCTATACCTGGCATTTATTCAGTTGATTGCTCTTGTAAGTGCGCCAGATTGGTGCCAATTATTGTCATGTATTGTAATGCACAACTTTGCCTCTCATTGTTATAAAACAACATACATCCAATCAACTTTAGCCAATGCAATCTCCTATGTCAGTGTTGCTTTATAATTCATATCGGATTATCAAAAATTGTTAAGTGTGTGCGTGTGTGTGTTGTCATGTAGGCTATAGACTGATTGTCTTGGATTGCAGCCATGAAATATTGTAATGTTATAGGCCTAGAGAAAATTTAGATGGTTGCGCAACTAGTACTGTAGGTCTGATGTTGCTGGATGACTGGTGCTTGTGTGACATCGGCCTGGCTAAATGAGGTCATTGAGGAGGATGGAGTGAGATGTTTTGGCATTTCAGGACTGACAGTGGTGGTTGTTACTCTGAGAACTTGCTGGCACTGTTCTGTGGCTTTGCTTATTTTTTAGCATCACTTCAGGAATTAAAGAAAGAGTTCTGTACATTTGAACAAACTAATCACTTTTTGGCCTGGAGTTACAGAGACAATATTGTTTCAAATTCTAGAAATTAAACAAGTAAATATAAATGGGAGTAAGATCAAAAACTGCAATCCCCATCATCAGTAAACTCTGTCCTGTGTTGTTCAATGCCATGCAAATGATGAGTGGATTTCAGATACAAACAAGAAAGCATCTGAATTCAAAAACCAGAGAGAATTATAATAATAGTAAAAATATGAATCATAGCCTAACTGGTATTTTCTTTCTGTGGTTATTGTAGAGCTGCTTCAATAGATGGAGTGACTGTGTCTGTCGAGCACAGTAATAAACAGCAGTGTCTTCTTCTCTCAGACTCTTGGCTTCAAGATACTGTGTACTTTGAGACACGTCCTCACTCATAGTGAAGTGATTTTTCACAGAGTCTGCGTAAATAAGATAATCTACTGCCAGAGTTTACACTCCCAATCCACTCCAGAGCTTTCCCTGGCTTCTGTCTGATCCAGTGCATGTAAGTCTGTCATTGTAAAACCAGATATTTTACAGGAGATCTTCACTGTTTCTCTTGGTCTCTTTATCACAGCAGAGGACTGATCTAATTGGATTTCATCACCACTGATACCTGTGGAATAAAATATATAAATCATATTAACAGTGAATCTGAATATTTTTTTTCTGTTTGCTAGAATAACCCAAATGTCAAAATTACCTTGTTGAGATACAATCACCATAAAGATGAAATGGCAAATGCTCCTTGGCACCATTGTCAAAATGTTTTCTATATGTAAATGCTGCTCTTATTATTTCACTGGACAGTGAACAGTGAGCTGTATGTGTGTGTTATATAGAGGTAAAGTAGCACATTTGCATATCTGCTTTTACAGGCCTTCATAATATGATTATTATTTATGAGAGGAGTTACTTAGTCCAGAATTGTTTATTGTGTTTATTGTGGACTCAAATTTAGCCATGTGTGTAATTTAAACGATGTCAGTATGCTGGTTTTTGATTATTTTTCAGAATTGATATGAAAATGTAATAAAATAATTGTTTGATAATTGAAAAAGGTTGTTTCGTTTTTAAGAAAATGACTCCCTCTTGTGGAGCTCTGCTGCTATAGTGCACTATATTATATTAGCATTGTGATACATTTCTACAATGAACTTTTATACAGATTTTATTATTAATATAAATTATATTAATATATTAATACAAGATACATTTATTGTTTAACCAAAACATAACTTCAAATAGTATTTCGTTTTACAGACTCAAAACAACAATGTTAGATGTCATAACATTAAGTCAAACACTTAGTGTGTGTGTGTGTGTGTGGTAGCGTGTCTGAATATGATCATGAAGCAGGTATTAAGTGTGTTGATCTTTGTGTTGATGATCTACAGATCCGTTTTTGTCAGTTTCTCACATTAAGCTGAGCCACTGTGTCTGTCTTTGCACAGTAATACACAGCTGTGTCCTCAGTCTGCAGGCTGCTGATGTCTAAGTACAGCTCATTCTGGTCTGTGTCTCTGGAAATAGAGAAGCGACTCTTGAAGGAATTTCCAGAGTTTATTGATCCACTGCCCCATATGATCCCAATCCACTCCATGGCCTATCCAGGAGGCTGCCTGATCCAAGCTGTGCCATAGTCTTTAAGGGCATATCCAGAGATCTGACTGGACAACCTGACTGATTGACCAGGAGCTTTAATCTGTGCAGGAGACGAGGTCAGTGAGATGCCACAAACATCTGTAAAAGACAACATTAACAACATATTGTGAGAGTCAGTCCATACTGCCAGTCTCATTTAATCTGTTTCTAACTATATAAATATTTGAATAATTACAGTCAGCAACAGAAAGATTCACTTTTCTGATGTGACTGAATGAATCCACTCACATGGCACAAAGGCACATAAAATGAGTAGAATTTGAATCATGATTGATTTCCGAATCAGACAGGACATCCACACAGCTTTAGTCCTAGTAGTTACTGATCCTCTACTCTAGGAAACAGACACTCTTATTCTTTCATGTGGATGGTGAACATTTGCATATTATTAATGGAGTTAAATCAGGATATGATTTTGTAGCTTCAGCTTCTGTGACCGAAAATGCTTTCACAAAGTGTTTGCATCTTTGGTTTGCATAGGCTCATTATCACAAAGAGATCAGAGAGCTAGGAACTACATTATGCAGGCAAGGAATAACATGAACCTTGATTAGTTTACATCCAGTTTCATGGCTTGCATGTATGGCTTAAATGTCATTTGTTGCTTAGAGCTGGATAAAATACACTCTGTCAATGGCAGCGGCACACGTTTTTGTTTCATACAAAGAAAACAAGTTCAAAATGTTATTTCTGTGCGTACCTTTGAAATCCAGGTGTACGCAATACCTGCCCTTGATAAATCCCGCGGCTGAAAACGATCGTCATTAGAATAACACGCCCCTATATATTCAAGTCTCCGCTTCCCACACGCCTTCATTTTACGCCATGGACACACGGAAGACGGCAAAGAAGAGAAACTTCTCTGACGTGGAGCCGAAATGACCTATCACAATGCAATATTTTACAGCACGCTTTTTGAATTAGCATTAAATTTCTAATCACGTTACATGTATTGGGCTGTACAATAGTGATGATGATGATGATGTGATGTGGAGTACCATTCATTCACATTAATAATTGCATGACAATTTGTAATATTCTTCTTATTATTAGTATGATTTGTATTATTAATGACGCTTGTTATTTAGAAGAAGAATGTCATTATTATTATTTGTATTATTATTATTATTTAAAAGAAGAAGAATGTATTTTTTATTATTTTGTCAGTCTGAATTATTTTTTGGTCATTGAAAGCCTTTCGTTACCGAACCCAGTCCGTGCTCACCTGCCGGGCCAAACCCTGAAACGTCAGGGTAAAGCGCACAGGCTCGCAACTGAAGGAATACATATGCTTACAAATCAAATGCTTTGGTAAAGTCACACAAATTAAACATTGAAGTCCATGTTGCACAAAAATAAACACTTTTTATAAAAAAGTTTATAATTACTATGTTGTTTTTTTTTTTTTTTTTTTTTACAGTGGGTCATAATATATCATATCTTTTAGTTTGTCAGTGCATTTTGTGGTGTTAGGAATTGAATTGTTTTTCTGCCTTTTTCGCACTAACTCAAAACGTGCGTACACCACCTCCTGAGCTGGCGTAGGATTTGAGCGTGCCGTACGCCAACGTCCATATTGATTAATCTCAAAGTCACCGTGGTTTTGGGTGTACGCCAGGTGTACGCTGGAAATTTGGTGTACGCACTTTTGATAAATGAGGGCCACTGTGTTGCTGGAGTCGCTTTTGGAGATGCTGAACTTGTTTGCCAGTGAGTCTTTTTTGTATATGCTTCCACCTCCCCATATGTGCACAATCCACTCCAGAGCTTTTCCTGCAGGATGTCGTATCCAGGCTGTTGCATAACTATTATCAGTAACAGAATATCCAGACACCTCACACTTGAGAGTAAATGAGTGTCCCTGTCATGAGGTAAGTGAGCCAGACAACAGGTGCGGAGAAATAGTATAACTTTAATGAGAGAGCTTGCCAGGAGATCGATAAACACAAATATTCCAATATGAACAAAGGGCTTCTCGAAGAAGGATAGCTTTTAAATAAAGTCTTAGCTTGAAGAAACAACTAAAACAGCAATCAGCCTAGATGACGATAGTTAGAAGAGATCTCCGTCAAGTGAGAAGAGGCACAGGCTGAAGGCGCTCGAGGGAAGCTAGAGGCAAGCGGCGATTCTCCGGCTCAGATCACAAGGTTCGCAATAACAATCAGCTCTCCGACACGACAGGACTGAGACAGGACAGAAGACACAAAGTTAGATGGCACATAGCATAACCACAGTAATGCAATACTCAGGCAAAGACAGGAAGGAAGAGAGGGAAGAAATAGAGACGCTAATCAACAGAAAAGGATACAGGTGAAAGGAGGCAAGAGCCCCAACTAGTGAACGAGTAACAGCTGATGAGGATAATGAGGGTGTGTGTGTGATAATGAGGAAATAGCGTGATGTGAGAGAAATAACCAGGATCATGACAGTGCCCCCCCCCCCTCAACGAGCGCCCCCTGGCGCTCCCGAGGGGGAGAGCTGACGGGACCGAAAGAAATCGTCAATGAGGGACTGGTCAAGGATGTCACGAGAGGGGACCCAACTCCTCTCCTCAGGACCATAACCCTCCCAGTCCACAAGGAACTGTTGACCCCGACCCCGGCGGCGAACGTCTAATAATTTACGGACAGTGTAAACAGGAGTACCTTCGACACGAACAGGAGGAGAAGAGTAGCGCGGAGGGGAACGAATAACCGGTTTAATACATGAAACGTGAAAGACAGGATGGATGCGACGAAGATGATTGGGGAGCTTTAGTTGGACCGCGACAGGACTGATGATCCTTGACACACGAAAAGGTCCAATAAAACGAGGAGCGAGCTTGCGAGAGACAGATTGGAGAGGTAGATTAGAAGTTGATAACCAGACCCTCTGCCCGCAAATGTATCTAGGGCTCTTGACACGACGACGGTTTGCAGCCCTACGAGTGCGTCTACGGGAACGACAAAGAGCGGTTCGAACTCTCAACCAGGTGCGCTTACAGCGTTGAACGAATCTCTGAACAGAGGGAACGTTAGAAACAGGACCCTGAGACGGAAAGAGGGGAGGCTGATAACCGAGGCTGGCTTGAAATGGCGAGAGACCGGTCGCGGAGGAGGGGAGCGAATTATGAGCGTACTCAGCCCAAGGAAGCTGTTCAGCCCAAGACGAGGGATTACGAAAGGCAAGAGAACGTAAAATTCGACCAACAGTCTGATTGGCCCGTTCGGCTTGACCGTTTGTCTGAGGGTGAAAGCCGGACGAGAGACTGGCGGACGCACCGATCGACCGGCAAAACTCCTTCCAAAACTGTGACGAAAACTGAGGACCCCTATCTGACACAACGTCAGAGGGGAGTCCATGGAGCTTGAAAACATGTTCGATAACAATCTGGGCGGTCTCCTTGGCAGAGGGGAGTCTTGGAAGTGGAACAAAATGAGCAGCCTTGGAAAAGCGGTCTATAATGGTCAAAATGACGGTGTTGCCTAACGATGTAGGGAGCCCGGTAATAAAATCAAGTGCAACATGAGACCAGGGGCGTGAAGGAATAGGTAAAGTTCTCAAGAGTCCGGCAGGTGGATTGTTGCTAGTCTTAGTCTGAGCGCACTCAGAACAAGAGGCAACAAACCGACGAGTATCACGTTCGCAAGAGGGCCACCAAAAACGCTGGCGAAGGGACGCTAAAGTTCCCTTTACACCGGGATGGGCAGCGAGTCTAGACGAGTGGGCCCACTGAAGAACGGCACGACGCACAGAGGCTGGTACAAAAAGTAAATCACTAGGACAAGACTGCGGGGACGTCGTTCGTGAGAGAGCGCGTCTAACAAGTCTTTCAATTCCCCAGACAACCGCCCCAATAACGCGCTTCTCAGGGACTATAGGGGTGACGGAATTCTCAGCCTCCGAGGGACCAAATAGACGTGACAATGCGTCTGGCTTTACGTTCTTTGTTCCAGGGCGAAAAGAAATCGTAAAGTCGAAACGGGTAAAAAATAAAGCCCAACGCGCCTGACGGGCATTAAGTCTCTTAGCCGATCGAATAAATTCGAGGTTCTTGTGGTCGGTCCACACGACAAACGGAACGGACGCACCCTCTAGCCATTGACGCCATTCTTCTAGGGCAAGACGAATGGCAAGTAGCTCGCGGTTTCCCACATCATAGTTGCGCTCGGAGAGAGACAACTTGTGTGAGAAAAACGCGCAGGGATGGACCTTATTATCGACGGGTGAGCGCTGGGAGAGAACGGCTCCGACACCCAATTCAGACGCGTCCACCTCAACGATAAATTGCCTGGTAACGTCGGGGAATAACAGGATAGGAGCTGAGGTGAATAAGGATTTCAGACGATCGAACGCAATCTGGGCGGACTCGGACCAAAGAAAGCGAGACTTGGAAGACGTCAATGAAGTCAAGGGAGCGACAATCTGACTGAAGTTACAAATAAAACGCCGATAAAAATTGGCGAAACCGAGAAAACGCTGAAGAGCGTTTCGAAAATCTGGAACTGGCCAATCAGTGACTGCTTTCACCTTGTCAGGGTCCATACTAACCCCCTCTGGCGAGATTACCGAGCCCGGAAAGGACACTGATTGGGCGTGAAACTTGCACTTCTCAGCCTTAACAAACAGTTTTTTCTCGAGAAGACGCTGAAGGACTCGTCGAACGTGCTGAACGTGCACCTGGAGAGATGGAGAAAAAATAAGAATATCATCGAGATAAACGAAAACGAAAACGTTCAGCATGTCCCGAAGGACATCATTGACCAAAGCCTGAAAAACCGCGGGGGCGTTGACCAACCCGAACGGAAGAACGCGATATTCAAAGTGCCCCAGGGGAGTATTGAACGCAGTCTTCCACTCATCCCCTTGCTTAATACGGATAAGGTGATAAGCGTTGCGGAGATCGAGCTTAGAAAAGAACTTGGCTCCCTGTAAAACCTCAAAGGCCGATGACATAAGCGGTAAAGGATAACGATTCTTTATGGTTATGTCATTCAAACCACGATAATCAATGCACGGGCGCAGTGATCCATCCTTTTTCTTCACGAAGAAAAACCCTGCACCGACCGGGACGTGGAGGCAACTATGGTACCTGCGTTTAAGCATTCAGACAAATACTTCTCGAGAGCTTCACGTTCTGGCGCGGACAAAGAATACAAGCGTCCGCGAGGGGGCGTGGTACCGGGGAGGAGATCAATGCTACAGTCATAAGGACGGTGAGGAGGGAGCGAGGCCGCCCGTGAACGACTAAAAACCATACTAAGATCATGATATTCCTTCGGTACGCCAGACAAATCCCCTGGCTCTTCCTGCAACACAGAGACAGAGGAAACAGGAGGAAGGGCAGAAGTTAGACACTCAACATGACACAAAACATTCCACGACACAACAGAACCCTCCACCCAATTAATCTGAGGATTGTGTTTAATTAGCCAAGGATGACCTAAGACTAAAGGATAATAGGGGGAACGAAAAATAAAAAGGTAATGGTCTCATGGTGGTTACCAGAAACCGTGAGAGTCAAAGGAGAAGTCTCTCGTCTGACCCTCGGTAGGGAACTTCCATCAAGAGCGAAAAGAGGAGTGGCTTCGTCTAACTCCTTCAGGGGAATACCCTGTTCACGCGCCCACCTCTCATCAACGAAGTTTCCCTCCGCGCCCGGGTCAATGAGCGCCCTGCAGAGAACAGAGGAACCAGGCCAGCGAAGGTGAACCTCAAAGGTGGTACAGGAGATAGGTGGAGAGTCCAGAGAAATCGCGCTCGCCAGTAGCCCTCCCCTCACTGGCGAGCTCTGGCTTTTAATGGACATGATGAGACAAAATGGGTGGCGGCGGCGCAGTAGAGACAGAGACGATTAACAATTCTTCGTTCCCGTTCCGATGGAGTGATACGGATACCACCCAGCTGCATGGGTTCCGAGCCAGACGCATCAGAGGGAGAAAAGGGCAAGGCAGCTGGTGCAGAGGAGAGAAGGACCGATTCCATTCCACGAGCCCTACGGCGGAGGTCGAAGCGCTTCTCAATCCATATGGCCAGCTCAATGAGAGGATCGAGGCGAGTCGGAACCTCACGCGCCAGTATCTCATCCTTGACCTGTGCATTGAGTCCCTCGAGAAAACGAGCCAACAGTGAAGGCTCGTTCCATCCGCTGGTGGTGGCCAGGGTACGAAACTCAATGGAAAAGTCAGTAACAGAGCGCTTACCCTGGCGCAGTGAAGAGAGAAGGCGAGAGGCTTCCTCCCCATAAACAGAACGGTCGAACACCTTGATCATCTCTTCCTTAAAATGAGGGAAACGTCGTACACACTCGGAGTCTGACTCCCAAACTGCTGTTCCCCATTCGCGAGCCCTTCCAGAGAGAAGTGAGATGACGAATGCCACACGAGCGGAGTCCTCGGAGTATGTGGAAGGCTGGAGAGAGAACACAACCTCGCATTGGGTCAAAAATGAACGGCATTGAGTCGGCTCACCGGAATAACAGGGAGGATTATTGACGCGAGGTTCAGAGGGCGCCTGCGAAGCGTGAGCAGCAGATGAATCATGGCGGGCCCGGTGAAACTGTAGCGTGAGGTCATTCACTTGTGCGGCTAGGGAATCAACGGCGCGCCGCGCAGCAGCGAGTTCCTCCTCGTGTCTTCCCAGGACAACTCCTTGGATCTCTATCGCTGACCGGACAGGATTCTCCACAGCTGGATCGTGTTGGCCTGAGTATTCTGTCATGAGGTAAGTGAGCCAGACAACAGGTGCGGAGAAATAGTATAACTTTAATGAGAGAGCTTGCCAGGAGATCGATAAACACAAATATTCCAATATGAACAAAGGGCTTCTCGAAGAAGGATAGCTTTTAAATAAAGTCTTAGCTTGATGAAACAACTAAAACAGCAATCAGCCTAGATGACGATAGTTAGAAGAGATCTCCGTCAAGTGAGAAGAGGCACAGGCTGAAGGCGCTCGAGGGAAGCTAGAGGCAAGCGGCGATTCTCCGGCTCAGATCACAAGGTTCGCAATAACAATCAGCTCTCCGACACGACAGGACTGAGACAGGACAGAAGACACAAAGTTAGATGGCACATAGCATAACCACAGTAATGCAATACTCAGGCAAAGACAGGAAGGAAGAGAGGGAAGAAATAGACCCCTTCACGGTTGACGTCACAGAAAAATTCGCTGTGCGCAGTGCGCATGTCGGGGTCAGAAAGTTCATTCCATCGAGTTGTAACCGTTGTAACCATAGACTGTTTTAACCACAATAACCAGAGAATTTCTCGCCAACATGCCTACTTGTTGCGTCGTGGACTGTGCAAATCGCACGAGTTGTGGAGTCAAATTTTTCAGGATTCCTGGAGGATCTCATCCTTTTCAAAAAAATAGACGACATCTGTGGCTGCAAGCCATTAAACGGGCAGACTGGGACAACGCGATGATCAAAGAGGCTCGTGTTTGTAGCGCTCACTTCATATCAGGTAAAATCATCCCTTTCTATTAGATTAAACTCGAAAGATTGCATGAACAATTTTCTGTACCCTAGCCTATAACATTAAGCTATGCAGGATCATAGTTTTTTAAATTTCATATTCCGCTAGCCAGCTGCTGGTAACGTTAGCTAGCTAGTTAGCCGCAGGCTAGCGCCAACATTGTGACAACAACATTTTACTTACCACGTCTTAACTCTAGCCATGGTAAGTAAACAAATGTTTTATGTAAACTGTAGGCTGATTTAATAATTAGGTGAAATTTGATATCTGGCATTAATTGTGACCTGTGTCACAATTAACCCCTACATCCCAGCATACTAGCTGTACATTAGCGCTTTCAACAGTAGATAGCTAACGTTGTAATCAATGTGTGTAATTCTTTTTTGTAGGAGAGGCTTCACTTGACTCCAGTAGTCCTGACTTTGTGCCCTCCTTGTTTGTGTACACAAAACAAAGCCAGACACCTAAGACAAAAATGGAAAGGTACGAATAAAAAACAAGTATTTCTAGAATATCTGATTAAAAATATTACAATTACAGCATTCTAATTCCTTGTTCATGTAAATTCATTAATTTCATGTGAATTCTTTGATAACATTTCAATATCACAGCAATATTGTGCAGGCCTAGTTTAACTCAATGATTAAAGGGGTCATATAATGCCATTTTTGTACAAGCTAATATGATTCTTTAGGGTCTAAATTAAAACTTTGTAATATACTTTAATTAAAAATTCTCATTAGTATTGTAAGAAAACACTTATTTTACCTGGTCAAAAACAGCTCTGTTTTCAGCACGCCGTTTCAGGGCATATGACTTTAAATGATAATGAGCTTTGCTCACCCCGCCTCTCTGTTCTGCGCATACACCGTTTGTAACACAATAACACAATAACCACGCGTTGTTCATTATAAACGTGGGATTATGAATTATATTATGAATTATATTATATGAATTATATTGAGAACGTTGTACATAGAAAACATGCTGTAATGTACCCTGAGTGTAAACCGACGCATTCATCGTGAAGCGTGCGGCTAGCGATTTGCAAAGATTAATATAAATATTAATATAAAGATTAATAAAACGTTACACTCACTTTAGTAGAACAGAACACCACAATCGCTTAGACGCCATTCTGCTCATAGATAGTGCTCCAGCATATCAACAATGACCGCGCAGATCCGCGCAGACTATGATTGACAGGACGAGCGACGGCGGGTCTTTAAATGGTTTCACACAGCACTAATTGTTCCTTTTGTTTTCCTTTAGGTATCAAAGGAAAAGGAAGAGAGATGAACGCCCTGACATGCAGCCGGCTTCTTCCATGGCTGAAATGGAACAAGACTGTACCATTGATCATTGCAGTGGTATGAATAATCTCTTAAACGTAAAGCATAAACTAATGCAGTCTAATGCACCAGCCCTGTGATAGCACAAGCTACACCCTCCAAAATTGTCATAATTTTTCACTGAACTTCTGTATGCCTTTTTGTTTTCTGTTCAAGATGAGGAGGTAACTGAAGGGGACCGCCCAGTGTCGAGAAAGGAACATGATGATCTTTGCTTTAGACATCATCAACTGCAGGAAGACTACATCAACCTGCAGCAGGACTGTTTTAAATTACGCAGTGAGAATGAAGAACTAAGACATGAGTTACAGAATTCCAAATTTTCATACAGCAATGTTAAGAGTAGCATTGGGCAATTACTGTTTTTCACTGGACTGACCTCTGTAATATTTGAATGGCTCCTAAAAAAGTTAGATTGCAGTATTGAGATAAGTCACCAAGCCCTTCCTCTAGAGGACCAATTATTGATGGTCTTGATGAAATTAAGGATGGGCCTCAGTAACACTGACCTGGCATATAGATTTCATGTAACAACAAGCACTGTATCAAATATTTATCGGAGTTGGATCTCTGTAATGTCTGTTGTTCTTAAGCCATTAATTAAATGGCCAAATAAGGAAGCTATACTTAAAAATATGCCCAAACCATTTAAACGACACTTTAAAAAATGCCGCTGCATAATAGACTGTACAGAAATTTTTATAGCTAGACCTAGTAATTTGACTGCAAGGGCCCAGACCTGGTCTAATTACAAACACAATAATACATTAAAATATTTGATTGCCATCACACCTGCTGGGGCAATTTCATTTTTGTCTCCAGGGTGGGGTGGGCGGGTTTCTGATAAACAGATCACCAAGGAGTCAGGTTTCCTGGAACTGTTGGAGCCTATGGATGAGGTTTTAGCTGATAGGGGATTTTTAATACGGGATGAGCTTGCAGCTTGCGGTGCCACTCTTCGTATCCCTCATTTTACTAAAGGTAAAAAGCAACTGTCAGCACTAGAAGTAGACACATCCAGACAACTGTCTCGGGTTAGGATTCATGTTGAACGAGTCATTGGTCGGTGGAAAAACTTCAAAATTTTACAAACTGTTATACCTGTGTCTCAGGTTGATATGCTCGACGATGTAGTGACCGTGTGCGGTGCTCTAACAAACCTCTGTAAAAGTGTGGTTCCCAAATAAGTAATTCATTTTTAAATATTTAATGATTAAAGGATAATTCCGGTATTTAGCAACAGAAATCATGCGATTTTACAAAAAACCAAACAAACCAAATAAAACTTGACAGAAACTGTATTTCGCTACGCTACTTGTTTTGGAACATCAAAGCACAGTTTTGAAAACGAACGTTAGGGGTTGTTTTAAGGACATGTTTGTGTATGCCCATAGACAGCCTCTCTGAAGCGCTCAGAGGCGATTCTAAGAGTCATAAACTAATTTATAGTTTTTTATATTTTGTCAAAATATGTAACATTGTTTCTGGACATGTTCCAATAAAGAAAATCATATACATATAATAATTTGCTGTCACTTGTTTTATTTAAGGTACTGGATAATGAAATGGAATTGTAAATGTCTTAAATTGATGTGCATCTGCATACAAACAAACAATAACAAGTGCATCTGTATACAGACAACAATATACACAACACATAAGTGAAATGGTAGTTCACTAGTCAACACTTAGCTTCTGGCATTGACAAAGAAAACAGTCAGTTGTCTTGACATTCTTTACATGACCAAGTTGCTGACTTCCTTTTGATCTGTGCGCAGCTGTAATGGAAGTGGCAATTACATCTGGCACAGTTGATCATTTTCCCAAAATCCGGCCTTTCACAGATTTTGCAGACTGATTGTTCCCGCAAGGAAGGGTCATGTCTTCTTGTTAGGATCTCAGGCAACACAGTTGAAATGAAGGCATGTTGAGCCTTTGACAAATTCTCCTGCAGAAACTCTGTGTTTTTGAGGATGCGTTCCACTATAACCTCGTTTCTCGTCCACACCACAAAATCACAGTAGCTTACGTCACTTACAAACATATGTAGTTGGGTTTGATAGTAGTAAGGGTGTGAATTCTTCAAATTGAAAGACTTGTCCAGGCAAAACTGCCTGTCCTCTGTGCTTCCCTGAAGACCATCACGGTATTTGTAAGGACACTTAATTTCTACCAAACCTTTGCCACAACAGGTACATCTTACCATGCCATCTGGCGATGATCCGAGGTGTGGCTCTGAAGGTCGCACCACTAGACCACAGGAACTTACACTAAAGTCTTGATGGTTTTCGACCATAAGGGACGTGTAGGCTTGTCTTGCCGTTTCTTCCATGGAGTTACCCCAGAGAACAGATGGGACATTTAGCTGTGTGTGGTTGTACTGCATTATCTCACTCAGGTAGGTGTTGCTGATATTGTCAGCTGTAGCCACACGATAAAACCTAGTACTTGTAATTCGACCAGCCCTGTAGGTTTGCCAATCTTTTGAGCTTGACTGTTGTCGTGTGACAAATTCCAGCCTTTCACACTGATGAGGTTGTAGTTTATTCTTCAGTCTGTGAAATGTGTCCTCACTTTTAACCTGCAATTCTTGTGGTGAGAGTTCCCTGAGTGTTCCATCAAATAAAGCAGTCAAGGGCTCAGGTAAGTTTGAGTGTTCCTCTGTATCAGTATCGGATGCAGTGTCTGTATCACTATTTTCTAGACTTGTCAGTACTGCAGCATCAGGGGCTATAATCTGCAACTCTTTGATGTCATCATCTGTCAACACTGTGGAAGGAGAACTAGACAATTATATCACTTATTACATGGCTTGGTTGAATTGTAATGTAGAATGCGGTCTGTTATCCTTCATGTTATGAGTGGGTCTTGAAATGAACACTTGCTCTCAGCAAATGGGTCTGCAGGTGACATACTAGACATACTGCAGATAAGACATAGCTACAGACTAAATACTAACATGCCTACTATGAATTTTTTTTAACACAGGCTACTATACACTACTCATGCTTGTTCTAACCGTGTGTTGTGTCCTAATGACATATCCAAGTTTTTTTTTTTTTTTTTTTTGACATAACGCACTGACGCGATTTCCACGCATCTCCGCGATAATTGGTGAAATGACAGACATACGTTTAGTTTAGCAAGAATGACCCTAGAGGAAAGGTGACGGATGCAGGGTAAGTGATTAGTAGCCTAGTCGTGACAGTTTTCTAGGGAAATATAACCATCAAGTCAATCAGTCTACAGTGCCTTCGTCTCCAATATGATAAATACTTAACGTTACCCTGCCATGCAGGTGCAATTTGCAGTATGGATGTAGCCTTCCCGCTTGTTGATCACGACCCAGGCTTTGTACATAGAGGTCTTTTTCCCTTGGCGCTGGCTCGGTAAAACCTCCGCTTTTAACACACAAAAGTCATCGCCTATATCGCTATATAAAACCGGCTGAACATGCCCACAGACTACGTAATTATACGCGTCTAGCGATTTGTAGGCTTTGAGTTTTTCGCGTGTGTAAACACTCGGCTTGTCCACCAGATAGCTGTATATTGCGGGCCAGTGAATATCTGGCCACTTGCTGACGTTGTCTACCCATTCTGTTATGAGCTCGGGATCAGGCAGACAATCGCCATTAACTAAAACAAGTTTGTTATGGTACTGTTCCCGTTCCTGTGGTGGTAAAGACAGTGCATAACTCGACACAATATGCCGGTCTATTAGCCGCGCCATTTTTCTGACCCCATGCTGCGCGCGCACCCAACCTAGGATTCCAATGTTTACAAACATTGAAGGGGTCTATAGAGACGCTAATCAAGAGAAAAGGATACAGGTGAAAGGAGGCAAGAGCCCCAACTAGTGAACGAGTAACAGCTGATGAGGATAATGAGGGTGTGTGTGTGATAATGAGGAAATAGCGTGATGTGAGAGAAATAACCAGGATCATGACAGTCCCGGCTGCAGAACTACAGAGTTTGGCTGAGTGAGGATAATGTTACATTCCACACCTGTCAAAAGAGAATAACAATACACACATCGATGAAATTATACAGTTGGTGCCCAAATATCTGTTCTATATTACTTGCTGATAAAGACACTCACTGGTCATTCCTGCCAAAAGCAACAGTAGAGATGTAGGGAACATGATTTATGCTGATTTCAGCTCTCTCCTCCACTGAGATTAGCAATACAAACGTCTCTCTTTAAACACACGGAGGGGTGGAAAATCTGAGCAGTTTTGCATATATTAAAATTATCAACTATAAAACACTTGTCAAACACAATACTAAGCTAAAATCGATTGACACCCTGAATACTTTTCATCACTGTTTGGCAAGAAATAAACAAATATGAAAATATATATATATATAATTTTTATTGAATAAAAATGGTTTAAAATAAATAACTGAATTTGAGGGTTACACCCTCTGTCACCTCTTAGATACCAAATAAGGACATTGCCTGTAACATAAATACCAGATTTACAATACCATTTACAGTCTGATTTCTTCAGTATTGTTCTATCTAGTGTTTAAGTTGCTTTGAAGATTTAATCCAATTTGGAATATATAATAACAGATAAACAGGTGGCGCCCAAACAGGAGATGACCTGTGAAGAGACCATGTGAATCATTTGCAGAAATCCACATTTCAAAAGCGCCAGGATGTGGAGGACGACCCTTTCCTCCAGGGCTCTTTCGCAGTGTCCATGATGGAGCCTGCACCCTCTTTGCATGTAAGTCCATCACAACATGACAACTACTGAGCTGTGCTGCAGATGGGAGCTCTCCTTTTCTTTCTTTTGGGGCTGGGTAGGCGCCCCAAAAACTTAGAGCAGAAAACTCGCCTTGACACGTTAGTTCTACTAGAAAGGCTCGGGAGAATAAATACTGTAACAATTATACATTTATTAACAGCCCAGCAAGCAATATTATGATATAAAGTTCTTTAGCGTAGGCCCCGTCCGTAGCTCGCAATCCGAGGGTCCGGACTCTGCATTTCCTGCCTAAAGACGATGGCAGGGGCGCAGCCGACCCCCTGGGAGGTATGGGAAGGGACTATCCAAGTGGTGGTGGGGAGGATGGAGGTGAATGAAAGCGTCAGCATCTGCAAACTCACACAGGAGGTAAGGTTTGTATGTACAGGGTGGCGGAACTCACTGATCGCTGCAGAGATTGGTCTGCCATATAGAAAGGGAATCGGGTTTTATAGAATGAATTGAAAAATCTTATAGAATGAATTGAAAAAACTTTGTGTGTGTTTAGTACATGTTGGATGTTGTTACAATGGGTGTTTTGAGCTTTTGGAATCTATTAGCATTTAAGCCTTGGCTAAAGGTCATCGAGGAGACAGAATTGAAACATGGTGGACAGGGAGGTTTACTTTTTTTTTTTGAGCATCCCATCAACCATCAAATCAAAAATTACATTTATATAAATCGCTCATTTAAATATGTCTCCCACCCATTGTTGTTATTAAAAAGAAACACAAACAACCCAACTGGGCTATCCCTGAAAGGGATAGTTCACCCAAAAATATATTTTTGTATATAGTAATATGTACAATTGTTTTGGTTAGAATCACATCTGCTAATCCAGGAACAGTAATCAGTGAATCAGTAACTGACAAATAATCTGAAACTAACAGAGCCCAGCGTTAACTCTCCCTATCAGTGTATCAATTGCGCTTGGCTATAAAATGTGGAAATTACCTTGCTGTGATGAAACAGGGGAGAGAGAGAGAGAGAGAGAGAGAGAGAGAGAGAGAGAGAGAGGCTTAAAAAACATATTTATTTGATCATTTATCATATATCATTCCAATATTTCACCCAAAAAGAAGAACTGCAAAAACATAAATAAATTAAAAATAAATTAAAACACAATCCAATCAATACAGATTACAGCCCTTTCATCACATCTTTAAAACCAACATTCCATCCTCCTCAACCTCACACAAAAAACTTCCCACTGACCACAATGCAGAAAAATCCATAATATTATTAACTAATTTGAAATAAGCAAACTCAATTTTAATCCGAGCAGCCACCATCCCCTTCAGAACTCTCTCTGCATCAACTGAACCAGCTCCCAAGATCCTGTTTTTACGTGTCTTCCAAATTGCCATCTTGGCTGTTCCCAAAAAGTAATTTAACAAAACCACTTTTCTTCTATCACTGACTTTGTACTTTGGACCACTAATAAAAACTTGATAGGAAAATTCCTCACCCATTCTTTCAAAACAAACCTCTAAAAAGTTAAAAAGACCTCCTAACCTCCCACAATGGATAAACAAGTGATCAACCGTTTCCTCCGTTCCACAAAAAGCACATTCCCTCCCTACTTCTGGATTCAGGTGCGCCACGTGTCTGTTCGTAGCTATTATACCATACATCAGTCTCCACTGTAAATCTGCTGTACGCTTCTCAATAGGAGGTTTGTACAGAGATCTCCAGCATCCTCTGAAGCCTGGCCCAAACACTTCTGTCCACCTCCATGTTTTAACTCTTCTCAAAACAGTTTGATGAGACACTTTAACACACACAATGTATAATGCCTTTTTGTCAAGATCTTGAAATAATCCCAACTCTGGAGTTTTAAAGGACACAAAGGAGTCTTCACCCTCCGCCCTCTCCAGTGCAGCAGAGACCCGTATTGCTGGAAACCTGTAGCTCCATCCCTGCGAAGGCGCTCCCAATGCTTCTCTGCAGGCTCCAGGCAGCGCTGAGCGCACTTCATCCAGCATCCGACCCACCAGACGTAAAGAACGTAATCCTGTCTTGTGCTGAATTGAATCTGCCGTCATCCACCCATTGTCATCCCTTAGATGTTCGATCTTCGTACACCCCGCTCTGACCAGACAGTTCCTCACACTGCTTGAGGACAAAATGTTTGTTTGTATCAAAGAGTTATGAAACAGGGGTTCTCCCATAATCCAGTCCTGGGGTCGCAAAATCTCTCTGGTCACAGAAAACGTCCTGTTCCACACCTTTAGCATGGACTGGTAGAATGAAGTCAAATGATTCAAATCCAGCTCATTAACTTGCAGTAAAAACAGCTGCTTGTCGTATCCCAGATTCGATGTTCCTCTCAACAGAGCGCATGCCACACCCGTCCAGCCCACGTCCTCCTCATACAAAAGTCTCTGCGCCGCCTGTAATCGAAAGGTATGGATCCTGCTCCTTATATCGATCAGACCTTGTCCCCCCTCTTGAGTTGGAAGATATAGAGCTGACGCAGGAATCCAATGCTGTCCTGACCAAAAGAACTCCACCAACTTTCTCTGGATACTTTTGACAATGTCATCTGGTGGCTCTAAAACGTTGAGTCTGTGCCATAACATGGAAGCGGCCAGGTTATTTGTAACCAAAACTCTACCCCTATAGGATAGCTCTGGCAATAGCCATTTCCATTTAGACAACTTAGCAGACACCTTCTCCAGCAAACCCTCCCAATTCCTTTTTCTATAGTTTTCTACTCCTAAAAACACTCCGAGAATTTTTATACCTTCTCTTCCCCAATGCAATCCCCCAGGAAGTGGAGGTGGCCCACCATTTCCCCACTGGCCCACAATAAAACCATTACTTTTCCCCCAATTGACCTTAGCTGTAGACGCTTTCTCATAAACATCCAAACTCTCACATAAAATTTGTATATCTTCTTGCTCAGTAACAAAAATAGTTACATCGTCAGCATAAGCCGACACAAAGCATCTCGACTCCCTAGGGTCACCTGGAACTACAAAACCCTTTAAACCATTTCTTAATTTGCATAGCAGGGGCTCAATTGCTAGACTATAGAGTTGGCCTGAGAGAGGACACCCCTGTCGAATACCTCTTTTCACCGGCAATGGATAAGTCAAACCATTCCCCATCTTAAGCATTATTGAAGCCCCTTTATACAATAACTTGATCCATGAAATAAAACAATTCCCGAACCCAAAAGACTCCAAGACTTTAAAAATGTACTCATGACCCACCCGATCAAAAGCTTTCTCCTGATCAATAGACAAAAATCCAACATTGCAATTTTCATTAATAGACACATCAATAACATCTCTTATTAAAAACAGATTGTCCATGATTGTACGACCCGGAATACAATAAGTTTGTTCTCCTTTGACCACAATGTGCAAGTATTTTTTTAACCTATTGGCTAAAACTTTTGCCAATACTTTATAGTCCGAGCACATCAAAGAAACAGGGCGCCAATTTTTAAAAAAACCCAGATCTCCATTTTTTGGTAAAAGGGAGATCACAGCCCTCTGACAGCTAGATGGTAACATTCCCTTTTCAAAACATTCACAACAAACTTCATAAAAATCTTCACCTAAAACAGTCCAAAAAGTCTTGTAAAATTCAGCAGGCAAACCATCTATTCCTGGCGCACGCCCTGTGGAGAGCTGCTGAACTGCATCTGAAAGCTCGTTAAGGCTGATCATGGTGTCAAGCTTTTTCTTATCCCCAGGTTGCAACTTTGGAAGTCCTTGTAATAGTTGTGCCATGTTCTCAGAATCACAGTCAGTATGTCCATACAAGTCAGCATAAAAATCCATAGCCATTTTCCTCATTTCTGTCGGATTAGATGTTAAGATTCCATTTTCCTTGCGCAGGTGAAGTATGCGCTTTTGTTGTGCAACTTTCCGCTCCAGATTAAAAAAATAAGAAGTGGGAGAGTCAATGTCCTTGATAGAAGAAATTCTTGCTCGAATTAAAGCGCCCTTCGCTCTTTCCTCTAAGATGGATCTTAATTCAAGTTTCTTATTCCTTAAATCATTAGATACACCCAAAACATTTACATCCATCACATATTCCATATCAATAATTTCCTTCTCCAACTGCTCAATTTTCTTTTTAACACACACAGTAGTATTGTAGGAAAAATTTTGACAAAAAACCTTTATCTGTGTTTTCCCCACCTCCCACCATTGTGCTATTTTTTCAAAATTACCTTTATTCAACTTCCACAATTTCCAAA
The DNA here is from genome assembly GCA_029959095.1 of Rhinichthys osculus. Taxonomy (NCBI): domain Eukaryota; kingdom Metazoa; phylum Chordata; class Actinopteri; order Cypriniformes; family Leuciscidae; genus Rhinichthys; species Rhinichthys osculus. Next base: position 27,366,978 of record JARWKJ010000002.1, on the reverse strand, counting down.
AATCACCAAACTTTTCACAAAAAGACCTATCCTGCAGCAACTTAGTGTTGAAATGCCAATAGAACTTGGGGCGTGTTAAAGTAATAATGTTAAAATCTATGATTGCAATATGATGATCCGAAAACCCGGTAGGGAAAATGTTAGCATTAGATACTCTATTCATGCTTGTTTTACTTATATATATTCGATCTAATCTTGCTCCAGTTACATTAGAATCTAGTATTTTAACCCATGTATACTGTCTAATTCTCTTATTCATGTTCCTCCACACATCCATCAAGTCAAACTCATTAATAATATTCTGAAGAGCATTACTAGACGGTGGATGAGACTCCTCTCTGTTCCTGTCTAACAGAAAATTTGTAGTGCAATTCCAATCCCCACCCATTATTATACAAGAATCATTATCACATTTTCTTAATGCACTCTGCAACTTCCCAAAAACTTCCACACGATCTGAGCCATTGTTTGGAGCATAAACATTTATAAAAATAAATTTTAAGTCATTTATCTCCCCAGCAACCATTAAAACTCTACCCTTTTCTATTTCTTCAGTTGACAAAATTCTCAAGTTCAAATTTTTTGAAAAAAGAATAGCCACTCCAGCACTCAAGTTTGACCCGTGACTGAAGACGCTCTCCCCCTCCCACCATCTACACCACTCTACTTCATTATTACAATCTGTATGAGTTTCTTGCAAAAAAGAAACATTTACATTCTTAATATTAATTAATTCTGCCACCATTGCTCTCTTGCTCCTGTCTCTCCCTCCGTTAATATTTAAAGAGGCTACCCTTATCTCCATAGAAAATATAAAGAGAAAGAAAAGAGAGACAGGAAGAAATAAAGAGTGTAGTAAAGCCATCCTGAGTGATATGCAAACCATTAATTCAATTATTTGAATTTACGTTTTATAGGGGTTTTATCCCTTCTCAGTTTTGCAAGAAACTTTTTTAAACGAAATCTCTTTCTCTGACTGAGTTCATCTTCTCCAACCTTCCTCTGCCAATAACGAACAGAAGTCTCAAACCTCTTCAGATCAGAAAAATGATTACTTACATCAACAGATTTTCCAAAGGTTTCGTCCAGGAATTTATTTATTTCATCTAGAGAATAAACCTGCTCACAGCTTACTTGCGAAACATCTGACATGTCTGAGAAATCAGACAACCCACCACCATCATCATCATCATCATCATCATCATCATCATCATCATCATCATCATCATCACCACCATTGCCATCATCATCCATTCCCTCATCAACCATTTCTGATTGCACCTTCTTAATCAAAGATACTATCTTTCCTCTTTCCAAAACATCACCTTTCAAACCGCTTACGTCATCATTCGTCTGGCTTGTATTCTCTGAACTCTCCACAGTGTCACCCTGCTCAGGCCCCTTTACCACAGTATCACTCTGTCCAGACCCTTGTACCACAGTGCTTCTCTCAACAGCCACATCAGTTACAACATTAACTCTCTTCATTTTTCCCTGTTTTGTCTTACTACCAGAAGCTTCCTCTGTATCTTTTTCATTATTAGTGGATGGATCTTCTACTATCATTCCTTCCTTCAAATTTGAATCCACATTCTGAACCTCATTATTCACCACTGCTGCTTCATTTGGTACACTACTCTTTTGTACTTCATTTTCATTCCTCTTATCTGAAGTATTGCTAGGGCCTGCTTCATTCTCTAGTTCAACTCTATGAGGACAAGACAGCCTGACATGTCCAATACTCCCGCAATCAAAACACCGCATTTCTCCCGTGCTCGCGTACATCATGTACGACTTGCCCTCAAAAACACATCGAAAAGAGATATTCAGCGTCGGTTCTTTTAGAAACATATACACCTGTCGCCTAAATGACAACACATGCTTTAAAGCGGCATTCTTACAACCAAGTGAAACCGTTCTAATTCCACTGGCAAGTTTCCCAAATCGAGAAAGCTCTCGCTCAATGTCGGCATCGGGAATAAAAGTCGGAACGTTGGAAACCGTCACCTTCGTCATGATTGAAACTAAAGGTTGAACAGAAACAAATGTGCCACTTACCGATATCCCGCTCTCGATCAAACCATGAACCAGATTTTCTTCCTTCAAAAATACCACTACGGCCTTGTTCATCCGAGACGCCGAAATGATATTCTCATGGCCCACGCGCTCTGCCACGTCCAGTAACACATCCTCTACAGGCACACCTGCCTGGGTCACACACCTAATCCCATGCCGGAGCGACAGGCCTGACGCCTGCACACTCGCGTGAGTGTGAGACGCCATCCCTACCTCCGACACGAGACAACTCTCGCGGAAAACAAACTCAGTTTTTTTTTTTTTTTTTTTTGTTCTTTTTTTTTTTTTTTTATTAAAACTTTTTTACCTTTTTCAATTAAAATAATCGAATACAAGAAAAAAGCAAGAAATAGTGAAAATTGAAAAGTTCCTCTCACCTAGATCACCCTCCCATGCATTCCCTTCCCAATTCCCAGCATGCACCAGAGAGAGAGAGAGAGAGAGAGAGAGAGAGAGAGAGAAATTACCTTGCTGTGATGAAACAGGGGAGAGAGAGAGAGAGAGAGAGAGAGAGAGAGAGAGAGAGAGAGAGAGAGAGAGAGAGAGAGAGAGAGAAATTACCTTGCTGTGATGAAACAGGGGAGAGAGAGAGAGAGAGAGAGAGAGAGAGATAGAGAGGGAGGGAGGGAGGGAGGGAGGGAGGGAGGGAGGGAGAGAGAGATTTATAGAAAATATTTTTCATAACAAAACACAATGCCCCTCTATGACACAATATATTTTCAAACACCTCTAGACAGTTAGTAGCATAAAAATCAATTAGCAGTCTAGATTTAATCATAGCTGCAAACATCATTGCAACATTATAATCACCTTTTTGTTCATTTTTGTTTCTTTCTGCTAACATATATTGCCATTTTTGCCTGCAGTCAAAAAAAACTTTTTACATTGTAAAGCTTCAGTTGATTATATTTGAATAAATACAGACGAACGTTTGTTTGTTGCATTCAGATTTTTGTACAGTACTGTAGTTGTATTTGTCACTGTGACTCTCTTGCACAATAATATACAGCAGTGTCTTCATTCTTCATATTATTCATCTGCAGATACATCTGTTCCCTTTCGTTGTCACTCCGAGTTCCGTCGGATGACGACGAATGGGGTTTCGCCTAGAAAGCCAATCGACTTCGAGTACTTCAAAACGAGCCAATGGCAAAGAAATGCCATGGGTCTGCGGAATTTGCATAGCGTAGCACCGCCCCACCTCGTGGGTATAAAAGGAGCACGCTGACAGCAAACCGGCATGTTTTCGCTTCGGAGCCAAGGTGATCCTTCGTTCCACAAGCCATTCCTGAATTCGTCAGTTCTTCAACGAGCAAGATTCTCTGGTGTTGGTGTGACGGCGATCTTCGGCGAGCGCGCACTTCCTGCTTATCTGTCTGTGGTTTGACGGCGAGTGTGTTTCTCCCCGAGCGCTTCAACACAATCAGGTTTCTTTTCTCACAAAAGAGCTTGCACGCGGCGCGTCTTTTTAAAGATGCCTCGCCCGTGCACTTCTGGTTGCGGTAGGCTGGTTGACGACTCTGATGGGCACGAGTGGTGCATAGTGTGTTTGGGCATGGATCACGCTAGAGCAGCACTCGTGGATGACTCATGTTCTCTCTGTGGGGACATGACCATCGCAGCATTACGATCAAGACTCGGTGATCTCGCAAGAGTGAGGGTCCCCTCATCCACACCCCGATCTACTGACTCTAGAAATAGAGCTAGTACTTCGGCTGGTGGCCAGGGTGATCTGAGGGTGACGGTCTGGTCCCAAGCGCCGACTATCAGTCCGTGTCCAGCCGCACCCTCTCCAATGCTGCAACCCGTGAGTGCTCAGGGGATTCCGGCGAGATCATCTTCGGGTGTCCCGCGGGTTTCCTTTGGCGCTCCAGAGGAAGACGCCATGTCTATTGCAGCATCACAAGGTGGGTCGGAGTCTTCTGGAAGTGAAGACTCATCACGGCTGCCGCCTTCGGGCGTGACTACAGTTGTGCCAGAGTCAGATCCAGAGATGACGGCCATGCTGTCTCGAGCCGCCGCGAGCATCGGGTTAGAGTGGAACCCTCCGCCCTGCCCCGAGCGCTCGCGGCTGGATGACTGGTATCTGGGTCAGGCTGCGGACCCCCGTCCGCGTCAGGCTCCGATACCTTTCTTCCCGGACGTGCATGATGAGATCTCGAAGTCCTGGAAGACTCCCATGTCTTCCCGTGACCGCTCGATGATCTCATCCGCCTTTCCTCCCCTCGATGAGGCCGCTGCCCGTGGGTACACTGGGCTTCCCCCGGTCGAGCGCTCTGTTGCGATGCAATTGTGTCCTCAGAGCGCTTCGTCTCGTGGTGAGCCAAAGCACCCATCCAAAGCCTGTAGGTACTCGTCTACGTTAGTGGCGAAGTCCTACAGAGCTGCGGGACAGGCGGCGACCTCTTTGCATGCCATGGCCATTCTGCAGGTCTACCAGGCCCAGATGCTCAGGGACATGCACGAGGGTAGGACGGACCCAGGGCTCTTCAATGAGCTGCGCGCCGCCACCGACCTTGCTCTCCGAGCGACGAAGGTGACCGCACGCTCCCTGGGTTTGGTGATGTCCACAGCCGTGGTCCAGGAGAGACATCTCTGGCTTAATCTTGCCGATATGAAGGATGCCGAGCGGTCCCGGCTGCTCAACACCCCCATATCGCAAGATGGCCTTTTCGGCGGTGCAGTCGAGGATTTTGCCCAACAGTTCTCGACTGCCCAGAAACAGACTGAGGCTATTAAGCACATTCTGCCCCGACGGCCCGCTGCTGCCTCCACCCAGCCGACCGGGCAGAATACTCAGTCTGTTCGCAGCCGAGGGCGCCCTCCTGCGACTCCCGCCCCTCCCGCCCGGCCCAAGCAGCAGTCTCCACCCGGGCCCGGTCGCGGAGGAGGTCGCAGGAAGGCGCCCCAGCCCTCTCCAGCCCCGCCCCCCGCTAAACGCCGGGCCAAGCGGCGCTCCTGAGACGGGCTGCTCAGGGATGATGTGTGTTTCTCAGGAGCTGGTAGCAGGACCACTCCTTCCCCCGGTGGAGGGCCGGGGGAGAATCTTTTGTTCTCCACTCCCCGCTGCTCACCCACGGGTGGGCAGCACCCTAATGTGGTTAAAGAAAGAAATAACACGTTCATCCCTGAGCACACAGAGTTCTCGGACGACACGGTGCGCCGCCCCCGGGCCGTGCACCCCTCGTCCTCCTCTGTCCCAGAGTCGGATGACAGTGCGCGCCGTCCCCGGACCGTACCACTCTCATCCCCCTATGTCGCCAGACCCCTGGCAGAGCAGACCCCCGTGGAACGTTCGTCCTTCCCTGGTCTCCTCTGTCAGGACGCGGTCCATGACTACACCCCCACATCGGGCCGCTATGCCGTCCACGTCTGGGTCAGTCATACCGCCTCGCTGCCCCACCGACGGGAAGTCTGTGGTTCGCATGACCCCGCTGGTTCAGTCCTTGGGAGCTTGGTTAGAGCTTCCCAACCTGTCCCGCTGGGTCGCACGAACGATCAGGCTCGGCTACGCGATTCAGTTCGCGCGGTCTCCTCCCCGCTTCAGGGGAGTCCGCTCCACTATGGTCGGTGGCAATGCCCCTATCATGAGAGCGGAGGTTGCTACCCTGCTGGCGAAGGGTGCGATCGAGACTGTCCCTCCAGCCGAAATGAGGTCCGGGTTTTACAGCCCCTACTTCATTGTCCCGAAGAAAACCGGTGGGTTACGGCCAATCCTGGACCTGCGAGTATTGAACCGCTCCCTTCACAGGCTGCCGTTCAAGATGCTCACCGCCAAACGCGTTTTCGAATGTGTGCGGCACCAGGATTGGTTTGCAGCGATTGACCTGAAGGACGCCTACTTTCATGTCTCCATTCTCCCTCGACACAGACCGTTCCTACGGTTTGCTTTCGAGGGGCAGGCATATCAGTACGCAGTTCTCCCATTCGGGCTAGCCCTGTCCCCTCGCGTCTTCACGAAGGTCGTCGAGGCAGCCCTTGTTCCCCTCCGGGAACACGGGGTTCGCATTCTGAACTATCTCGACGACTGGCTGATTCTAGCTCACTCTCGAGATCAGCTTTGCGAACACAGGGATTTGGTACTCCGCCATGTAGCCCGTTTGGGCCTTCGGGTCAACTGGGAGAAGAGCAAACTTTGCCCCGTGCAGAGGATCTCTTTTCTCGGTATGGAGATCGACTCGGTCGCCATGTCCGCGCAGCTTACGAGCGAGCGCGCGCAGTCACTGCTGACTTGCCTGAGACAGTTCGAGGGCAAGAGTGCGGTTCCACTGAAACTTTTTCAGAGGCTCCTGGGGCATATGGCATCTGCAGCCGCGGCAACGCCGCTCGGATTGCTTCATATGAGACCGCTTCAGCTTTGGCTTCGCGACCGAGTCCCGAGGTGGGCATGGCAACACGGCACGCTCCGAGTACCAGTTACTCCGACCTGCCGTCAGACCTTCACCCCGTGGGGGAACCTCAGCTTTCTACGGGCAGGAGTGCCTCTGGAACGAGCTTCCCGGCATGTTGTTGTAACAACAGATGCCTCTGCCACGGGCTGGGGTGCCATGTGCAATGGACGTGCTGCCGCGGGCTCCTGGACAGGACCCCACCGCCTTTGGCACGTCAATTGCCTCGAGTTGCTGGCTGTACAGCTCGCCCTGCGCCGCTTCCGAGCCGTGCTCTCGGGCCAGCATGTACTAGTCCGATCAGACAATACCGCGACTGTAGCGTACATCAACCGTCAAGGTGGTCTGCGCTCCCGCCGTATGTCGCAACTCGCCCGCCACCTCCTCTTATGGAGTCAGAAGCATCTGAGGTCGCTTCGAGCCATTTTCATCCCTGGAGCCCTGAACTGTGCAGCCGACGAGCTGTCGCGGCTTCAGCCCCTCCCCGGAGATTGGCGACTCCATCCCCAGACGGTTCAGCTGATTTGGGACCAGTTCGGGGACGCACAGATAGATCTGTTTGCCTCTCACGACTCGACCCATTGCGCCCAGTATTATTCCCTGACCGAGGGCACGCTCGGCACGGATGCTCTGGCGCACAGCTGGCCGCGGGGCCGCAAATATGCATTTCCCCCAGTGAGCCTTCTTGCGCAACTCCTGCGCAAGGTCAGGGAGGACGAGGAGCAGGTCACTCTGGTCGCGCCGTACTGGCCCACCCGGACCTGGTTCTCCGAACTTGTACTCCTCGCGACAGCACCTCCTTGGCCGATTCCTCTGAGGAAGGACCTCCTTTCTCAGGGACGGGGCACCCTATGGCACCCTCGTCCCGATCTTTGGAACCTCCACGTGTGGCTCCTGGACGGGACGAGGCAGGTTTGAGTACCCTGCCACCAGCGGTGGCGGCTACCATCACTTCCGCTAGAGCGTCGTCCACGAGACACCTCTACGCGTTGAAGTGGAACCTCTTCGTCAACTGGTGCTCTTCTCACCGAGAAGACCCCCGGAGATGTTCGATCAACGTCGTGCTTTCCTTCCTTCAAGAGGGGTTGGAGCGAAGGCTGTCTCCCTCCACCCTCAAGGTCTATGTCGCCGCTATTGCCGCACAGCATGATCTTATAGAAGGTAAGTCGGTGGGGAAGCATGACCTGATCGTCAGGTTCCTGAGAGGAGCGAGGAGACTGAATCCTCCTCGCCCTCCTCTCGTACCCTCTTGGGACCTCGCAGTGGTCTTAACCGCCCTGCGTAGTGCTCCCTTTGAGCCTTTACAGTCAGTCGAGCTTAACTTCCTGTCAATGAAGACGGCGCTTCTGACTGCATTGGCCTCCATCAAGAGGGTAGGGGACCTGCACGCATTCTCCGTTGACGAAGCGTGCCTGGAATTCGGGCCGGCGTACTCTCACGTGATCCTGAGACCCCGGCCTGGATATGTGCCCAAGGTTCCTACCACTCCCTTCCGGGACCAGGTGGTGAACCTGCAAGCGCTGCCCCCGGAGGAGGCAGACCCAGCCTTGGCACTGCTCTGTCCAGTACGTGCTCTTCGCATCTATGTAGACAGAACGCAGTGTTTCAGGACCTCAGACCAGCTCTTTGTCTGTTATGGTGGGAAGCTGAAGGGAAAGGCTCTCTCCAAGCAAAGGTTGTCTCACTGGATAGTGGACGCCATTGCTTTGGCATACCAGCAGCAAGGTCGACCGTGCCCCCTTGGTGTGACTGCCCACTCCACCCGGAGTGTGGCATCCTCTTGGGCTCTAGCGCATGGCGCCTCGCTAACAGACATCTGCAGAGCTGCAGGCTGGGCGACACCTAACACATTCGCCAGATTCTACAATCTCCGAGTGGAGCCTGTGTCCTCTCATGTACTCGCTTCAACCAGCTAGTACCGGACCCGCTCAGGTGTCTTCGCTTGCTCGCCATTCCACTCTACGGACTGGATACGTGCGATATTCTCCTCAGGTGAGCTTCTCTGAAAGCCCTGAGTTCCTCCAGCACTCCTGACGTCGGCGCCAGTGTCTTTTGCCTGCGCGTCGGCTAGGTGCCTCCCGTGTGCATGGTACCTCCCGAGCTACCCCCACATGTGTATTCCCACTGTAAGCCTCTCTGAGCATGTGTCTTTCCCTCGGCAAGCCACCTTGCCACCCCTGGGGTTGAAATATTCCACCTGCGGCTGGACACCCCAGTGATTCCCCATATGCATCCCTCGGGTCATATGTGTATTCCTAAGTCCCCCCCTCTGGGTTGGCAGTAATTGCATACTTCCCTAATAAGATCTGGGATATGCTCCCCAGTGTACCTTGGTATTCCTGTGTTAAATAGGAGTCCTTCGTCCGTGCTAGTCTCACGACAGGGATCTCAGATTTACGCAGGGCACTGGAAGACAGCTGAGAAGTGGCGTGATTAGACTGGTATCCCCATTCGTCGTCATCCGACGGAACTCGGAGTGACAACGAAAGGGAACGTCTCGGTTACGGATGTAACCCTCGTTCCCTGAGTAGGGAACGGAGACGTTCCGTCTGTCTGCCACTTCCGCTGTACCGCGAGGATCGCCTGACCTCAGTCTTGGCTCCTCAGCGAAGAAAACATGCCGGTTTGCTGTCAGCGTGCTCCTTTTATACCCACGAGGTGGGGCGGTGCTACGCTATGCAAATTCCGCAGACCCATGGCATTTCTTTGCCATTGGCTCGTTTTGAAGTACTCGAAGTCGATTGGCTTTCTAGGCGAAACCCCATTCGTCGTCATCCGACGGAACGTCTCCGTTCCCTACTCAGGGAACGAGGGTTACATCCGTAACCGAGACGTTTCTTGCTGTTGTCTCTGGAGATGGTGAACCGTCCCTGAACAGACTGAGAGTAGTATATAGAACCACTGCCAGATGAGATGTATGCCAGCCACTCCAGACCTTCTCCTGCAGCCTGTCTGATCCATGCCAAGTCCTGGTCACCACTAAATCCAGAGGCTGTACAGATAAGTCTGTGAGATCCTCCAGGTTTAATAACCACTGACTCAGACTCAGTCAGTTTCTGACACCAACAGACTGAAAAAAAAATGAACAGTTCAACATTAACATTTACAACAGCACACATTAATATATCTAATTGTCAACATGGTTTCAAGAGTCTTTCTTACAATCTGTGAGAGCAAACATGAAGATTAAACACAGTTTAGACACAATATCCATTGCCATGTTATGAACTTGATGCAGGAAATTCATAAACAAGTTTTGTGTCTGTAGATGAATAGAGTGGGGGCTTTTAAAAAGGAGAAGTGGAAGTAGGTTTGCATAGGCTGCCCTCTAAAGGTACATTTACATTTTCTGTGTCCTTATTAACCTGTGTAGCAATGTCTTGTCTGCCTTTCATTTTATTGTTACTTCTTTTTGTAGCTTATAATAATTTGATTACATTATAAATTTGTAATTATTCCAAATAAAAATTGACATTATTTTACTACTTTACTTTATTAATAATTGGAGTAACATATTTTAGGTGTGAACAATAATTATAGAGATGAGACGGATGAGTATTTTTTATATTGCTTTGAATTGCTGATGTTGATGGGTCAGTTGAATTTTTACAGATTACCCATCTGAAGCATTTTTGATAAAATATGTCATGAAGAATGAATGTCTCCAAAGCACATATGTTTTTGTACTGCACAGAAGCCTCTTGTGTTACTGTGTTTATCGGGCACAGTAATAAACACCAGTGTCCTCAGCCTGCAGATTTGTCATGTGCAGATACACCTGCATTTTACTGTTGTCTCTGGAGGTGGTGAATTGTCCTTCAACGGTTTTAGAGTAATATTTGTCACTGCCGCTTGGAGCAGAAATATGTGAGATCCACTCGAGCCCTTTCCCTTCAGCCTGTCTTATCCACGAAATATATGCATTGCCAACTTCAATCCCAGAGAAAGTACAGGTCAGTTTATGTTCATTCCCAGGTTTGATGACGACTGACTCAGACTCAGTCAGTGTCTGACCTTTGCACACTGTTAAAATAAAATAAAATAAATGAGATGCTTGAGTTTTAGCAATAAAGTGAAAAACAGAGATGACTTGACAGCAAATAGATGAAAATTAATAAAATAAATATGCACTGAAGTGCTTAAAAATAAATCGTACTTACTTTCAATAGAGACTAGAAGGCTTATGAAACAACAAGTAATTCTGAGTACCATTTTTGCCGCAGTTTTTGTTAAAAATCTCAATGACAAAACACTGAAAAGGAGATAAATATGAAGAGTTTATAAGGCAGAATGTACATTTTAATTTGCATAGCCCATCCTCCAGCAGATTTTTATTGATGTTTTTACTGGAAAGCGCCTTGTGCACCTTTTGGTTGTTGTAAGGCGCTCTACAAATAAAATTTGAATTGAATTGAATTGAATTTTATATCAAAGGAAGGTCAGACCAAAAGAAATAAATTCAACCCTACCTGGATTCATCTTGCACTTTGTAAAGGATATTTACCACTACAGTGCACTAATTCGCTTGAAAGTTTTCTTTATGGAGATATAATGATGAGAGTTTATCTCACTGTGGAAATGTATAGTTCATTTAAAATAGAGTTTTCATGATTGAATATTTTTTAATCTCAGTCAAACAATATATGAATAATTTTCAGATTAATTTAGCAGATGCTTATGTATAGTGACTGTAGTACACTCAATGCAGGTTATGTATCTAACCGGCAAAAGCTCTAGCTCTAAACTAGCACCCATGTTGGTGGAAAAGGGTAATCAAAGATCAACCCTCCAAGCTTGGAATCTATTATCTTTATGACTTTCCTTTATTACCAGCCTAAACTCATCCTCTCATTTATTTGGGAAGCTGTTTATACAGGAATATTAAGATATTTTAAACTACATTTCTAAACAAGTAATGTATTGAATTGTGGGGAAATTTGCAGTTACTGCTTCAGTGATCATGACAGTTTTTGTTCAGCCCTGCAGTCTTTTGTCTAACTGTGACTCTCTTGCACAGTAATAAACAGCTGTGTCTTCAGTCTTCAGGCTTTTCACCTCTAAATACAGCATGTTTTTACTGGTGTCTGTGGTAATGGAGAACTGGCCCTGTAGAGACTGGGCATAATATACACTTGAGCCAGATATACGTCCAATCCACTCGAGTCCTCTCCCTGGTTTCTGACGGATCCAGTGCATCCAGTAGCTGCTCATTGAGAATCCAGAGGCACCGCAGGACAGAGTCACTGATTCTCCTGGTCTTTTGACCACAGAATCTGAGGAGCTCAAAGACTGACCACTAACACCTGAAAAACAGAGGAAAAATCACATTAGATGATATAGAACAATGAAATAATAATCTACTACAAATGTGAGTTTCTCACATGCAATAATCGTCAGTAGGAGTCCATATAGTAGCATCTCCATTACAACAGAAAAAGGCAGTAAAACAGGTATAGGTTTCACTGAAGATGTTTTAGTCTCTGAACACATGCACTGACTGGAAGTTCAGCTTATAACAATCTTGACCCTTCCCACAAAACCATTTGCATCTTTGGAGGTTGGCAGACTTGCACTGCAGTTTAATGCAGTAATCTGCAAATTATCACAAAGACAAGGGGAAAAAAATCTTGACCAACATTTGATAAGTGAGAAAAGATATATTACTTTATCAGTGTATACCTTTGTTCTGTAATTTATTCATGGTGTTATTTGTTATTGAGTCAATGTTTCAGAGATGCAACCAGAGCATCTACGGTGGAAAGATGCATATTTGGAATGTAGTGGCAATTTTAATGATATTCATTGATCTTTAGTTAAATATAGATGATTCAAAGAATGTCACATGTGTGTCTCTCACTTGTAGTGAGAGAAGATTCTGTTTATGTACCTGGGGAGGCAGAAGAGGGAGACACTCCAGAGAACAGACGAACAAGGACCTCTGACCTAGATGTCAGAAGGCCATTTGGTGCAGGGGAGCTTAGTGGGCCAACTAGTGACGTCTATGGAAAACTACTGGGAGGAAGGCTCTGGGGGGAAGAAGGCCTTGAAACTAAGATAAAAGCTTGTTCAGTCTGTCTGGGGGTGTGTCACTCTTCTGCACAGGGTAACAACTATGTATTAGACTGCTCCTATTCTCGCAAGAATAAATACTTCTATTTTATATAATTTGACTCTGAGTGTCTCTTACGCAGTGATGTTTGTTTGAGATGAATTTTTGCCACAACAGTTTTGGTGTCAGAAGTGATATTCCTTGGATGTGCCTCCTGGACCTGAGATCGGACGGTGTTTGGCCACCTGGACTGAGTAAGTTCCAGCTCTACCTCGTAAACTTGAGAGAGAGGGGGCGACCGATATCAGGGCCGGGAGAATCGACCACTGGAATCTAAAGAACCCGCAAGTGGCATGAAACAACGTCTCTGGTAAGGGTCATTTAAATTCGGTTTAATTGGGAGAAGAGTGAAATTGAACCATATTGGCTGAAGACTGTTTCTGTGGTACGTAATCTGAGATTAATTGAGATCTAAATAGATCAAGAAATTTCAAACAGATACGAGGGAAAAATCTGAGATTAATTGAGGTCTGTAACAGAACAAGAAATGTCAAGCAGATAAATAATCTGGGATTAAGTGAGAACTGTAACAGATCAAGAGATTTCAAACAGATAGGTACCCTGAAAATTAGTTGTTCCACGACGGAGCAAATTGTTTTTAGGTACTGAGGCTAATTAGGGGGAACCAGAATTTTTTGGTAAACCATAATTAGGAGGGCACTAATAGTGCAACCCGACCGATTTGGGTTAAAAGAAAAGAGTCGGATTTGTTAGGGACGCCTAACAGATTAAAGAAAACGCGCGTTGAAAAGAAATCCACAGGGAACAGAAAACAGCCAGTATGGGAAAATCTCAGAGTAAGCATGCCAAATTTGATACACCGGTTTTCTGTAGAACTAGGAAAGTATGGGGGGAAATGTATGTTTTAGATATTGAAAAAAACTGAGAAAATACCATGATTTCCCCAGGGAGGGAACACTGAGCACAAATAGACTAAGAGTGTGCGAGAATCAGTGGAACAGGGCAGCCGGACAAAAGGTTGTTGTGGCTGCGTTCAACATGTGTGTAAAAAATTGTTGGCTTGAAGATAAAATGTCGAACTGCCAGGAGAAATAATGTTTTTTTTTACTTCTTCATCCAGTAAATGGATGCATGACATTAGATGTCTATAGAACTTAAATTTATATGACAAGGATTGAAGTAGCAAGAAGCAATAAGGCTGTCTGTGTGAAATAGAGGGAACTGAAAAGTGAGACTTGGTGGAAGAGGGAAGTGAAAAAAAAATAAAAAAAAAATAAAAGGTTGGTGTGTGAGACGTGTGTGTGGGGATTGTGCAAACAATCATGTACTGGTTAGATAATGAAGGAACTGGCATGTTTGAGAAAAGAAAGGAGAGGATAATGAAGGGACTGGCATGTAGGGAAAAGAAAGGATAAATATAGTAGAAAAACATATGTGATGAAAATAGACATGGTCTGACAGAATTTATGGAAGTCAAATTAACTGTTTAAATGATATGAAAAGTTTTAGAATAAAATAAGGCATTGTATGATTGACAGGGATTAACATGATATGAAGAATGTTTTAAGCAGAATGGGGAACAATTCTAGATTTTGATAAGATAATGATTGAAATGATGATATATCTGCCTTATTTTATTAATGTTAAGAAAATAAGGGTATTGAAGCAAGTAGCTATAATGGTTGTCTGTGTAATTTACGGACTGAGTAATATAATCTGTTTTGGAGAAACAGTAGACATAAGACTGAGACAATAATGTGATGGAAGGAAAAAAGGCTTCAAACCAGTTGTAATGAAAATAATGATGTACAAATTGTTACACTTTATGAAGAGTAACGGAACAGTCCGGGAAAATAAATAAGTAAATAAATAGTGAGACAGAAGAGAGCAAATGCTGTAAACAGCTCTGCTCTGAAGATCTCACTTTGAAGAGATTTGCAGATGATGTCTTGTAAAAGATAAGCTGGGATAACAGCAACAGTACTTGTAATTAGTGTTGTTGATGATAATACCAAATTAGTAAGGTAAAGACAGAAAACAAATTCGAATATTTTGAGCATTTTCTGTGCTGCTCATGAAATTATGTTCTGCCAATAATAATGATGAAGAGTATGATTTGGCTATTGTGATTGAATCCGCCATTGGTGGATGGTCAAAGGAATACAGAGAACTGCTTATCAGTGGGTCTGTTTACATTCCTGAATGGGACACACACTGCTTCAAGGGTGTGCAGTTAAGTTGAAGCCCTTTGGAAGCTCACAGTGATCAAACTGCAAGGTGTCTGATGCTGTAGTTGAGGCTGACACACGAACCAACCAGATGACAGAGAGTGTCTTGATTGTGGTCAGCAGGACCATTTAACACGTGACACATTTCTGATAATAATGTGGGGTTGAAAATAGATCAGTGTTTAAATGACGACAGTGACAATTTTTGGTCTGAGAAATAAGAGATAAAAAACAAGGTCAAAAGATTGAAGTCTTAAAGTGAATCCTTTTGTGACTCCAACAAATGTGAGTTGCAAAATATGTAAAGGTAATATACACTCACCGGCCACTTTATTAGGTACCCCATTATTGGACCCCCTTTTTCCTTCAGAACTGCCTCAATTCTTCGTGGCATAGATTCAACAAGGTGCTGGAAGCATTCCTCAGGGAGTTTGGTCCATATTGACATGATGGCATCACACAGTTGCCGCAGATTTGTCGGCTGCACATCCATGATGCGAATCTCCTGTTCCACCACATCCCAAAGATGCTCTATTGGGTTGAGATCTGGTGACTGTGGAGGCCATTTTAGTACAGTGAACTCATTGTCATGTTCAAGAAACCAATTTGAAATGATTAGAGCTTTGTGACATGGTGGAAGTAGCCATCAGAGGATGGGTACATGGTGGCCATAAAGGGATGGACATGGTCAGAAACAATGCTCAGGTAGGCCGTGGCATTTAAACGATGCCCAATTGGCACTAAGGGGCCTAAAGTGTGCCAGGAAAACATCCCCCACACCATTACACCACCACCACCAGCCTGCACAGTGGTAACAAGGCATGATGGTTCCATGTTCTCATTCTGTTTACGCCAAATTCTGACTCTAACATCTGAATGTCTCAACAGAAATCGAGACTCATCAGATCAGGCAACATTTTTCCAGTCTTCAACTGTTCAATTTTGGTGAGCTCTTGCAAATTGTAGCCTCTTTTTCCTATTTGTAGTGGAGATGAGTGGTACCCGGTGGAGTCTTCTGCTGTTATAGCCCATCCGCCTCAAGGTTGTGCGTGTTGTGGCTTCACAAATGCTTTGCTGCATACCTCGGTTGTAACGAGTGGTTATTTCAGTCACTGTTGCCCTTCTATCAGCTCGAACCAGTCTGGCCATTCTCCTCTGACCTCTGGCATCAACAAGGCATTTCCGCCCACAGAACTGCCGCTCACTGGATGTTTTTTCTTTTTCGGACCATTCTCTGTAAACCCTAGAGATGGTTGTGCGTGAAAATCCCAGTAGATTATCAGTTTCTGAAATACTCAGACCAGCTCTTCTGGCACCAACAATCATGCCACGTTCAAAGTCACTCAAATCAACTTTCTTCCCCATACTGATGCTTGGTTTGAACTAAAGGAGATTGTCTTGACCATGTCTACATGCCTAAATGCACTGAGTTGCCGCCATGTGATTGGCTGCTTAGAAATTAAGTGTTAACGAGCAGTTGGACAGGTGTACCTAATAAAGTGGCCGGTGAGTGTAGAGAGACAGATCTCAAAGATGATTTATAATAACTGCAAAAGATGCAGAGTAGCCTTGTCAAAGTTAGTGTGAATCCTGATTGGAGACTGATAAACTCCTAGAAGAGAAAACTTTGAAGTCAGAGATTAAACTATGGTAATTGAGATTGAGAAATGTGAAACGTTATTGAGAACTAGAATAATTACCATTATGTAAGAACAAATAAGCAGAAGCAGTAGGCTACTGAATTAACAGTTGCTAAATGTAAAATGTGTTGAAAGGCATCTGATTAAACAAACAGCTTGAAAAGTTGACCATGAAAGAACTAGAAGCTGATGTTTTGCTTTCAAAAGATAAGTTTGTTATGGGCTGTAATGAAACAGTTCGCTTATCTAAAATCTGATGTGTGCTGTGCCTGAAACTGCCAGTGCGACAGAGACTCAATCTGAGTGGAAATTTGTAATGTCTAAATTCCCTGAGGTGGGCAAAAGACAAATATAAATAATATGTTTATTTGAAACCGTATGTAATTTCTGGCAAAGATGCCTTAAGCTGTGATAGAGTTAAAAGATGATAGATAAAAGTTTGATGTTAGAAGTATATGAGAGAGCAGTGTACCATCCAATAGAGTCTCAGAGTCTCTCTTTAATTCAATGAGTCAGCTAAAAGCTGGTATCTGTGATAATAAGTAAAGCACAGTGTTTCAGTTGAAGATCATAGACACAGGGATGTTTTAAAAATAAAACTGAATGACTTTAAAGAAGTATTTAAAATAATAATACAGATAGAGATGACATTTTGATTAGCTTATTTTAGGACCAGTAACTTCTTTGTCTCATTTAGTCTCCACCATTCAGGACCGATGGCTCCGGCTACAGATGAAGTACACTGAATATACGGTTGTGATCTAAATTCACTGAGTATAATCCAAGTAGCTAGGTTGCTGCTTTTAAGATAGTTAATGGATTTAAGTGATTAAATACTGTTGTTATTGACCTGTCTCCCTGTGTTACAACTATTAGGCAATCCGAATGGCCCTGGTGACTCTTGAACGTGCCTTTCCTAAGCTCCAGAAAACAGCTGAGTTCTGTTGAAGAGAACTGATTGTGTGATGGGAAAGAGCGGTCACCAGTGGGCACGAGTGACCATCTCGATGACGGGTAAGACCTTCTTTGGCCAGACAGGGGGCAACCTAAGCCAGAGTGGATCACGTAAAGTCATTGGGCATCTCCTGAATGGAGGTGTGTTATGTGAGACAGGTATGAGGGTTGAGCAGGAGCTGTGAGGCCAGCAGCGTCCTTATGGCGTTAAGGGGATATGACGCGGTGGCGAGTCACGGCATGTCTCCCCAATAAAGCAAAGCTCCTCTATATATACCACTCGCCAGAAGAAACCGCATTAGTTGTATGGCTTGTTTTTTTATTGTGACAAGCGTCTGCAAATATGCCAGGGGAAAACACCCTGATGGAGATTATAGATAAAGGGCTAACAGGAGTGGGCGAGCAGGAGCCAGCTGAGGCCATTGAGTGATTCCCATTAGTTGTTGTGGAGACAGTAGCAAAACTTTTTATGTGTTGATTTTGAACTAATATGTCTATAACATAGTTTTAACTCTTGAAGGTCGTTAGACATGGTGGTGGCTAAAGATGAAGACAGCTTTTGATTTAAGGAAAGTCTGGATGACAAAGGTGAATGGTCAAAGGTTATTGTAATGAATACAAATTTTGTCTAAGTTACAGCCTTAGGAGGCTGGTGGAAAAATAATTTGTTTATAGTGAGAGAGACTGCTTGAGCGGAGGAAGGGATGGTAACTGTGTCTGTCTTTCTGTTATCTGCCTGCTAGAGCAAGCTGAAGAAAAATAATGATAATGAAACAAAACAACCCAGCTGACCTTGTTAAATTCAAATGAATAATGAACAGACGTGCTTTGAAAGTGGTTAAGATACCATGTAAAATTAGGTAGAAGCTACAGGAAAATGAAAAGGTTAAAATCTTATTTAAAATTTAAATCTATTGGCAATAATATAAAGAAAAGTGAACATTGAGAATGAGCAGTTAACATATGTGTGTCTAGTATGAGTGTGTGTGATGGTGACAGCACTTTATGTCTTGTATATATTAGTTTGGGGCACTAATATTCCGCCTGAATGGTGTATATTGCGTCATTAACCTCTGGAATGAGTTTATCTGTCACGGACACGTTCAGGAAAAAGGACCCAAATGCAATCTGCGAGACAACAGTTCCTTTAATGAAAATAATGCAAGCTGCGTAGAGTGATCAAACAGAAAAGTCTCTTGTAGCTGGTAATCAGACGAACAGAAAGCCTCTTGAAGCAGGTAATTAGATGAACAGAAAGTCTCTGGGAATCAAACCAAACTGAGAGGTAGTCCGGCAACGATACTCAGCATCCAGCAGCAGGAACACAAATCAGGGCTCGTGGTCCGTCTGTCGCCCTCAAACACAGAGATGCTGGGTAGAGAAAGACTTCAGTAATTTCCAGCACTGGTAGTGCAGAAGTAGCAAACATACGTCAACAGGACAAGACAAGACAAGATGCGAACAGGTAAGCTCTGTAACACACGTTTAACATAGTCAATAATCTGGCAGAGAGAAGGGGAAAAAGAGAACTAGAAGTAGGAAAGCTAATTAGGAAGAAAGTGATAACAGGTGGAAATGGAGAAAGAGTAATGGAAAGGCTGATGGCAATCAGCTGGTGGAGAATGAATGAGCGTGATAGTAAGTGGGTGTGTCTAAGCGAGGTGTGTGTGTATGAAGGGAGCGCGTGTGAGAATGGATACAGGAAACAAAAAGAACACAAGAGGGAGACAGAGACAGAAGAGAACACCGGGATCATGACATTATCATTACAGATGGGTTAAGGCAAATGACAAATTTTAAAGAAGCTGATAATTCTGATGAAAAGACAATACAGAACATGGGACAAGCTTTAAGTTGATTGGCCATCAAGCTCTGTCTGGTAGTAATACTTTTGTCATACATAATGTAGATTTGAAGATCAGTAAATTGGAATTGTGTAGTTGTAGATCACCATCTGGCATGGGCTGAGATAAATGAAAATGTTGTAGATTTGAGGGAAACAACAAAGTGACATATTGGCTAAGTCAACATGAAATTATCAAGAGAGCCCCTCACATTTATGATTATTGTGAACAAAAGGGGGAGAAATGATTGACTAACATTGACCAAGTCTGCACAGCACGACCTGACCTGATAGAAACAATTGATGACTTTGGAAATGTTTGTAGATGACTGACTTGAGAGACCAAACAACAGGCCTGAAAAGCAAGATTCGCTTTGAGACTGAGGGTCGTTGCCTTTCAAATACTGCGAGAAGAAGATGAGATTGTGGCTTTAAGTGAAGAATGTAATATTTTTGTTTCAGAGGCAGAGAAATTTGTCTGAAGGACAACGTTTGGGTTAGTGTTGATGGCAAACTTTATAAAAAAAACACTATGTTAAATGTTATGTTAAATTGATGCTCGAGTTGTGTCGTGCATCAAGAGGGAGATGGTTTAACAATTGCCAAATATGGTTTATTAAGGGGTTCACATTTGCTGAATAAATGTTGGGAGAACACTAGGGGTATTTGGATAAAAGCCCTGAAAGAAGCCATTTTTCTGCCTAACAAAATGGATGTCTGTGAGTGTGCCACACACACCAATAACAAAGATTGTTTTCAACAGGAAACGCCAGGGCATCGAAGGCCACGGGAGAACAGTAGACAAAAGAAACTACGTACTTTACTATCTGACAATAACCTCGAAATTTGTTTCTCTTTACAGAGAGCATGCAGGATTGGGAGACAGGGCAAAATGTGCCAATAAAATAATGGTTATGGATGAATTTAGCTAACTGTCCTGGCCTGGGTTATTATTGTGGCAGAAAGGTGCTACACCTGCGCAGCGCATAACTTAAAATTTTCCTTTTACAGAATGTCAGGATGGATTGGATCAAACAGAACTAATTCTGTTCCAAATGTATAAATATTGTGGACATGAGCAAAGTGGGTTGAGTGTTTTTTCAGGGTAAAAGGACCCCGAGTGCTATTAAGTGAGCAAGAAATTATCCGGAGATAATGGTTCAGGTTGTTGATTCCACAGGTCACACCAAAGGGGACGAGCTGCTAGACAAGCGGCCACTAACAAAATACTTAAGGTCTCCATTCACAGGTGACAGTTCACTCCAGTGGGGGTGCGGTCGTGATATAAGGGAAAACCTTATAAGGATCAGAAAATGGTTGGAGAGTGTGACACCTGGGTCCCTCTCACCTACACCAACAGGCCACAACCATCCCATAGTCCATGGGGCGAACGAGATGATCAACACGCCTGGAGGAGGATGTGAACCAACTAATGGTTTAAGAATGTGGTTTTGTGATGATTTTGAGGATTTTATTTGATTAAATCAAAATAGGGCTTAGTATTGATATACAGTAGATCAAAAGATTTGATTGTTTTGGGAAGAGAAGATCTATTAATTAATGTAAATTATAGGGATAATTGTTGAAGCTTATTAAGTAGAACCACAGCATGTTTTGGATTAAAAGTTAAAGGTAAAAGAACACGGAACGTCCGTGGGGCGAACGAGATGATCAACACAACTGATGGTTTAAGTTTAACAGAAGAATCTGTTTTTGTGATGATTTTGTTTGATTGAATCAAACTAGGTATTGATTTGATTGTAGAAAATATATTGATTGTGTCCGTAATGGAAATATTAGAGTTAATATTGAACAACTGCATTGGTTAGAAGAATGGATAAAATTATAAGACTTCTCTGGTTAGATTTTGTTAAATATGGCATTAAATAGAGCTTACTAAATTGAATTAGAAGTGAACAAAATATGGTTAGGAAAACCGAGGTGAAATATGGAGATGGGCGTAGATTAATGCAAAAGGCTTAATGATAGGAGTTAGGATTGTTATTCTAATAATTTTGTTATTCATGGGGGAATATGATTACAGTGACAGGTGAAACATGCTGTCTGTTCAATTGGTGAAAATGACAGTCTATCCCAAGGATGAACAAAATTATGTGACGATACAGGTAGCGGGAGCTACAGTGAGATATGTGTTAAATGTATGTTCTGTTTGTTTTTCTTCTATTTGTTTATTTTCTGAGAAAGATTAAGGGCAAAAGATTTAAAGAGGGTTAAAAGCAGCAGTCATCCGTGTTACGAGATGGCGTACAAAGATAGGGTTTGAAACTGAGTGATTTTTATTATAATTTTATCTGTTTGTTTCCTTACTATGTTATAACTACCTTTTTCCTTACTGGTGTGACTGAGGGTCTGTTTACAGGAGTGCAGGAACAGTGATTTCTCGCTTAGCCCGGCACCGTAAACATGTTTACTTGCTTGCTAAAATATTACGGGGCCTTTCCCCCACAAAAACAGCCTTATGCTTCTTCATTCTAAACTTTTCTTCACAGGTTCAAGGAGAGTGATCATTTATGGAAAAATCAGAGATGAAGAGTATAAGTGTGATGATATGACTTAAAATTTGTCTTATTGTTTATTATTGTGATTATGGGTAATCAGAATGATAAAAAGTGAGGAGTTGTAGTGGCAATTTTAATGATATTCATTGATCTTTAGTAAAATATAGATGATTCAAAGAATGTCACATGTGTGTCTCTTACTTGTAGTGAGAGAAGATTCTGTTTATGTACCTGGGGAGGCAGAAGAGGGAGACACTCCAGAGAACAGACGAACAAGGACCTCTGACCTAGATGTCAGAAGGCCATTTGGTGCAGGGGAGCTTAGTGGGCCAACTAGTGACGTCTATGGAAAACTACTGGGAGGAAGGCTCTGGGGGGAAGAAGGCCTTGAAACTAAGATAAAAGCTAGTTCAGTCTGTCTGGGGGTGTGTCACTCTTCTGCACAGGGTAACAACTGTGTATTAGACTGCTCCTATTCTTGCAAGAATAAATACTTCTATTTTATATAATTTGACTCTGAGTGTCTCTTACGCAGTGATGTTTGTTTGAGATGAATTTTTGCCACAACAGGAAATTCACCAGCACTGCAGTGACGGGCCATTTTTTTAGTTGTCTAATTTATAGTTTAGAATGAATATTTGTTTTTTAGTATATTGTTGTTGTTCCCTCTCCTTTCCGGATTAGTGTGTCAGTTTTGGGCATTAGTCAGTTTCAAGAACTGGTTGTGATTCCACATGTATCTGCCTAGTAGGCCGGATTTGGAGTTTATTAGGATGTATTTAAAGACCCCCTTTGGTGAAAATCAAGTTTTCAATGTTGTTGTCTGTGTTTAAAAAAAAATGCTTTAAGACAAACCATGTGCAAATTCATGTCAAAACCATTGCTGAGTATTTTCTCCTTAAAAGTGAACCAAAGACATTCTCAAAAACACGGTTTGAAATCGCGGGTTTCTTACATCACAAACTACCTTTTAACCATTCACGTCAACGTGCGGGCGGGTTTTAGCATATCATTACTTGTGAAGCAGGGGAGTCTCATAAGAAGCCAGGTTAATCCTGTATACAGTATTTTTGTGTTGATATGAAAAATCGTGTAGGGTAGACCGGGGATGGTTGTAACAATTTTGACCTTTCTGTCTATATCTTGTAGTACTTTGAAATCAGTGTGTTCAAAATGTGATCCAAACTATTTACAAGTGTCTGCTATTAAATGACATAGCTATTATCTTTGCAACACAAACAGAAAATGCATGGTTTAGTTTCAAACACGAGGAGTGAAATGTTACAATTCACCCCATAGTCTGGGTTAGTTGTAACCCTGGGGTGAGATGTAACATTATGACATCCACCGGGGTGATATGTAACATAATGAAATAAGGATTTTGACAAAAAATTTTTTTTGAAAATGTTTTATTCAACACTGACTTTTCAATATAACTGATGTGTGTGTGTCACTCTTAGTCTCAGTGTGTTTGTCACTCTCAGTCATATTAATTGACCATTATAAATTGAACTTGAACACAAACATTGTGTGTAAGCATGTTTGTTACTGCCAGTGTTAGTATTGGCCATAATAAAATTGAACACTTGAAAATTGTGTGTGTGTGTGTGTGTGTGTGTGTGTGTGTGTGTGTGACTCTGTTGTTACTCTGTCATTTTAATTGACCATAATAAATTAAACTTTTTAATAAATTTTAATTCATTGTTGTTACAACTAACCCAGAGTCTTGTTGTTACAACTAACCCAGAGTCATGTAGCCATGAACTAGCTCACCTTACAGCTAACAGGCAAAAAATTAGCACTAACAACTTGCATGGAAAATATCTACACAGACACACAATAAACATAATAAAAGTTTGATGAGTTTAACTACAAAGCAGAAATTCCCACAACAAAAACAAAAAAAGTAAAAAAAAGTTACTTTCTTACCTCAAAATTGTTTTTTCCACTTTAACATGTGCTGTGTCTGCCACGGGGCTCTACTTTATCACATGTGGAATAAGAACTAAACTAAGCATGTGTGAAGTGAATCAGGTGATTTGTAACTAGTTCCTGATTGGACAGATTGGAATTGTTACAACTGACCCCTGTTACAACCATCCCCGGTCTCCCCTACATATAGAAATATAGCAGGTGACTTGTGTATATGATGTATATTACGATGTTATGATAAACTATATGATTTTCTCCACTGATGTTGTAAGTTGTTCAAAGCGTTTGTAAGGATGCTAATTTTTAGAAATCAGCTGTCTGACTCTGAGATGGTGAACGGGAACATGGTTTGTGTGACATTAGCAACACATTATTACCTGTTTGATAACACAGTCAAGCAAAAGACTAATCATATTAATTGCCGTTATGCGTTCGACGTTGTAGAGAGCGATACATAAAACGCATGATCATTTTCTGGGTCAAATGTATACGGCTGAATTAAACCAGTATTTCCACTTGCCATTGTACAGCTTTTAAGTTGACCGAGTGGATCTCTGAGCTGGTGTGAGTGATTTTGTGGCGGGGTTAATTTGCATGTTGCAAGTTGAATTATTATTTTTTTGTTATATCACAATCTTTTTTTTTTTTTTTAAATAAGCTCCATCCTGACAATACCCATGTAATAGTTGAACTTGAATTAATGAAGTTATGTGGTAGAAAAAAAAAAACATTCAGTCCATTATTAATATAAGGGAATGTATGCTGAACAGAGATACTTATACTTACATACTAAGACATACTGTGGGAAACAGATGTCATTATGATTAAAAATAAGGAATAATTTTTATATTAACTTGTTTTTGTATTTAATACATTTAAAACACTTCAGACAGGAGTTATGTCACTTCAGAGGCTCTTCACTTTTTCAGTGTAACTCAACCATGTCCACCTCATTTCTCATGAGTTTTTGAACAGCTGCCTGTATTAGTGTTTCCACAGTGTTGCACAGTAATGCAGTAATACACTGCAGTGTCTTAGACATTTAGACATTTATTCATTTAGCTGACGCTTTTATCCAAAGCGACTTACAATTGCTATATATGTCAGAGGTCGCACACCTCTGGAGCAACTAGGGGTTAAGTGTCTTGCTCAGGAACACATTGGTGTCTCGTCTCACAGTGGATTCGAACCCGGGTCTCTCACACCAAAGGCATGTGTCTTATCCACTGCGCCATCACCACCCCCAGTCTTCAGCTGATTCATGTGCAGATAGAAATTAGAGCTGTCCTTCGTTGCTGTGAACCTGCCCTGGACTGACTGAGCTGAGCCTTTGCTAGAGTCAGTATAATAGTGCAAGATCCATTCCAGTCCTTTTCCAGGTGCCTGACGGATCCAGTGCATCCTATAGCTACTAAGAGTGAATCCACTACATGCACAGGTCAGTTTGTGGGAACCACCTGGAGCCACAACTACTGACTGTTCAGACTGTGTGAGCACAATCTGAGAGTCAATACCTACAGAGACCAACAAAAAAGAAAATGCTTTACACAGGATCACAATACTGATTAAATTGAATTGGGTTTAACATTTCAACTCCCTAAAACTTCTTAAACAAAACCCCATTAACTCCTTCAGAATTTTAAAATATAAAAAAAAACACTCACTGTGTGCAGTTGCCATCAGCAGAAAGAGCTTTAGGGAGAACATTGTTTTTCCTCTTCAGATTGAACACTCATTTAGTTGTTTAAATAGGAAATATGACAGTTGAGTTTGCATTAATATATTAACTCACTGACAGAGTAAAGAGTAGGTGTGTTCAAACAAAACTGGTTAATCACAAGTTATTCATTTAATGAGAAAGGGTGCACCCTGGTGTCTGAATTATTTGTAATGGTACACAAAAATGTTCATTAGTTAACTACATTAGTTAGCATTAAATAATGAGCTGCACTTATACAACATTTATTAATCGGTTTTTAATGTTAATTTCAACGTTTACTAATACTTTATTAAAATTGTGTTAGCATTATTAGTTTACTGTGATCTAACATGAACAAACAATGAACAGCTAACTAACGTTAACAAAGATGAACAAATACAGTAACAAATGTATTGCTCATGGTTAGCTCCTGTTAGTTAACAAATAAACCTTATTGTAAAGTGTTACCTTTTAACTTTATTACTTTCCAGATGATTGTTTAAAGAAAAGAAAACTGATTTACAAAAGCTAAAACATCACCTGACCTTTTCCGTTTCCAAAACATTTATTTATTGACATACAAACTTTGGTATTTTGTCATTTGACAATATAATCTACACAAATTAACTTTAATATTATGCCAACAAATAAAACAGTGGCACAGTGTATAGCGAACAATAATTGTCACGTCTTGTTTTGGTCCATGTTTCATGTCAGTCATGTTTCATGTCTTGTCATGTGATTCCCTGGCCCTCATGTGAACCTGCCATGTGTTCTGTGTTGTCATTGGTTGATTGTCTTGATTATGTTCACAGGTGTCCCTTGTCTTGTCATTCAGCCATGTGTATTTAAGTCCTCATGTTTGCTTGCTTTGTTCCTTGTCAAAGATTGTTTCGTGTAACCACTGTGGGTAAGCGTCATGTCCTTGTTCATGGTTTTGTTTTGAGTTTCATGCCATGCCTTTGATTTATGTTTCATCTTGTTTAGTATTAATAAACTGCACTTGGGTTCTACAACTTGACTCCAGTGGACTTTCAATGTTACAATAAGACACAGCTGTGTCTTCATTGTTGAAGTTTTGTCCAGTTAAAAGGACTGGGTTGCTGGAGGATTCAGCTGAGAAACTGATCTTTTTTTTTTCTTCAGTAAATCTTTGACAACTTCTGTCCCTACTGTGCTACTGGAACTATAGAACCAGCCAGTGCACTCCATCGGTTTTCCACTTGGATGTCGTATACAGTTATCTTACAGGCAATGGTGAACGTTTCCCCTGGTTTTACTACCATAGCAGGAGGCTGGTTCAGCTCAATACAGAAAAGACCTACAATCATTGGTAACCCTTTACAATACGGGTGCACTAATAAGCATTAATTCATGCTTAACTAATGCACAGATAATACTGAATTAATGTGTAACTAATGATTATCTAAGCTATTCATTAATGATTACCACATTAGGAACTAATTAAGAGTCTGTATTGTTAATGTATTAGTTCATACATGAATTGTTATTAATTAAATATGTAATTGTGAATTAATTCCCTAATAACTCCATTTTTTTTAACTAATAGTGTTAATTAATATGTTAATTACCAGAATGAGCCAAAGCCTTGTATTTCAACTTCCAGATACACTAATATGCATTAATACATGATTAATTACTTCATTGTTAGTGCAAATTCATGTGTAAATTACTACAATTACTAAATGACTAGTTAATAACGATGTGCCTCAACAAGTAAAGTCATAACATAATGATACCTTTGCAAATCATTAGCTAATGATTAATTAAAGCAGACAACTGGAAGTTGAAGTGCATAGCTTTGACTAATTGTGGTAATTAACACATTAATTTACACTATTAGTTAATAAAATATGTTATTAAGGAATTAATACACAATGACACATTGAATTAATAGCAATTCATGTATTACTTAATCTATTAATCATATAGACTCTTTATTAGTTGCTGATGCAGTAATCATTAATTAATGGTTTAGTTCTTCATGAATCATACATTAACTCATGATTATCTATGCATTAGTTAAACATGAATTAATGCATATTAGTGCACCCGTATTGTAAAGTGTTACCCAATCATTAAAGCATTATATCAGTAATACAAATTGAGCTCCGTTTTCTATGTTTATAATTTTTATTTTGTGTGTTGAGCTGAAGATACTCACAGGGTGCAGTTGCCAAAACCAGAAGTATTGGAAATTAGTACATGATTCTGGTTGTATTTCACTGTTGCTCTGTAAAACTGAGCCTTTATTTGTCTGTGCTCCTGTTTACATGGGAAGGACGGAGATTTGCATTGACGTAAAAATCTACAGTATATAAAAATACAAACTGAACCTTCCTCTTTACTCCTAAATAACACCTTGCTAAATGTACTGTGCTAACTGTCACAGCAAATACATATTGTTGGTTTGGTCACTTCTCCTCATTTGAATAAATGTGCCTGCTAAATGATGAAATGTAAGTTATGAAGCCCGTTTTGAAGCTCACATGCAAGCAGTAGAAGAGCTGATGAGAGGATCATGATTTGAAGTAAACGTGTTACGGGTTTCAAATTCTGTATCTGCTGTAACAAATGCTTTTGTTTGTGGTTCACTACTCTCCACTCTCCTAGATGAATTCCTGGAAAACAGAATCACGGAGTCAGTGAGTGAAAGAGTGAACCACCATCTTCGTTTCCAAATCTATCCGTTTATTACAAATTTCTCAACTCATGAAATAAACTATTACATTTCCCTGATGTAATCATCTTTCAGTTCCAGCGTCCATTTGTTAATTTCTATTTAAACATCTAAATACAGATCTCTCTATTTTCCACACACTAGTGAGCAACATCTTTCACATTTTCAGAAATAATAATGTATTTAGAGAGTTAAACGTCACTCTTTTTCTACAGTGCAATAACCTCAAAAGGGTAAATCATGTTTAAAGCTATATATGTATACTTGTTTCCTTTTTTTTTACTTCAGAAATCCACCATTATAATGTAACAATGTGAATCATAAATCCTCGTTGGCTGTCAATGAGTATTTAAATGGCTTTTAGTGACAAAACATGAATCATCATACACATAGGGATAACTGTTCAACTTATAATACATTTTAAATATAGACCAGACACAACTGCTTCTATATAACTTTAGTAATAACTAAATAACTAAATTATCTTAATACTAACCATTATTCATAGCCTGCGGACACCTTAACCACTCGAAATATATAACATTATCAGTTGCACACGTCATTGTAGGAGGAAGTGAAAAAGGTAAATAGCGGATTTCTCTCGTCTCAGAGGAAAATGAGAAAGTGTTGCACGACCATTCAATAGTATGACTGGGTTTCTAACAATGGAAAGCTTAATGCAAATGGGTGGAGTGTCCCTTTAAGTTATGAAGCCCATTTTGAAGCTCACATGCAAGCAGTAGAAGAGCTGATGAGAGGATCATGATTTGAAGTGAACGCAGCTTTATTACTCACAGATCCACAAAGTAGATACTTCTCTTTTGTATAAAGAACAAGTAGAAAAATTGCATACAGCTCTAGTTTATTTAGTATAGTTGCTTTCTACATAAAATAACAACATATGTGCCCAAATAAACAGATGAAGAAAACATACTGGAAAGACACACAAGCAATTTAAGGCATTTTTTAACATCTAAGATTGTTTAATAAACATATATTTTATCTCGTCTGTTGGGTTCATCCGATTCCAGTGTATAATGAAAGTATTGGTAAAAATAAGTGTAGGTAGAAATGTTCATCAAACATTTTAGGGAGAACTGCAAAATCCTCAAGTTCCTCAAAAATTTCACATGGTTCACACAAAGTTGTATGTCCAAAATTCTGTATTTTGTATCTAGTGAGAATTATGTTTTATTTTCATAATATATTTTCAACTATTTGCCGTATAGTTGCAGATTCCTTCTAATTCCTTTCCATGTGAAGTTAAACTTTGGTTTAAACTTTTTTAAGTCATTTATTAATTTTACTGGGTTTGTAGAACACAGAAGAATCTACTGTGATGGATTTTCTATCCTCAAACCTAACTATTTTAGATTTGTCTCCCTAAGACTAACTATTCTAGTATAACTTATACGCTTGCACGTCTATTGACGTCATATACGTTAACCCTTTGGCGTGTCTCCAGACGACTACAGCCTTTTGTCGCTAACTATACTCCGACGTGTCTCCAGACGACTACTGCCGAGTCTAAAACCTATACTCCAGCGTGTCTCCAGATACTGCTGAGCCGATAATCTAACTTACTTGTTCTATTGCTGCGCAGCTTTAATGACAGACAGACTTGAGTAATTGACCTTTAACTGTTCTTTATTACGGCCAGGAGTTCTCGAGCATTTCTCAGAGAATCTCCCAAGAATAAACAAGGCCGGAGGATCTCAGACAATTTCCATTGAGAATCCCACCGAAAACACGGAAACAACAGTTTTTATACAATAGGGAGGTATGGCATAATGACATTAATTTGATTGGTTATTCCTTCTGTTACTGGGTAAGAATTTTTTAACGATTACTTCATTGATCACAAGTTCTAACTTAGTCATCTGTCTAGTCTCATTTCCCATATTTGTTATTTATACACACAGTCAGGGGTTCGACACATACATTCATGTAAAATACAGAACGACTTAGAACATTGTTTTAGAGATTTAGCATGTTAAACAAGGTCAAATATTAAAACATGGTTTTCTTAATATTCAGCTTAAATTTTCCACCACATTCCCCTCTCTGGCCATAATCAAACATGGCCAATATTAAATTTAATTCTTCTAATCAATTTTCCATACCTACATGATTTACCTGCTCCACCAAATCATCACATTATAAGTCAGTGACTTTAATACCACCCGTAATCTCTAATCATTTTAAAGGTGAAATGCTTGCACAGAGGTGTCACCGCACCCCAGATAGGACCTTGTTTGTGGAGTGAGCCATTTCCTGGCTGCTTTGACCTGTTTAAGGGAGACCTTAACTATTTTTGTTAATGACAACATGTATTAACATAATCTGCTTGTCTGGCCGGTCGTCCTTTTTTGATGAGACCTGTGAAGTTTAATGTTAAACAGTGACAAGACAATATTTTATACATTTGGAACAGAATAAGTTCTGTTCGACAGGATCCATCATGACATCCTGTAAAAGGAAGAAGGTTAAATGTGGGGTGGACAGGGCAAGCTTTCCTGCTTTCTGCCTTCCCAAAGTTATACGCTGCGCAGGTGTGACACTGTTTCTTTCCGCCACAACAATAACCCATCTCAGGATAATTAGCCAAAATCATCCATGGCCGTTATTTTATTGGGCATCATTTACCCTGTGGTCATCAGCAAAAAATATCCTGTATCTTAAAAAAAAAACATTGTAAGGGGTTAATATTTCAGTCAATCATTTCTCACTACAGTCAAAGAACAGGACGTTTAGTCCATTTTCAAAGTTCTATTGACCAAGGTTACATCGAGTCAAAAGTTTCTTAGATGGTTAGATCATATTGAAAGTTCGTCTGAAGGCTACATCCTAAATAAAAGGAAGTAAGATTTATTTTGTTCTATTGTTGGATCTAGAATGGAAAGTTAGTCACCATCAGACATGAAAATGGGAAGTATGATAAAGTTTACCATAAGATAGAAATATAAAATCAGAGTTTTATGGTTAGTACCATAATTAATCTTATCTATTAAAATTTCCATTCATTCACATTCACACACTTTCTCACACACACCCCTCTCTGGCCAGAGAATCATACCTTTTTGTCTGCCATAGCAGTTTATGAACTGAATGAGGAACATATATTTTATTAGGAGTGGAATACCACCAAATCCGAATGGTAACAACTTTTACGACAGAAGCTACTGAACGTAGACACACTGTGGCATTCCCCTTGCGACAGTGTCTAAATGTTAGGATATTAATTGTCAATTGTCCGATGCAGTCACAATGTCTTTCAGTTTAACACAGTGAACGTAAACCTAACTTTTCAAAATCAAATAGATTAAACACTTCAAAATAATTGTATAGACCTACGGTTGCAGTTGAGAGATTCAGCTTCAATCCCTCAAATGCAATTTGTCATTGTCATTAATTACACAATTTCAATTTTTCAAACCTTTTTGTTGTTGCTCCTAAGCTATTTAAAAGAAGATTTGGAAATCTTCACACAATTTTCGATCTTTGGACAAAAATAAAATAAACATTTCCATCTCGTACCCCTGATGACAGCATGTGATTTCAAAAGTTTAAATTTTAGATTCATTATTCTTATTGAATCTAGAGAATTACCTTTAAATGAAATGGAGTGACCAATTGTAACGTACGGACAGAGACGGTCTGATCCAAGTGCAGCACTTTATTACAACTTAAACAAACACAAAGAAACAAGGGCAATCCAGTAAATCGTGGTACAAACGGGCGTGGGTCGAGGCAGGCAGCACAGGTTCGAGAACAGTCCAGGATACAGGCTAGGGTCAAGAGTCCAGGGAAACACAGAGAAACAGAACAGGGAATAACGCTCAGAAATGCACGCTTACAGTGTAACAAGACTTCGCACCGGACAAAGGAGAAACACAGGTTTAAATCAGCAACTCAATAACCAATAATGAAACATAGCTGAACATAATAAAACATAATGAGTCCATGAGGAAAACATAACACAATGAGAGAGTGCCCTCCAGTGGCTCTCGAGGGCACTACAGCTGCCGAACGTCACATAACCCCCCCTCTAAGGAGCGGCTTCCAGACGCTCCTAAGAGCTCTGGGGGGAGGTCAACGGGGGCTGGGATGGAGGGCCAGGCCCGTGGAGAGGCAGGACGTCAGCCCCATGGAGAGACCTGGGGCCTGGAGACCAGAGCAGGGCAAGAGACCACGGGGAAGCACGCGTCGAAGACTACCAGGGTGGAACACACTTAACAGGAGACCAGAGTTGAACACACTTGGAAGGGTACCAGGACGGAGCAGACTCAGACGGAGACGAGGGCGGAGCAGACTGAGGCGAAGGCCAGGGCGGAGCAGGATTAGGCGAAGGCCAGGATGGTGAAGCCCCTGCAGACGACCATGGCGGCGCAGCCTTCATGGTCTCCTCACCGGACCCTTGCCCCCCCCAAAAAAAATACTTGGGGAAATCCACGGGTTCAGGAAAGCCCTCCCGGAGCTTGAAGGGCGCAGGTAGGGCGAGGCGCAAAGGCGGGGCCGGCAGGGCGAGGCGCAGAGGCGGGGCCGGCAGGGCGAGGAGTCTTTGAACACCCACCGGAGCCTGGCGAACCAAACGAGTCCTCCTTCTCCTCCTGCGACGGCGAGTCACTGGGCTTGATACTCTCCCTTGGCTAGATTCAGCATTTGACTCACTTGTCTCGGCATTTGACTCACTCGATACACTTGATTCACTTGATTCAGTTGACTCACTCGATACACTTGATTCACTTGATTCAGTTGACTCACTTGATTCAGTTGACTCACTTGACTTGGGACTTGACTCACTTGACTTGGGACTTGACTCACTTGACTTGGGACTTGACTCACTTGACTTGGGACTTGACTCACTTGACTTGGGACTTGACTCACTTGACTCACTTGACTCACTTGACTCACTTGACTCGGGATTCGATTCTTTCGAGTCGGCTGGCACGTGCTCAAACTCCAGTTCGGCCGGCGAAACCTCCGCTGTATCTGGATTAGCAAGTTCAACAAAACCAGTGCGGAATACGGGCTCGAGGGGTCCGATACGATGGGTGGGTTTGGCAGGAACGGTAAACTTGAAAGCCCCTCTGACGGTCATCAAGGAAGGATCGAACAGTTTGTGGAGATGAGGCTTTAGCGGCGTGCGGAACGAGTGAGAGAAATCAGCCGCAAACGAACCTCCCCGACGCAGGGACAAGAGCAGTTCCTCAGAATCTTCTCCTGCGGGGAGTTCAAAAGCCTCTCTGAATAGGGCGATAAATACCTCATAAGAAGGGAACGACATCCAACCTGGTTCCCAGAATGTACCGACCCACTCCAGAGCATTTCCAGTGAGCAGTGAGCAGATGAAGGAAACGCGGTCGTCATCCGAGGTGTACAACTGGGGCTGAAGATTCATATATACGCTGCACTGCTGAAGGAATCCTTCACACGCCACAGGTGAGCCATCAAACTTGTCAGGAAATGCCAGACTGAGATAGTCAGCTGCGGTACTCGCACTGGGTTGCAGTGGAACAGGTGCAGCGGCAGTTCGGGCTTGATTAGCCGTAGTGCTTGAGCTCTGCGTAGACCAGGTTTGCACGGAGCTTGCTAGTTCCTCGAGGAGAGAAGTTAGTCTCGCCAACTGAGAACGATGAGAGGCTAGCATGGAAGCTCGGGTCTTGACCACGGTGGATAGATGCTGAAAGTCTGCTGGATCCATGTTTGGCGAAGTCTTCTGTAACGTACGGACAGAGACGGTCGGATCCAAGTGCAGCACTTTATTACAACTTAAACAAACACAAAGAAACAAGGGCAATCCGGTAAATCGTGGTACAAACGGGCGTGGGTCGAGGCAGGCAGCACAGGTTCGAGAACAGTCCAGGATACAGGCTAGGGTCAAGAGTCCAGGGAAACACGGAGAAACAGAACAGGGAATAACGCTCAGAAATGCACGCTTACAGTGTAACAAGACTTCGCACCGGACAAAGGAGAAACACAGGTTTAAAGGAACACTCCGACTTTTTGGGACTTTAGCCTATTCACCTTATCCCCCAGAGTTAGAAAAGTCCATACATACCTTTTTCATCTCCGTGCGTGCTATAAGTCTGTTTGACGCACCCACCGCTAGCCTAGCTTAGCACAAAGACTGGATGTAAATGGTTGCAGCTAGCATACTAATCCAAATAAGTGACAAAATAACGCAAACATGTTTCTATTTACATGTTGTGATTTGTATAGTCACAGAGTGTACAAAAAACAAAGTCACATGAGACACAGACATATTTTAACCGTATAAATACTGGGAACTATATTCTCTGAAGGCGAAGCACTGCTACTTGGGCGGAGTGATAACCGCAGCACCTGAGACGCGCTCTCTGCTCCTCACCATGGTGCGTCTCAGGTGCTGCGGTTATCACTCCGCCCAAGTAGCAGTGCTTCGCCTTCAGAGAATATAGTTCCCAGTATTTATACAGTTAAAATATGTCTGTGTCTCATGTGACTTTGTTTTTTGTACACTCTGCGACTATACAAATCACAACATGTAAATTGGAAAATGTTTGCGCTATTTTGTCACTTATTTGGATTAGTATGCTAGCTGCAACCATTTACATCCAGTCTTTGTGCTAAGCTAGGCTAGCGGTGGGTGCGTCAGATAGAGTTACAGCACGCACGGAGATGAAAAAGGTATGTATGGACTTATCTAACTCTGGGGGATAAAGAGAATAGGCTAAAGTTTCAAAAAGTCGGAGTGTTCCTTTAAATCAGCAACTCAATAACCAATAATGAAACATAGCTGAACATAATAAAACATAATGAGTCCATGAGGAAAACATAACACAATGAGAGAGTGCCCTCCAGTGGCTCTCGAGGGCACTACAGCTGCCGATCGTCACACCAATATTGTTGCTTTTCTAGTCATAATGTCTTTTTGGACAACTTTTGTCCTATATTGTATTTTTCCTTTCCATAGAATTCTACATAGTCAATTACCAATTCATACTTTTACCACTAGTTGGTTAGTGTAATAACCCTCACTATGCCAAATCCAGCCCCAGTGTTTTAACAGATTGGTGAGTCAATCTGCTATTGAGCTTCCTGTAGTAGGGCTGCTGGACTGGTCCTAAAGCAGATTCAAAGTGTTAGTTGAAGAAATATGAAGAATTGCTGAAACCAGTGGATAATCAAAAACAATAATCTAGTTAATATGATAATTAACTAAATTTGAAATGTTCTCTGTAGTGATCATTGAAAAATTCAGCACCTGGTCCAAAAGTGAGGGGATGGAGGTCTTTCTTTTCTGTGTGGTGTGGACTGTCGTTCAGTTGACTTGTTGGGCTGATACGTTTGATCATCAGGCTGTGATGGCACTCTCGGTCTGGCTTTTGATCCACCCTGGCACATAATTCC
The DNA here is from genome assembly GCA_029959095.1 of Rhinichthys osculus. NCBI lineage: Eukaryota > Metazoa > Chordata > Actinopteri > Cypriniformes > Leuciscidae > Rhinichthys > Rhinichthys osculus. The sequence goes on along the minus strand of JARWKJ010000002.1, from coordinate 27,331,536 downwards.
ATAATGCATGGCAAAATTTGTCTTTAGGAAAAGTCTCAAGTGAATTATCACCTCAAGTGAACTGTCCACTACCTCTTTCAGGAGCTGGGGAGCTGAGGGCACCACTTCCTCTTTCTCTCTCTCTCCAGTCATCCAACCTTTCAAGCCAGGTGTCTGAAAACTTGAACACTCAGAGAACTGCAAAACTCAAATTAAACGTATAGTTTAATAACTAAAAATCTCATCTGGTTATCAAGACAGCAGTTCCTCATTTTATTTGAAAAGCGTACTTCATTGCGGGAAAAAGCAAGCCTTTCTTCGTTGCAAAGACGCAGGAAAAAAAACAAGAAAACTACTATTCAGAATACAGTGTATAATGTAAAGAAAATTTCTTTTGTCTTTTCTTCTTTCTTTTCCTTCAAGAAACCAAAATAAAATGACTCTATGATGCCTGTTATGTGCTTGTTCATATCACAATTTATATTTAAATTGGTCACCCAACCTCATTCTCATACTATGCATAATGCACAAAAATGACCTTAGTTAAACGTAAACCATTGACTCTTAGAATCTCCGCAATGGATACATTTTTTTTTTTCCAAGTTCTTTCACACTGTCTCCCAGGGATAACGGGATACAAATTCTAGACACCTTCAGATAGAAAGTGTAATATTTAAACACGTGTACTTAATATCTTATTATTTATTTATTTATTTATTACTTTAAGAGCACCTATAATTGCTCAGTCCATCTCATCCACATAAATAAATCAAAATTTAACTCACAAAAGTTTCTTTATGATTCAAAATTTCCTAATTATCTCAGAATGCATATTCTTATTTTTATGATCTATAACTTTAACAATTTCTGTAATTTTTTAATTAATTTCAAAATGTCAAAATTCATAACTCTCATCGTTAACAATATTGATCTATGTATCTTTATATTCTCTCAGAATTAAACTTTTATTCAAACAAAACTTCAAACAAAAAGCAAATTGCAGCACCTCAGCATCTCGGGGCATTTTTCCCTCCCGGATCTGGTTTCCAGCATGACAAGTTGCTCTCTTTGCAGGAAGTTTTATTGACACAACAAATACAATACTCAACAAATACCAATTTGGTTTAATTTAACCATAATCATTGCTCATTGTCCTTAATAGACAAGGTAAAAACATTTTTTTTTAATCCTTAAATCTTTTAGTGATCACCAATTTTCTTCAAATATTTGTTCTATCTGGCCACTTGAGCTCAATAAACCCGTTACGTACGTTACGTTCGTTAACCCTTTGGCGTGTCTCCAGACGACTGCAGCCTTTTGTCCCTAACTATACTCCGACGTGTCTCCAGACGACTACTGCCGAGTCTAAAACCTATACTCCAGCGTGTCTCCAGATACTGCTGAGACGATAATCAAACTTACTTGTTCTATTGCTGCGCAGCTTTAATGACAGACAGACGTGAGTAATTGTCCTTTAACTGTTCTTTATTACGGCCAGGAGTTCTCGAGCATTTCTCAGAGAATCTCCCAAGAATAAACAAGGCAGGAGGATCTCAGACAATTTCCATTGAGAATCCCACCGAAAACACGGAAACAACAGTTTTCATACAATAGGGAGGTATGGCATTATGACATTAATTTGATTGGTTATTCCTTCTGTTACTGGGTAAGAATTTTTTAACGATTACTTCATTGATCACAAGTTCTAACTTAGTCATCTGTCTAGTCTCATTTCCCATATTTGTTATTTATACACACAGTCAGGGGTTCGACACACATACATTCATGTAAAATACAGAACGTCTTAGAACATTGTTTTAGAGATTTAGCAGGTTAAACAAGGTCAAATATTAAAACATGGTTTTCTTAATATTCAGCTTAAATTTTCCACCACACTACACATGCAGTTCTGTCAGCACCAATGACTAAATACTAATTTATTATTTGATTGATTCAATAGTGTAAAGTGTCTAATGCAAAAACAATGAATATACCAAGATTGAAGCTGAAGAAGCAAATAAATTATGCAGCAGTCACATAACACCTGAGGAAATACATTTTATAAAATGCAAATAAATGATAAATGAAATATTCAAGAAACTTGTATTTTATTAATTTTGTGTATTTCCAAACAGTCTGGTATGGAGAGAATGTAAGAATTATTGCACAGGTCCCCAGACAGTTTGTGGCACTGTGTATTTCGTGCACAATAATATACGGCTGTGTCGTCAGTCTGAAAGTTTTGACCTCGTAAGAAAACTGTGTTGCTGGAAGTTTCAGCTGTGAAGCTGATCTTATTCTTCATTGTGTTGCTGGTGCCTGTATTACCAGAACTACAGAACCAGCCTATCCATTCCATCGCTTTTCCAGTTAACTGTCGTATCCAGTTGGTACAGCCACCGCCTGACGCCGAATATCCTGTAATCTTGCAGCCGATGGAAAATGATTCCCCAGGTTTTACCACCATTAGAGCAGGCTGATTCAACTCAATGCAATTACCACCTGGGGACATCCATTTAAAAAATATTGTCATTGACTGAATTGAGTTATGCACATTGTCACTCTCAAAATGAACCTGGACTGATTGTATTTTAAAGGACTAGCATCTGCAAAACATTAATAAAACAGTATAGTGTTGATTCTGATACTCACTGAGCACAGTAGATAAAATCATCACCAATAATGTAAAGTACATTATTCTATCTGTCTGTAGTCTCTCAGGTGGGACCTGTGACTCTCCACCGCAGGACTTGAAAAGCTCTTTATTGTGTCTGTATGCTCCTGTTTACATAAGGAAGGAGATTTGCATCAATGCTTTTTAGTGAACAAATTAAATTAAAACGACAACCCTAAAATGAAAATGTCCCTAAATAAAAACGACAACATTGCAGTCTATTTTGCTTATTATAAATGAGTCATTAAAATGATAAAATATCTTCTGTTTGTTTCTTTTTGACATGGGTTTTATTAAAAATGATAACAAGGATGATAAATCTAATTATAGAAATTCCATCTGTCATTATTCAGCACATGAACAATTTACAGATCTCAATGCAACACTACAGAAATACAATTTTGGTGTACTTTTAGCCTTTTTCCTTATTATATAAATGGGCAAACATATCCCGTTTGCATTTATCAAAGCTGTTAATTAACTGATATTTTACAAATAAATTATTACATATACTTTTTACAAACACACTGTAACAGATCGGTGGCTGTAATGAGCGAACAACGCAGGAGAATCCGAGCAGTAATTAAAAAAATACAACAGAATCCTGTAGGACAACACATGATCAACAAGAATGCACAACCATGTAAATCAAAAACGTTTACAATTCCAGACAATGAACTAAAGAAAACTCAGGGCTTATATCGATGTGGAGTAGTCAGGGAGAACAGAAACAGGTGTGGTGAACTAATTAACAATCTAGGAGACTGACTAGGGAACGTTTACACAACAACAATGTACTTTTTCTTTTGTGTTTTTCGCATACAGTCTGACTCACGGATCTGCGAAAACGACTAAATACGCTGTAGGGCTATGCCAGGCCAGTAGTTGGCGAGGTCACTTTGAAAAGAAACACTACGCGCGCCTATAGACTGAACAAGTAATAGGCCTACGCATGCGCATGGCGCCACAGTTTTCACATTTTTGCGTTTTTGTAGTTTACACTGAGATGATAACTGTATCGTTTTTAAAAACTTGCACTTTTAAACGCATTTTCAAATGTTCACGTTTCAGGCCCTTAAAACGTGTTGTCATGTTGTTAGTTGAAAACGGTGTTGTGTAAACGGCCCCTTGGGAAAACTGGAATACAGAAACTAAACAGAAATAGAGCATACATGTGACACAAGTCGAGAACAGATTTTATGATGAAACTACACTAAGGGTGCTGCTGTATGAAGAATTATTTATGTTTCTTCAGACTTTCAAAATTGTACTATCTGTTTCTTGGTCAAGAAGACAAAAGTTAATTTAGTGATGCTCAAAAAAGGCAACTAAGACTGCTTGACAAGAGCGCCACCTCTTGGAAATACAACAGTACATCTGGGTCTTAAGTGAAGTCAACAGGAAAGAAAGTGGTTTTTGTATTGCCTTGACCCTGAACTCATTCACAGTGACTCTCTAGCACAGTAATACACAGCAGTATCTTCAGTCTTGAGGCTGTTCATCTGTAGGTACAGTTGACTGCTGGAGTCATCTCTGGACACTGTGAAACTTCCCTGGACTGACTGGGAATAGTAGATCGGAGAACTGGATGTACCAATAGTTGCAACCCATTCCAGACCTTTACCGTGACCCTGTCTCACCACAGCAGCCCAGTATAGCTGCTGAATGTAAATCCAGAGGCGGTACACACCAGCCGAAAAGATTCACCAGGTCTTTTTACCTCAGCCTGAGACTGAGTGAAGGTCTGACAATGAATATCTGTAGAAGAGAGAAGAGAGCAAAATGTAAAACTTGTTAAAAAATAAGCATTCATAAATTATTATTTAGGAATTAGTTACAGACCATGTACAAATAGGAATAACAGGAGTGAATTGATTATTGTTGTCATTGCTGATTATTCTCCACATACAGTCAGTGAACACCGACACACTCCAATACAGTGCAAGTCATGGGAAATATACATCACAGTTTTGCATAAAATATACATCACAGTTTTGCATGTCCTCTTCCTCCAGTCTATCATTGCTTGTTTGTACCTAAGTATGTAAAACAGAAATTTGTGAAAAAAGAAATATAAGATACAAAAAGGTAACTGTGGAATGATGAATAATATAACGGGCCTGAATCAACTAATCAAAATCATATTTGTATTTATGAAACGTATGACAAGATGTTGCCTAAATTTTAAAGGTGCCCTAGAATGTGTTGAAATAATATTTTAATTTAGTCTCTTATCTACATAGAGGGTATGTGGCTTATTTAAGGGCATTTAAAATGTCCAGATATAGTTTTACAGGTCCATTTTCAACTCTAGAAATTGCCCCTATAATGAAAAGGTCTGTTTTTACCTTATTTGGAAGGGTCATGAATAGTAATGAGGAGTTCTGCTCTGATTGGCTGTTTCACTGCGGCCTCATTGTGTTCAAGAGTTGCGACACGCTTTGATGTCGCCGCGATGGCTGTCACGTGGTTCATGTACGCCCCATTAGTTCCAAAACATACGCGGGCTGTCATGTTCTTCTATGGACAGACAGCAGCGATTGGATTATTAAACGGTAAATATAAAATAAAACACACACCCAAGTACTTTTTAAGCTGTTATTGCATTTTGTTAATGTCAGTTTTGCATTTGGAGAGGCAGGGTGACAACTCAGATAAGTTTTAGGCTATTTTTTTGGAGGGAAAAGCTTAGTGTTCATGTTCGCATGGGTTGTACGTTAGCACTGGCTTTAGCGGCTCTAACTTAACTTTTCCATGTCATTCATCTGATGATGGACGTCTCATGATATTTATTTTAGCACAACTGGGCTGTATTAGGCTATTGATTCCCGTGATCTTGCTTATAAAGTCCGATTCAGCCATTAGCCTACCTTCGTGATCACCCAAAGAGGTCTGCAGTCCGTTCAGAACTCCAACCAACATAAAATATAAATAATTGCGCTGTGCATGTACAAATGAATTATTTAGGAGGGAAATAGACTGCTCCCATAACGTAGAAAGCAACGATATACAGCAATGTTCGGTAAATATTCAACCGAAAAATATTCTTCATAAAATTAAACCGGAGAGATAGTTAATGAGTGAATTAACTATGTTCCTAAATACATATAAGCACATGCATAACCCTCCCTAACCCATTTAAATAAATTAATTGTGTGTGTGTGTGTGTGTGTGTGTATATATACTATTATATATGGGTTATATATATATATATATATATATACATATAAAATATTATTAAAAATATCCTGAGACCCTGCGGCCTCATATGAGGACATTACATGTTTGCCTCTTGACACAATGATAGTCAAATTTGTAAATCTTAGACATGTTGGCCACATTTAGGGGCACTGCCCACGCCATCTTGTAGTGATATCACAACATTACACCAATGTCAGTGAGAAGAAAATGACCCTAACCCTAACCCTAACACTTCTACACCAGTTCCCGAAAGAAAAATGACCCAGGTAAAAAATCTATTCAAATTATATGAATGAAACAAATGTATTTATGTACAATACTGTCTCTATCATCATATGGGGATTAAAATTTGACATACTCGTTTGAGGACATTGGGACTATAGTACGTTATCCCCTTAACTGTCACCGTCCCATGTGGGACGTTTGCCCATATATATTTAGAACAATAATATCTTAGTAAAAACCTAAAGTAATATTGACAAACTAAATATCATTTGAAAGCTTACAATCTCTAGTTTTCATATTTGGTGGCTGTTTTTTAAAATAAATTACAGAATAGCAGTAATTTATCAATTTGCAACAAGAATATTTCATATTCATTAGGCGTGTTTAGGCCTTTATTTTGAAATAGAAAAAAAACATGAAAAATCATGAAAGATTGGTAGAAACCTCAGTTTGTTTTCATGCCAAGAGTTCAAAAGATAACACTAATTAAATGTTATGAGAAAAAAAGGTCTGAAATTTTTTAGAATATAAAGAAAAATATGATGTATTCTCGATTTGTGATGCAGCAGCGAGCTATAACGCACATAAGTGCTCTTTTTATGTTTATTAGAGGTTGAAATCAAATCAAATACTGCCAAAACACCCATACTATTTCTGAATAGAATGTATACTTAATAAATTGTATGAAATTATGGAAAGACATGGTTCAGATCACTCAAAACAAATGAAAATGGAGACACCCTTATATGGTCAGTAAGGAAGCTGTCTCTCCATCTAGTGAAAAAGTTTGTTACTACGCCCAAATAAAATCTTACTGAAAGCTCATTTTTTGAGATATCAACCTAAAATTTGGAACACAACTTGTTTAGATTTTTGGCTTTAATTTTCTAGCAGTTTTAGAGTAAAATATATTTTATAATATATATATTTTATATAAAATATAAATAATTATATTTTTACATTCTATATTTTCATAAACTCAAACTTATATAACTTTTTTTCTGTTTCACTTTCATAATTTATTTCACTTCTACAATAATCTGGCAACTGTCTTCTTAAAAACAAGACCAACCATATGTCTATATTCCAAAGCATTCTTGAATTACAACCATTTTACAACCACAAGTTTTTTTTTTTATTGCTAGTACTGTGTCCTCACACGAGGACATCATATGGTAAATCATAGACCCACTGTCCTCACATGAGGACATCATTTTCTGCAAAAACTACTTCCTGTACAAAAACAAATTTTAGTTATTATATTTATTAGGTCCTACTTATCCCAAATAGCAAGAACAATTATAAAATGCACACCAGGCAAACGCTCGGGTCTCAGGAGGTTATATACATCAGGTTACCAGTTAGCTAACGTTAGTGAAGTGTTGGTCACGTAAGCTATCGCTGCAATTAACCTATTATCTTCCAATAAACATTTACTAAAACTGGCTACATTAAATATAACTACAGACTAGATTCACGAGAGGTCGGCTAATGTGTGTAAAAGTAAAAAAATACAGTAATTTAATTAATTTACCAGCGAACGTACTTCTGAAGCACTGAAAATGAATGAGGTTCAATGGAGAAACTATCAGTGTTTGGAACTATTGGCCGCTTCACGACACGCGTTACTTCCGCATTCCAAAGTTCCTATGGCGGTCTATGGGAGTGTCGCAACTCTTTCTCTCTATGGCTCTGATTGTGTTCAAAGACAGCTGTGTTCCCTTACACAAGACGATAGGATCTTCTGTTTGGCAGCCTACATCATTAGTACGCCAGGGCTGTGGTGCACTCTGAAATACAAGCGTGCAAAATAATCATACATCAGTTTTCAAAAATTAATTTTTTTTTTTTAACAAATGGACTAACGTTAGATGCCTTGTCAAATAAATATAGCTTCAACTTATGTGGTGGAGATGTGACGTTTGCTAGAAGGATCGAGTGAGCTAACATTATCTGTGAGCAACTAAACTAACGTAGTTAGCCCTGACGTGTTGTTGATGAAATAGACGAAAGTAAAATTATTTGACAAAAGGGAATTTACATGTGTATCTACAGTATTATTTTGTAGATTTATATGACAACACAGGCAAGAAATATTAACCTCAGCGTAAATACTTTGTCATACTATTTAGTTATGCACGTTACTTGGAGTTTGATATTTGTTACTGTACTAGGATCTTGCGCTGAATCTAGATAACACTAACAACTTTGAATTAAACTGTTGAGGTATCCGATTATAGATAAAATTCAACCACGCCAAAACGAAACGAAACGAAACGAAACGAAACTTCCGATGATTCGGCTGCCCAGTTCTGCCTGGCATTGAACATGGGCTGGCATATGCACATTTTTGGAGGCGTACATATTAATGATCCCGACTGTTGCGTCACAGTCGGTGTTATGTGGATATTCGCCTATTTTTCAGGGGTGTTTTTCAATAACGAGATTTAAATAAGAAGGAGAAAACAATGGTGTTTGAGACTCACTGTATGTCATGTCCATACTGAACTCTTGTTATTTAACTATGCCAATATAAATTCAATTTTAAATTCTAGGGCACCTTTAAATTATTTTAGTTTTTTTTTTAAAGCATAATTGGATAGATGGATGGCAGTAGTATATCTGATAAATGTGTTCAGGTTTTTTGTATAGAGCTGTCTTGTTCAGTCATTGTGTGTCTCTTGGACAGTAATACAGCTGTGTCAGTCTAAAAATTATTTTCCTGTGGAAACACTGTTCTTGTCCTTTGTGAAACAGATTTTTTTTTTACTGAGTCTGTAGTAGTGATACCATCTATGCAAAGATATCCCAGCCATTCCAGTGCTTTTCCAGTGGGTTGACGTATCCAGTGAATGCACTAGCTTGATTCTGAAATCGTGCAGGAAATGGAAAATGATTATTGAGGTTTCACAACCAAAGATGGAGGTTGAGTGAGCTCAACACAGTAAACACCACCTGAAAATAACAATGAAAGAATGTGTTATTATTAATTATGTCTCAAAACATTTAGGCTATATGTTAAGACCTTAATTTGGTGCTTTAGTGTTTTAAATAAACCATCAGTGAAGCTCACATGATGCAGCTGCTGCCAGCAAGAGCTGATGAGAAGATCATGATTTGGTGTTTAAGTAAATGTAATTTGACTTCCCCTGATGACCCACAGACACACACACTCCACTTTTGTACAAAGAGGAAGATTTGCATACAGCCATTTAGTTGTGCGTAAACAACAATGCTTTTCTTATCAAACTGATTTGATTTCATCATATTTGTCATTCGATTTGGATGTACATTTCTATTCCCTGAACACATTTTCTTTGCATCTGCTTGCAACGAAAATCTAATTACGTTGTTTGATTTTGTACCTGCACTTACAACTGGTTGCTAGCCTCTATAGGCAATACATTGTACTTTGGTTTTAATCTATATTTGAAAGCTTTCTATGTTTACTCAGACAACAAATTTACTTACTCTGACAATATATACTTATACACCGACATTCTCATGATCGTAGGACAGAAATAAGTGGAACAGGTCAAAGCGGATACAGCTCTGTAACAAATTAGCTCAAAGAGGAAATGCTTGTTATGATTATTTATTTATATGTGGATCAGTTAATCTGATTAACTTGATGTAGCTAAATTAATATTACAATCAATTAATCAGTTTGTCCAGCGAACAATTTTGATTATTCATTCATTTTTAAGAAAAGTATATTTTTTTTATGGCCACAGAAAAATAATTATTTCTTAACATGTACATTGCTTAGTGTCACAGTCACGAGTCACCAGCTCAGTATACCGTCAGCACTACATTTCCCAGCATCCCTCCTGGTCCCCACCTGGGGCACGTTCAAGTTCAAAACGGTGCGCAACGTTTTGTTACAGTTTCCGGGTTGAACGTCATGTATCCTGGAAATGGCGTGCACTGGTGTGCAACGGGGTTTGAGCAAGGGGGTAATCCACCAGCCGGAAACTGAAGTCTCCCCGGGGGCCGCCATTGGCTAACAAGCCTTCACCTACTGTTAGCATCCCATTGACTCCGATTCATTTTTGCGTCACTTTGACAGCGAATAACTTTACATCTGAGGCGTTTAAAGACTCCATTTGTCCATTGTTTATTTCTAAAGAAACACAACAATGTATATAAGGCTCCATTACCTTGTATCTTACGTTATGGCCCCGTAGAAGCCGTTTTTGTAAAAATAGGCTAACGATTGCGTCATAACACGCGACTCTCTGTCGCACAGTAGAGAAATTACCGTATAGACAGAAGTAGACGCTCGCGGGCAATCGGGGGACGTGGAGGCATAAAGTCAACGGAGAAGCCCATAGAGAGTCATAAAGTTGCTCCTGCTGCCAGCTCATGAACAGCTAATACTCACGCTCTCCAGCTCTGCAAGATTCGGAAGGGAATGATTCAGATTCCTCTTGGCACAGCTACTAGAAGACGTGCAAGTTGCTCACGTCACATCTACGTCGTCAAGCTCAGTTTGAGCCTGCGCAGTTCGCTTGGCAATCAGGAAGTGAGTGCTTCTATTTGACTTCACTTTTCTCCGTTGAAGTCTGTGGGGTCGCTGTGTCCATTTCTTTTACTGTCTATGGGTTTGAGATGCGTTTTCTCTTGTTTGGTGGGTGTGTCAGAACTGCAGTCCAATCAGCAGCAACATGTATATAACGCACGCTGTATTAAAGTGAACTCGCACAATGGGTTCAAGGAAAGTAATTTACAAATGTGTTCGATGCAGCTCGGTATACGCAACAACTGAGGATTTTAGAAGACATGTTTGTCGTACGTTTTATTGTAAAAATATAGAATATCAACATAATGATGTAGTTGTTTATATTTTTAGCTTCATTGCAAGTGTATGGCATTTGGTATAGAAATAAACAATGGTAATTAAGTGCTTTTCCTAAAAATGAGAAAGAAAATACAGGGTATTAAAACAGTATGAACTACAAATAAAGTCAGTATGTGAGGATAAATAGATGTGCTTTAGTCTGAATTAGGTAAGATGTGTGCTTCCATTTCAGTTTCCACAAATCCCTTCACTCGACTGGGATGCTCTCTGGGCGGCAAGTGCAGTAACTGTAACATCGGGCATATTTTGTAGTATTAAACACATATTTATACCGACTTCATCAGGCTCCGAAAATTCTTCCAAAGAACACAAAGAATGGCCTTTCTCAGCTGCCATAGTTGCAACTCTTGCGTCATCAGAACAGTGCGTTCAACGCATCTCCGTTTGTTTAAAAAACTTTGTGCAACGTTTTGTCGGGGCTGAACGCAGCCCTGCACTTAGTCAGCCATCACCACACCTGCTGCAGATCATCACCAGTATCCAATCCAATCCAATCCACCTTTATTTATAAAGCACTTTAAAAACAACACTGTTGACCAAAGTGCTGAACACAGTCTTAAAAAAAAAACATACAAAAGAAGCACAACAAAAGAAATAAAATTAAAAATAACAATTAAAATAATACAACAAATAATACAAAACTGAAAGTCAACCCTCAAACTGAGTTAAAAGCCAAAGAAAATAAATGAGTTTTTAGACGAGATTTAAAAACAGAAAAAGACTCAGTCAATCTGATGTGCAAAGGCAGCTCATTCCAGAGTCTCGGAGCTGCCACAGCAAACGCACGGTCGCCTCTAAATTTTCGTTTGGTCTTGGGGACGACCAGCAGTGCCTGATCAGCCGACCGGAGCGAACGAAGGGGGGTGTAGGGCACGAGCAGATCAGACAGGTACTGGGGGGCCAGGCCATGCAGACATTTAAAAACAAACAAAAGAATTTTAAAATCAATACGAAAATGCACAGGGAGCCAGTGGAGGGATTGGAGGATGGGTGAGATATGGGCATACTGAGTATGGGTATACTGATTCCCTGCACCTGCACTCCTTCATCAGCACACCCTGTATATACCTGCCTCACCCTCACATCAGGGTCGAGTCTCATCAATCCTGCACAGACATCCAGGCTTCTTACCTGAATTCCTACCTGTATATACTCACCTGAGTTTGTCCACTTCGATGTCCAGTCGAGAAGGGTCTGGCTGCAGACTTGCACTCTCAGACTTGCACGCTCAGACTTGCACGCTCAGACACGAGCGCTTCCGCTGCAAGTGACGTCACTTGCAATCGACACCTGCTCTCCGCTACAGGCTGTGGCGTCACTTGCAATCCCTTGTTCTCCGTGTTATTTCACAGAGTCGATTGATGCCAGATTTGAAGATAGCCAGCAAGTGGTGTTTGGATCAATCTAGTGCACTGCATGGTTCTGTTCATTTGCCCAAAGTAGTGTGAATGGAGGAACAAGACGTTGCGGAAGCCATTGAGAGATTAGAGAAGGCTGAGTTTCCACAGGACAGAATCGATGCTCTGGAACCCTTTTGCTTCATCTTTACTGTAATGAATGACATGCAAATGTTTCTTGAACATGCAGTCGATGTCATGAAATTAAAGGTAAACTGTCGAACTACACTAGAGCAAAGTGAATAATGTGCTAATGTGTTTTTATATATGTTGTATATTGTCTATTTGTACCTTGTATTTGTCTGTTTTGCACATTAACTGTGTACTGTAAATTGACATTTACAATAAAAAGAAAAAAAAATGCATCATCTTGATGTTTTTCATCTACAAACTGTTCCCACAAAGTTGGGAGCATGAAATTGTCCAAAATGTCTTGAAAATAATTAAAAATAATTATAAAAGTAAAAATAATTTCTTTCTTTCTCATAACTGAGTTTTGATTTCTAAGTGATCAATTTATGTACAAGTGTTTTCCCACATGATTATTGGCTGTAGGTCATCAGTAAATGTGGTAATTTGGTAATGTGGCATTTAAATGCCAGTGTTTCCCAAATGAAACACAAGAGCTGTTAGTTTTGAATGATGTGTGTAATGTAGAGAAATTTGTTTAGAGTTTTGCAAATAGTTTGTTTTTCAAATTCAAACTGAGTGCAAAGCATATAATGTCCTTGTATTTTTGCAGGCTTGGTCTAAAGATTGGGTACATGAGTGAATGGTTTCACTGAGTGAGCCTCAAATTCCACTTGTAGTGTTTTAGCAATTTGAAAAAAACTGTCAACAAAATGACAAATGACACCTTAACACGACCAAAATGAGCGTGTCTACGCGTTCAAAAGAAACACGTAAAAAATTGCCGCGGACAAACACTGCGTGTTGACGCGGTCAAATTTCACGCGTTTCTTTTATCGCGTTCCGTAGAGAGCAGGCGTCGATTGCAAGTGACGTCACTTGCAGCGGAAGCACTCGTGTCTGAGAGTGCAAGTGACGTCACTTGCAGAGGAAGCGCTCGTGTCTGAGCGTGCAAGTCCGAGAGTGCAAGTGACGTCACTTGTCTGCAGCCAGATGCTATTGGTCCAGTCTGCCGTTCATCAAGTCTTCGAGATCCAGTTCGTCTGCTGTCTCAACTCTTCACCATCTGCACAGAAACCAAACTTCAGTCAACAGTCAGCTAAGTTACCATCTACAATCTTCAGTCACTATCCACTCCCCATCGCCTGGTTCCAGGGACGTGCACAGGGGGGTTGCTCAGGTTGCCCGGGCAACTGCCCATATGCCCTTCTCACTCAAGTTGCCCTTCCGAGAAAAAAATTAAATCGTACAATGGATGCAGAATTTCACGTAGGCCTAGATTAAAAAAAAAATCGCAACGCCTCATTCACTTACATTCGGGCACCGAAAGTGAAAGTCAGTATGAAGGGCAAACGCTGCACGCGACCATAGACTGCACGCGACCGGCGTAGGGCCACGCAAATTACTTAAGGCCACGCCTCCATCTCGTGTCATAGTCATAGCGCGCCGTCAAATGTGTAGCTACAACATCCACGACAAAATGAAGCGAAACTATCCTTCTGGTCACGAAAAGAGGAAGAAGAAAAAAACCATGAGAGTGAATTGCGGGAACAACAATCAGGTAAACTTGTGTTCTCTCCTCTCTAAGTGTGATGTCAGCAAAGTTGGATGTTTTTCGGTCTTGCTAACCTAGCTGGGCAGGCAGTGCATCTCTTGCATCACTTTGTGGCTGACAAAAGTGAGAGTAAAATACAATTATTTATTACGTTTGATTTTGATAAACGACAAAGTGCAACGGTGTTTGTTTACTACAGCTCAGAAAACATAACCGCGTCGCGTGTGTTATCGTGCGTTCATAATGCGCGTTGCCGAAATGAAACTCGCATTTTTCAAGCAGAAATATGTGGAGACCAGACATACTGTACAATACATGCACGTGAATGATGGCACTCCCAATCAAAGTACACATTATACTTTTAAAACAAGACACTGATTATCTAGTCTCAGTGTAGTTAAAAACTCTAAACAACTGCACTAATTATTCAAGATAGAAAGCAATGTATTGACAATTTGACATTGATTGACTATTGATTTATAGGCTATATTGAATTAAAAATGTTGATTAGCTGGACATACTGGTCAAAATGGATGCACATCCCTCAGTAAATAATAACCATAAATCAAGAATTGCTTCAACATGCATAATAAAAAAATAAAAAAATCATACTGATGCCGAAAATGCCCAGGCTGTAGAAAGAACCAAAGTTAATCCCAAAAGCCAAAGCTCAGGGTTATAATTTATTATTTTCTTCTTATTTATGTTTACGTTAATATTCACTTGTTATGTTAACATTCTATAGAAAATACTCTATTCAATAAATATTGTTTGTTTGAACCTCATTCTGTTCTATATTGTTGTACTTATTCTTTGACTGTTTTGTTTAAAGGAGGGAGGATTGTATGGGAGCGCTGAAGTGTCAGGTGTGACTGTGGCAATGGCAAATGGTTTACATAGCTCACGACATCACAGGTCAGGTAGAGGCCCCTTAGCAGAATTTTGCTTAGGGCCCCAGGGAGGTCAGGATCGGCACTGGGTTTAGCAGTCGATTCTGTTCCTTACCGGAATTCCTGTTCCCTTTACGCAATCATACTACAAATCATGCGTAGTTGCCCAGATGAGCAAAAAGCACAATTGAATGTACGGGAAGCCAAAAGGTTTAAAAAGGATTGTATTTTTTCCGAAATCTAAGCGTTTATTTTTATTTTTATTAGAAGCGAGTTTTTCCCCATCTGTCAATTCAATCCAGATTATTTATTTAAAATAATAATAATAATAATAATAATAATTAAAAAACAATAAACAATAATATGAGGAACTCTTTTTCTCATGTGTATTTTGGTGACATTTAACATATTGTTAATACATTTTGTATACTGTTTACAAAGTTGTATATCATAAATCTGTCATCTTTGACGTTTGCAATCTTTATAAATAATAATAAGACCATAATATGAGGCATTGCGTTTGGACATAAACACGATCAGATAAGGCAATTTGTATGGGCAAAATTCAACTGAATATATTCCTTCATATAGCCCTTGAGTTTTGGGGGTAGTGCCCTTTTTTCAGGTCAGAGCAACTGCCCCACAAAATTCCTGTGCACGTCCCTGCCTGGTTCCCACTGTCATCTCCACCCTCTGCTTTAAATAAATGTCACGTTTTACATTTACTCACCTGTCTGTTCCAATCTGTTGTGTGACAGTTCCAGTATGTAACAAGACCAGAAGTCGTTAAATTGACTTTACGGCAAGCAGAGAATCAGAACCAAATATGTATTGTTCACAAGTTTTATTAACTAAATCACGAACACAAAATCTACACATACACAGTCACTCATACAAGGGTAAAGTGGTAAGTGACAGAATAAAAACTGGAAATGGAAACAGGGAATGAAGCAATGGAAAAGATTTATTCAACTATGAAAAGAGCCATCAGCTTATTATTTTCAAAGCCTTGTAGAAGGGTTCACAGCTTATTACTAAACCTCTGTTCAGTCAGTTAAATAGGCCTTGCATTTCCATTGAAGCAGTTCTCTTTCATCATCTCGTTTCGAGATCCACCTATGGGAAGGGCATCCGTACCTGACCTCTGCAGAAGCATCCAATTGCACCAAGTCTGGCTAACAGACAGAAGCGCGCAGCCAATGCCAGGTGAGGCCACACCCCCTTACCTACGGGCATATCACAGCTGGGCGCGCTGCTATTCCTCAGTTGACATTCGCTTCTCGCGATCTCTGCATTGACACAGTTCGGTTGGATTAACGTTACGCTGCTCACTTTCGAGTCTTCAGGAGGACATATCGCCAGATCAGCCTCCGCCAGACGTGAGTGACAGTCGTTTCTTCAGCCTATCCGCTGTGTTTTTTGCATCCGGAGCCGCCCGAGCTCTCGCTGTCCTTCACCTGCTCCTCCTTTACATGGCTGCCCGCCACGGATTTTTCCGAGTCCTTCACCGCTGGCCCACCCATGGCTATGTGACCGTCTAAACAGCCGCTTCCCCCGGGGAACAGCCTATCACGACGAGCCTGCCCGGCCGCGTGTGGTGCTCTCATCGCCGCTATAAGGACCCTCTCGTTCTGCGCGGTCTGCTTGGGCTTAACACGCTCAAGCTTTGGAGAACCCGGGGAATTGCGGTCATTGTAATTGCTGCCCATGTAGCTTTTACTAAGCCGGCTTTTAGTTGCACGACACAGCGCGCCGTGCTCGGCCTTTCTGACTCGGAGGAGAGACACAGTGATGATGACGCGCTACCGGGGAACTCCCGGAGCGCCACCTCTCTAAAATATTTGAGCTGACATCAGCCCAATCCGCATTCCCTGAAGAGGACATCTTCGCGGGAAAACCTCACTCTCGTTGACGAACCGGTCGGTTCCGGCGACGGGGATGACGCGGTCCTTTTAGCGTTCCCTAGCAGTGATGGGCAGTAACGCGTTAGAAGTAACGCGTTACTGTAATCTGATTACTTTTTTCGAGTAACGAGTAAAGTAAGGGATTACAATTTAAAAAATAGTAATTAGATTACTGTTACTTCCCCGTAAACAGTCTGCGTTACTGCGTTAACCGTGATTTTGTTTAGTGTCGTGAGACTGTCTCGTGACATGAGTCGTGCGTGAATAACAAATGATGTATGAGCGCCGCGACATCAGTGAGAGACGACTAGAACGAGGGAGAGAGCAGCAGAGCTGCCAACTCTCACACACGCTCGCTCACACGCACACCCCCGATTTCTCGCGCTGAAGTGTCAACCCCTTCGGTCAAACGCCTGAAAGATGAGTTTATCTATAAATCTAACTGTTGAGCCACATTTGTTATTGACTAGTTACACCGCAAATTAGTTAAAATCTCCCGGAATTTAGAGCGAGCGTGCATGCGAGACAGAGACTGTGCTCCATGTAGCGCGCACACGGACAGAGAGAGAGAGCAAACGCGAGAGAGACCTTGGATGTGCAGAGAGAGCATCCTGATCTAGAAACAGGACCCCCCGTTGGAGAATGTCAAAATTCTACCTCAAATCTGAGCAAGCATATGTCACGAGACAGTTTTACACGGTTAACTAACGCAGCAAGCCGGTACAGGAACGTGAAACAGGAATGTGAAACCCTACTGAAAAAAACCCTGGCCTGAACACCCAACTGACATGACCGCAGCGGCTACCTACATGCTGATGGGATATAATATATAACCACTGTTTCACTCCGAAAGAAAACAAAAAACGTGAAGCCAAAATGTGGCATGCAGCAGCATTTTCTGTTTTAATCAACTAATTTTTACACCTCTCTGCACTTTACTGTTAAAAGACGTAAGTGTTAATAATTTGTAATACAGTCAGGAGCGACTTTCATTTTAAATGATTTTATTGCTTTATTTTTACATCTTTTCAAATGAAGGATTTTACAAAAAATACATTTATTTTATATGCTGGAATATGTAGAAATTTAAGTTAACAGAAGAAGGACTTTCTTTATTTCATTAAAATATGGTGGAATGTGCAGAAAATAGGTTTAAATGTTCAACAATTTTCTTCTAGTCTGAGACTATTGCATTTAATTGAATTTTTTGCTTGCAATGTGCATAAAGTTAAAATATTGAAATAATAAAATAAGTTTAAAAAAAGAGAATGTTTCATTTGATTACATTTTGATGATGGAATATGCAGAAAGAATAGAATTAGGCTGAAAGGTCTATTGCTTTAGCGTATTCAGGTCGTGCATCATGTGTTTGAAAAGTAACTTAGTAAAGTAACTAGTAAAGTAACTAATTACTTTTGAAAATAAGTAATCAGTAAAGTAACTGGATTACTTTTTTGGAGAAGTAATCAGTAATCAGTAACTAATTACTATTTCCAAGTAACTTGACCAACACTGTTCCCTAGGCTAGCGTTCACGCGGCTTTGCCTCCGTCCATCCTCCTGGAAGTTTGTGAGCGAGCGGCCGTTCGTCTCAACATTGTGTGGCCAGCTCCACAGAGCGCCACCGACCAGGATAGGGATATGTACGACGGGTAAACGCTGGGACCACCGCCCAGTCTGAACGGCTGGAGCGTCCCGCTAGACTGTTTACACGGTCTCACGGGCCTTGATTTGTTACGATTACGTGTTGAGGTTTTCAATTTATGCCTTTCTAGGAAGGCGGTCCCGAACGCAAGCGGCCTGCCTGTTGTTCGACCATTGGGAGTAACGTTAACTAACAGGGTCTCCCACCTACGGTCGGTTAATCCCCTCTCGTGGCTGCCCAGACGTATGTTAGTGGACGTTGTGTGTGTCCCCCTCCCCCCCACAACAACAAGTTACGGGGGAGGGGGCTGTCGTGAGGAAAAGTACATAGCAGTGTTACCACACCGCATGCACTTGGTTCCCCTCACCCAGTTATTAAAGGCTTCGGCCCCAGTGTTTCCCAACACAAAACACACACATTACTAAACAACACATTTAATAAACGAATCAAATGAATTCGTGCAGATTTATATATCTGCCAGCGGCAACATAGAGAGCAAATCTCTCTGATCCAATGCATGTCGCCCTGAGTCCGTCCACAAGAGGTCGCCATTGCCTCATAAATCAACCAACTGGGCTCACACAGCTCAGTTGCGGCTGTCCAGCCGATGTGTTTTTAGTGGACGTTGTGTGTGTAAGGCCCCTGTGTTCCCCAACACAAAACACACACATAACTAAATAACACTTAATAAAAAAAAAATAAAAAAAAAACAATAAAAAAAAAACGCATTAAATAAATCCGTTACAGAGAGAGTATCTCTCTCCGCGGATATTATTTTTCTGCCTGCACTTGAGACTGCCCAGTTCATGTGTTCAGGAGATATGTGTTTTTCCCACTTTTGGGGGCACCTTGTGAGGGAAAGTTCAGCACAGTGGACACCACACTATGTTTCCCTCACTCTGTCAATAAAGGCTTCGGCCCCAGTGTTTGCCCAACACAAAACACACAAAGCTACGAATCAAATGAATTCGTTTTGGAGAGAAGACCTCTCTCCGCAAAGAAAACTTCTCACTGCAGAGAGAGGAAATCCCTCCAAACCCCTGCATGTCGCCTCTAGTGTTCCCACTAGATGGTGCCTTTGCATCACAAATGAACCAGCTGGGCCCATACAGCTCCGCTCCGGCCCGAGCGGGGGCGCTCGCGAGTCACAAAGCGACTTGGCAAGCCGTTTCAGCGCCCGAGTGGGTTTT
The DNA here is from genome assembly GCA_029959095.1 of Rhinichthys osculus. Lineage (NCBI taxonomy): Eukaryota > Metazoa > Chordata > Actinopteri > Cypriniformes > Leuciscidae > Rhinichthys > Rhinichthys osculus. The sequence goes on along the minus strand of JARWKJ010000002.1, from coordinate 27,311,887 downwards.
TGCGTACTGTAACGCAGGGTTACAAGCTGCAGTTTGCAATAAAACCTCCGCATTTCAACGGCGTTCTCTCTTCTCACACAGAAGAAAACGCCTCACACATTCTGAAAGAGGAAATTTCCTCCCTCCTAACAAGGGGGCAATTCAGATGGTACCACCCAATCTGATAAACCATGGTTTTTATTCCTGGTATTTTCATGTTCCAAAAGGCGTGGCGCCCCCCCGCCCTACATTGGACCTTCGAGTGTTGAACAAACATTTGAGGAAATTCAATTTCAGAATGTGATACAAGCCTCTCTCGCCTGTGCCATAAAGCAGAACGACTGGTTCACATCAGTCGATCTGAAAGATGCTTTCTTTCACATAAGCATCTACCCTCCACACAGGAAATATCTTCGTTTCGCCTACCAAGGCGTTTGTTACGAATTCACAGTTCTTCCGTTCGGGCGCAATTTGAGTCCCCGAACTTTCTGTCTGTGTGCGGAGGTGGGCGTGGCGCCCCTGAGACTATCAGGGCTGAGAATTCTGACTTACTGGCTCATCATAGCCAAATCAAAGGAGAAGGTGTCGCTGGACACCGGCCGGGTGCTCGAGCACATCACATCCCTCGGGTTCAAGGTGAATGCGAGCGACAACAATCTGACTCCCAGTCAGAATGTCATTTTCCTGGGCTTGGAATTGAACTCAGTCTCCATGCGAGCGCGTCTCTCTCAAGAGCGCGTTCGCTCGCTGATGGACTGTCTGTCTCAGTTCAGTGAAGGGGCGAGAGTACAATATCGCACATGCCTCAGGCTGCAGGATCTCATGGCTCCATCTATCCAAGTTGTGCCATTGGTCTCCTGAGAATGAGAACGTTCACGAAATGGGTTTTGTACACTACATTTCAGCCCGATTTGCGATCTCTGCCGCTCGGTAACGATGACGCGCGCCTGCTCGGCGGCCTTGCGCCATTGGGAGAGCGAGAACTTTTACGCACGGGAAACCCCCCCTCCTCGGGACGGTACGATGCGAAAAGTTTCGACGACAGATGCGTCCTTAACAGGCTGGGGAACCACCCAGGAAGGCAGAACGGTGAACGGTCTGTGGCTGAGCAGACTACGTTCAGCGCACATTAACTATTTAGAGCTTTTACTATTTGGAAAGCTCTGAATCATTTTCTGCCTTGCCTGCAGGGACATCCTGTTCTAGTACGGTGCGATAATACCACGGTAGTGGCTTATATCAACCGTCAGGGTGGCATGCGCTCGTCGAAACTCCACGCTCTAGCTTACAGGCTTTTGGTGTGGAGCAGACAGGTTTTTCTGTCATTACGCGCGACTCATGTCCCGGGCATTCGGAACAGAGGCGCGGATCTGCTATCGAGGGGAAACCCAATCCACGGGGATTGGCGTCTTCACCCGCAGATAGTGGAGAGGTTATGGATGAGATTGGACAGGCAGCCGTAGATCTTTTCGCCTCGTACGAAAATCACCATTGTCCTATGTTCTTCTCGCTAAAGGACATGGACGCGCCCCTCGGGGCAGACGCACTGGCCCACCCATGGCCCAAAGTGCTGTTGTATGCTTTTCCTCCCCTGTGCCTGATAATTTTCACACTGGCCAGGGTGAGAGAGCACGGCCTGTCTCTCATTCTGATAGCACCCAGGTGGCCCAAAGCCCCATGGCTGGCAGAGATAATCCCTCTGTTATACGCCGAGCCATGGTGCCTCCCCCCTCACACGGACATACTGTCCCAAGCCAACGGGGAGATTTACCACCCCCACCCGGACAGGGTGGCTCTCTGGGCCTGGCCCGTGAGAGGACGAACCAAAATGCACTGGGGCTCCCGCCGCGTGTAATCGCCACTACTCAGAAGGCTAGGGCCGTTTCCACGCGATCCCTATATGGCTGTAAGTGGCAAGTGTTCGAAGGGTGGTATGATGGGCGTGGTTTCACATCTTATCAGTGCTCGGTGCCTGATATTTTGTGTTTCCTGCAAGACCTCATGGAAAGAGGCAGGTCCTTTTCCACTATTAAGGTCTACCTGGCTGCGATTTCAGCCTGTCATGTGGGTTTTGGGGCTCCACCGTCAGGCAGCACCCTCTAACTTGCAGATTTATGGAGGGTGCACGCCGCTCTTTGCTGGTCATCAGGAGATCTGTTGAATCTGTCCCAGAGTGGGACCTCTCCATGGTGCTGGAAGCGCGGTCTCTGTATCCTTTTGAGCCTCTGGGGAGTATTTCCCTTAAGCTGCTGTCCCTCAAGACAGCTTTGCTCTCGGCCTTGGCATCTGCTAAACGGGTCAGTGAGCTACATGCACTCTTGGTTCACCCCTCGTGCGCCAAATTCTCCCTAAGTGGAGATAAGGTTTTCCTTAAGCCTAACCCGGCCTTCATGCCGAAATGCTTCCCTGCGTTCACGTCGGAGGTTTTGGAGCTATCCGCTTTTCACCCTCCACCCTTTGCCTCCCCGGAGGATCAGGGGCTGAATGCTCTGTGTCCCGTCCGTGCTCTGCAAGCATAATGACCAGGACCAGTGCTTTCCGCAAGAGCGACCAGCTCTGTGTTTCAAGGGCTCCCCTGCACAAGGGGAGTCCCATTTAAAAGCAATGCCTCTCACATTGGCTTGTGGACGCTATACTATGGCTTAGGAAGCAAAGGGAGTGCAGCCCTAAGGGGCATCAGAGCTCATTCCACAAGGGGCTTAGCCGCCTCTTGGGCTTTGTTCAGGGGAGTGCCACTGCAGGACATCTGCTCCGCGGCCAGCTGGGCCTCTCCTCATACCTTTGAGCGTTACTACCGGTTGGATGTCACCAGAACTTCGGTGGCACACTCGGTCCTAGGGGTAGGGTCCTCTTAGCCCTTTCCCACAGCCCCGTTTGGTTAACCAACGAGGAGTGAATGGGCCGGCTGGCCATGTTCATTCCTGTCACCAAGCATTCGCATTCCTTCTTGGGTTTAGCTATGTGCATTGGTGGTGCGGGGGCCATTATCATGTATGTGTCTCATGCATGTTTCATGCCCTGCTTGTCCACAGCAGTTAGCGTGGTGGAAAACTTGCAGGGTCATGTTTGTGGGACGTGTCAGGCACCGCCTCTCTGAGGTGACCGTCCTTCTCTGGCCTTCAGAACCTCACTGTGAGTGTATTGGGCAATCGGGGAGCTGTCCATGTCTCTCCCATAGGTGGATCTCGAAACGAGATGATGAAAGAGAACAATAGGTTACTGTCGTAACCCCGGTTCTCTGAAACATCGAGTGGAGAGATCCACCAGCTTTGCCCCGCTTGCCGCACGAGAAGCGAATATACTTACTGAGGAATAGCAGCGCGCCCAGCTGTGATATGCCCGTAGGTAAGGGGGTGTGGCCTCACCTGGCATTGGCTGCGCGCTTCTGTCTGTTAGCCAGACTTGGTGCAATTGGATGCTTCTGCAGAGGTCAGGTATGGATGCCCTTCCCATAGGTGGATCTCTCCACTCGATGTTTCAGAGAACCGGGGTTACGACAGTAACCTATTGTTTTGTAAAGTTCCTGATTTGACGGTTCCGTGAGTTGATGACGCAGAAGTTGCAATCGATTTCTTCTGCGTTGAATGAAGATGTGATGAACTTGCACGGTTATTTAGACTCCATCATGGTCGAGGAAGTTGCACAGGGTGTGATGTGTTTCTGGTCGGTCACACGCACAGTGACCAGCAGAAGCAGGAAGAGAGGGAGAAACTTGTGTGGATGCTAAAGCCTGGGAAAAGTCACACCTCTCAGGGTTGGCTTGACCAATGAGAAGGATGGAATTTTCAATAGAGATGCACCGATGTATATCAGCCAATAATAAAAACCTGAAAGCTATGAAAACTAAACAGCTGTTTGACAAGTACAAGCTTTTTTTGTAAAAAGTCTTTCATAGCCTTTTTATTTATTTTTATTTTTTTTATTTACTTTTTTTCTTTTCTTCTCTACCCCTGACATGTATGGTTATATGTTCTCTTGTATGTAAACTGTTTTGTTATCATTAAAATGTAATAAAAAAAAAAAAAAAAAAAAATAAATATCGACCAATAATCGATATCGGCCGATTAAAGCTATTATTTTCGCTATCGACCGATTGTTTGAAAACCGCCGATAGTCAGCGCTGATTATGTCCTGTCAATCAAAAGGGGGCTGAAAAATGTGTCCGACTGCAACTCCTATTGTGTGTGAAGGGCTGTTGAAGTTAACATGACAATAACGGTTTAACAGTTAAAAAATAGTGACTTTAATGCAGGATTTATTTGACCAATTGAATCACCTGTAGTTCAACCCAGGGTTGCCAGATCTGCATTCTCTACATTCTCTTTTTCTCTACATAAAACATTTGTTGCGCATCCCGTCCAAGAATTGCAAAGAGCTTTGTGCTCTGTTACTTCTGATAAGAAACAAAGTCTCGGCTTTCAAATTCTGTGCATTTTGTCACGAATTTCAAACAATAAACAGCGTTTTGACGCTCTTAAAGGCACACTATGTAATAATTGTACCTTAATATAACAGCCTCAAAGTCATTTCGGTGGTAAACAAACTCATAGTAGGGCGAATCATCCTGGTAGTAAAGCTTGGGGGGGACGCCGCTGGAAAAACCAGCAATGCAAGTTTGAGAGGAGCGTCCCCGACAAATCTCGCGAGAATCACGACTTGATTTACGGCACGACGTCACATACATCAACAATCTATCAAGCAGCCTCTATGGAAGACACTAGCACGCATTTCATAAGTGAATCATGGCAGGGTCGACGAAGAAAACGCGGTCGGAAGAGTCAAGGAAAAGAAAACGAGAAACTGGCCGCGTGAGGAACCGGACAAAAGTCTCACTCGGTCAGGCTTTCACTCACTGGCGAGAGCTAACAAGCAGCAACGGATGCAACAGCGATGCTGACCTGGCGTTCTTGTTGATGGACTAGTAGACATCTTCGGAGGCTATCTGTGCCTGTTTGATGTCCGACGCTTTGTAACGCGTTGTGTCAGGAGGAAAAATAGGGATAGCTCACAGATGAAGTTATGAAGTTAATCACGGAGGCAATTGGCATCTCACAACTTGCACTTTATTCCCCAATCGAACTCGTGTAACTGTCTGTCACACATTCTACTGTCCACAGCGTTACTTGATAAACAAAAATAGGATAATAATGAGCATCAAACAGAAATAACCCGCATACATGTGGTGTTCGAGGCGCACATACAATACAGACTGCCGACAGTTCAACAGAGCGCGCGCAGCTCTTAAAGGGGCCACACCTTATTTCCACTGGTTACAGCTTCCATCCTACTGAACAGGTACCGTTATACAGGGGGAGGGGATCAGGCCGTGAGTGCAGAGACATCTCTGTGTGAGTGCTATTTACGACAGTAACGTTACATACAGGCAGGGCCGGATTAACCATTAGGGCAACTGGGCACAGGGAGTTTCCCCGGTGGGCCGGTAGTGTTTCGAGGCCGCGAGGGCCGGTCTGATAAAATGTATTCATTGCAAGTTCACCATGCGCACTTGTGGCCCAAGCGAGGGGAAGAAAAAAAATATTTTAGATAACGGAGCGTATATTTGCACTAAGTGCCTGTCTTTTTAGCAAAAAGATGCACGTCACGGAATAGCTACAGTGGCGTAGGTCGTAGCGCGTGAAGTGCTTGAAAGCAGCTTTTGATGCGCTCGACCCGAGTCCGAGTACGCCTCTTGCCGAACTCTCTCTTCTCCCTTTTCCCAACACATATGAGATGTAAAATGTATAACCTTACCTAACATAAAGGTCTCTAGCGTTATATTTTGCCAACGAACTAAAATCGAAACCATGATGGCTTTGTGCCTTTATAAAACAGCACAAGACTTTAAGAATAGGCATCCTGCTTGTGCTGGGTGATTTAAAGAAAAGTGCACTTTGCTCACGCGATTAGCATGGTTATCTGGTGTTTTCTCCTAAATAAAAGCTCAAGGGTTTATTTCTTGCTAGTGAAGAAATTAGGACAAAAGTATTTAAATTTTCCTGTATTATAGTGTAATGTAGACTAAAATATACTTTTAAAATATTCATTTTCATTTATATAGTACATTTATAGGCTATGGATTTTACGTCATAGGAATAATTATATAAATCATTATAGATTATTATAATAATTGTTTGGCATCCTAAAACACCATTGATAATGTAATGTAGACTGAGACTCTCATAACTAAAAAGATGTTTGAGCCCTCTTTATTTTCCTGGTACAAATCAATGCTTTTTCTTTGTTCAACGAGCAGTTCATGGGTTGAAGCTCTTAATTTTGATCTCTCAAAGAGCACGAGATTGATGCATTTAACCTTAAAATGTACAAAATTTTCTTGCGGGGGAGCATGCCCCCAAACCCCCCTAGAGGCACAGAGGTCCACCCAACATAGCTTTACAAATTCATATGGGAAAGAACGACCATTTATGAACTTTACTCCAGCATAGTACAACAAAGTTCCTTTAAGTCAGTAAAACTGTAAATGCCATATAAAAATGTCCTTGGACAAAATATACATTTGGCCTGCCTAAGGGGGGGCCTAGAAGACATTGTGCCCAGGGGCCTCTGAACTCTTAATCCGGCCCTGCATACAGGTACTCCACAGCGACTCCAGGGGTCGCTGTTTGACAAAAACAGAATTCCTGCATAGTATGCCTTTAAATGTGACGTGACCGATCGCTGTAGCGCCTCAGTTCAAGCAGCAAGTGTTTTCTTCTACTTCAATACAAGTTATATCTCGAAAAACATGCATGAATATCAGAAGGTATGTTGAAAGATACAGTACAACTTACCGAAATCTGTATCATGACTCATGTAATCACTCAATGTGTTTCAACGCGGAAACACGTCATAACTGCTTGAGAACAATATCACTTAGGCTATCACTCAGTTCATTGGTTAGCTATAAAAACACTAAAGTATGGAAAACATTTTCTGCCAAAATTAAATAAATCAATTAAATGATAAAAATGAAAACTAAAACCAGATTAACCATTACATTACAGAAAACTGTACGCAAAATGTGACACAATTGTGAATGAAATTCATTTTAATTTTCACGGTGACAGTGCATCATCCCTGTCCTAGTTTTTACAAAGCTTTTTATTAAAGCTCACGCAATAATAGTGACACAATTCCAATTCAAATGTAAAGATTAGTTGTCATTTTATTTCACAGTTTTAGTTTTAGTTTTCATTTTCAAAGACAACCAGTATGCAAATTCTATTCTGCTATGCTGTTACGCTGTTAATGTGGAGGAGCGAAAATGGCGGTTATGACCAGTATAGCAGCAGAATTAAACCAGCTAGCAAATATTTCGGATGATGATGACTTAATTTTGCTTCGAGTTGAATCTATCTTAGATACACTTGGACACTTTGTAGCCGTCACAAACTCCGATGTTGTGCAGCCTTCAGGCAGCAAATTGTCCGGGGAGTCTCGTCGGCCCCATGCCGTCCAAGGTACGACATCCCATTAGAAACGCTAAGGATGTATCTTCTAAATGGTTTTACTGCTCAAGAGATGGCGAACTTATTCGGAGCGAGCGAGAGAACCATCAGACGGAGGATGAAACCGCATCATATGAGGTAAGAGAAAGTTAGTGGTGATCAGGGACGGACTGGGACTAAAAAACGGCCCTGGACTTTGACTAGGCCCGGCCCAAAGCAATCGGCGCGCGGAAACTCGACAACAACAACAATAACGCCTGCTGCCTGGCATGAGTGTCACAAGACTTTAATTGTGGCTCATAATACTATACCTAGCTAACAGCAAATTATACAATCTATTCCATGCTGTCTTAAAATGAATTTATTACTTAAAGGGGGGGTGAAATGCTGTTTCATGCATAGTGAGTTTTTTACACTATTAAAGAGTTGGATTCCCATGCTAAACATGGACAAAGTTTCAAAAATGAAGTTGTAAGTTTGATGGAGTAATTCTGTTCCAAAAATACTCCTTCCGGTTTGTCACAAGTTTCGGACAGTTTTTTTCGAAACGGGCGTGTGTGACGTCAGAGTGGCCGGAATTTCCTTATACGGGTCTTAAGGGCACTTCTCCCGGAAGGGCGCGCGCGGATCTGTAGCCTAGTGCGTGCGAGAGTACGCCTATGCCCATCAGAGCGCTGGGCTCGGCTGCGCTGCAATTAAAAAAATGGCACCAAAAAAGTTTTGGTTTTGTTTTTCCAGAGCAGCAACGGAGTTGTGCAAGTGTTTTTGTTTGTTCCCTTCATTTCGACGGTAATAGTTTTATAAACAAAGTCCAGTTCAACGCCGGATTTGCAGATCGCCTAATACTTAAAGATGGAGAAGTCCCAACGATAAAGGTTCACGGTCGTGCGTTGCAACCGCAGGCGGTGAGTAAAACTGCTTCAAATGTCTGTGAGTTGTTAACTATCGGCGTGTAAGCACAGCAAGTAAACAACATGATCACCAGTGGTGGATGAAGTACACATACCATGTACTTGAGTAAAAGTAAAGATACTCAAGGTAAAATATTACTCAAGTAAAAGTAGAAGTGCTGCCTTTAAACATTCACTTGAGTAAAAGTACAAAAGTATTTGCCTTCAAATGTACTTAAGTATCCAAGTACTTTGATTTTTTTTATGGCTATAATGTCCTATTATAATTTGTCACAAGACTCTTGCTTAACTCAGTCTAAGTGAAGACTAATGTCACTCTTGGCACACCAATCTATTAATGAAATGACATTAATTAGTCTGATATATATACTGTATATATATATATATATATTTGAATTGAATACATTTTTTTGTGTGTTTAATTTTGGAGGGAAGGGGACTGTTCCCATAAGGTATAAAACATTTACAGTATTTACTGTATATATTTTTCTCCAGCGCCTATGGTCATAATTATTAACATTTTAATGTTATGATACATTCACATAAACCTGCACAACGCCATTTAATATATATGTACTGTATATATATATACACACACATATATACACACACACACACACACACACACACATAGAATATATATATATGTATGTACACACATATAGACACACACACACATAGAATATATATATATATATATATATATATATATATTCTATATTCTATGTTATGAAAGCAGCCAATTCCCCTCCAAAATTAAACACAAAAACATATTAATGCAGTGTTTCTGCTAGGCTACTCCCCAGAAAAAAAAGCTATTATATGCAAGCCATTTTAGTGGCAAAATTAAGCAATGTACATTGTGCGTCAATACTTACTGATAATTTCTGCAATAATAGCTGCTGCTCTGTGTCCCGCTTATCATTGTCAACGCGATTTGTTTGGAACTATTGAGAGCTACACGAATAACGTGACCGCGCGGCGGCGAGATCACCGTCACATCTATGTTCGCAACTCTCATATTTAACTGCTCTTGTTCACGCTCAGTAGAAACCGCCAAGGCAATTTCAAAACAAAGCGCGCGTGCTGTACTGTGATTGATGGCTCGTTTGACCAGTTACGTCTTTATCCACTCATAAATAAAAAGGAACGACTGATTTTGAAAATGTAGTAGAGTAAAAAGTAAGATATTGGACTTAAATTTAAATACTTGAGTAAAGTACAGATACGCAAAAAAGCTACTTAAGTACAGTAACGAATTACATTTACTTTGTTACTGTCCACCACTGATGATCACATACAGTTAATGTATCTATGGAGCATGCGATGTATGGTGTGTGTTTAAATACATTTGTTTAGCTGGCCACTGTAGGTGTCAGTTTGTTTATTGTAAAAATAAATCATGTCCTCATAAACCACGAGTCTGTCTGTTTACAACACACAAATGTTGTAAAACTCGCGCATGACATGGTGTTCTAAAAACACTGCGCTCAAGTTCAAATCACTTCTATTTAAAAAAAAAACGCTCGAGACCTTATGTTTTTCACCCATTTCACTGCCCATCTCACGTTTTTGTGAGCAAAAACGCGTTCTGTATGAACGAGCCCTTAGTATTGTTTAGATCCTTGTTCTGCATGAGATTACTATCTGATTGTTAGCCATGGTTTATTTTCGGATGTCACTCACAGCTTCCAGACGCTCTCAACGCAAAAGCTTTGCGCGCTCGTGTCGTGATTATTTAGCTCCGCCCACACGGCACGCCTCCACCCGCTCGGGTTTTTCCGGAAAGACTCGGTACAGCCTATCTTTCTTTTATAAATATATTAAAACTAAAGACTTTTTGGAGATATGAAGGATGCAATACTACTCCATAGGTACTCAAGATTAACATGAGATTGAGTGAAACTGAGTGTTTCACCCCCCCCTTTAATAATCTTAATTAATTTATGCAGTAATTAATCTTAGCTACTGCACAAATAATAATACCACATCTAAATTAAAATAGGCTACACCATTACAAATGTAACTTCTGTATTCAAAATCTTCAAAGTTTGTAAGCATTAACTGTAACGTTACCAACATTTTTAAAAGTAAAAGCACAACATATTTCTTAATATTAGCTACTGCATGTGGCATTTTACAGCTAAAATGTTGAAGTTTAGCTGTTTTAACTACTGTAATCATTAAAAATGTAGCAAGCTGAATATCACTTCCTAACATCATCCCTAGCAAGTAACTTGCAAAGTAATTTCTGATTAATTCGGTTCGTCAGTAGTAGAGATAAAAGCCCGCCCGCACTTGATTGGTTGGGTCCTTACATGCGCTTCGTGAGGCACACGCGCATACTAGCACACACACGCAAGGTCTCTAGGTCTGTGACTGCGTGTGTGGCCACCGGCCCACCGGCCGTCCTGGAGTACCGGCCGTTCTGTGATTCTCCAGATCACACAGATGGCCAGTCCGCCCCTGGTGGTGATTTCGGGCAGCTTTCACCATGTTGCACGTATATTTTCAATGGACCCTTAGTTACGGTTATTAACATAGAAAAGTCAGCAACGTTTTTTTTTCATGTAAAAATATATATCATGTACTTTATTTGTAATTTAATGTAGGCCTACATTTGTAACGCCTCGTGTTATATAAACTGCATTAAATTACAAAAAAATGCTGCGTGTCTGTTTCTAATACAACTGCTGATTAAGTGACGGTAAATCTTTCTCCCTTCTGACGGCTGCAATAAAAAATATAGCTGCGAGCAGCGATTACGGGCCCAAGCCGGTGGCACCGCAACACCGGTGCCTTTAGTTACCTAAAGGCACCGGAGTGGCGGTGCCACCGGCTTTGGCCCTTCATCGCTGCTCGCAGCTATATTTATATATATATATATATATATATATATACAAGCCGGTGGCACCGCCACCCTGGTGCCTTTAGGGTTACTGTGCATGACGGGCAATAACTTAACACCGCTTTGACTGTTGAGAAGATGTGTACTGTAGAGCTTGCATTGGTGTGGGCTCTGCAAAAGTGTGCATTGAGGGCACATATCAACCACAAAGTATGCGTGAGCAACCTTCTGAAACCTAAAATGAAAAATGAGACACCCTACGGTCTTATGGACTTAATGGACAAATGAAATAAGTAAGTTATGAAAGTTAAATCAATTGTGCCAAGACAGAATATTACTTGCCTGATCTGATTAGAAAAAAAGTTTGTGTGTGTGTGTGTGTGTGTGTGTGTGTGTGTGTGTGTGTGTGAAACGTGATTGAACAATGTAGACATAAAAACATACTCCGTCCTTTTGTTCATACAGGACATTATTCAAACTGTAAAGTGTTTACTTATATTTGTGAACAATCGCAATAAAACACAACATTGTGTTTTGTCAAACTGTAAACTACAACTGTCAACCAACCAAAATCTCTTTTTTATTTTATACAGAAATAAATAATCTATCATTCAGATGAGAATAAAGTTAGTGTTAGTTCAAATTTTAAGGAAAACTCTGAAATATAGCACATTCATTTAAAATTCATTCAGGTTCAATTACCAAACATACAAATCTTAATGTAATTTAAAGCAAACAATACATTTAAGCTATATATATACACAAAAATAAAATAAAAACACATTTGAAGCGTGTTTGCTTACTAAATTGTGAGCAGAACGAAAGTTGCAGCAAATATCAGCAACAGGAGTCAAATTTCATTAATCACGAGAGTGAAGAGCTGACTGAAAAGATGATGACGGAATAGGCTATTTTATGTAAAAGCGCCTATTTAAGCGAATCTGTCATTGTACTCTTTTGTTGTTGTGTTTTCCGTGAAAAATAATAGACTATTGAACTCACAATTCAAGCAATTGGCCCCCGATATTGCACTAATTTTAAAGTGACACTAAAAAGTATGCGGCTGCAGTGGCATTCATTACGGTGCGCGTCCATGGCGACGAGCGAGCAAAACAGAGCGAACGTTTTTTCATTTCTACTTCCATAGAAATTCATTCGAGCGCACTGCGAGCGCCACCACTATAAATGTCCTTACTTTACTTTCACTTTTAACTTAGCGATATAAAAGCCCCCGGTGTTACACGTCAAATAACCGGTGAGAAAAAATTCTCGGAGTCACATAGCAGCTACCTATATTTAAACACAACAGGCCTACCTGATTTTGAACACAAGAGGGCAGTATAGCCCTATGTATTATTTGATATATTTATTTTTTAACTGAATAGTGCATCCTGGCTGTTTTTAAACTTGTACATTATTCTTAAATTGAAAACAAGAATAAAATGGGTTTAGATCTGATATTTGTATAATTTTATCTAGAAATAAATGGTGTATAATTACATTTTTAGAAGATAAGAGGCTTTTAGTGTTTATTTTTTTTTCATGACTTTAATCCCTCGCCATAGCAAAACAATTAGAGATATTCAATAGATATTCACAATTATGCTTCTTTAATGTATTTTCATCATGTTGAAAAAGTTTGGTGGGAATAAAATAAACCACTTAAGAGGAGTGGGTAAAAATGTAGAGCCTGGTTTTGCAAAACATCCACATTAAGACCAAAATAGCCCACTTCCTGTTGGGCTGGCTTAAAGTTGTTTGGCCCGATGAGATCTATATGTCTACCGAGTTTCATAATATTACATGCAAGTGTGTTTGATTTATGGACCAAATTTTCTGACGAAGTTTATGGACCAAGTTAATTTAATTAATAAACTAATTATATAAAACTATTTTCAATGCACTACAATTCAACTGGTTATATGCCTTTACTTATTAATACAACTTATTTAAAAAATACAAGGCCTAAGACATTTATTTTCTTTTTTAATGCAGGCCAAACCACACAGCAGTCAAATGGTTAATCTAGCCCCCCTCCCCCTCCCCACACTCACAGACACACACACACAGAGACGTAGGCTCAGAGAGAGAGAGAGACATAAAATGACAATTTTCAAACCAAAATATCTGACTTTCTGTTGGTTGGAGCTATTGAGTGTAAATTAGAAAGTTGTCTGGCTCGAGGAGAACAATACACATACAGATTTTTATTACTGTAGATAAAATTAATCCCCCCACTTTTGACAAAAGGTGGCGCTACTGAGTCCCTCACCACGCCCGTTTCTGAAATTTTGCACATATCTACTGGCTAGTAAATGTGATGTGTCTGTCGAGTTTCATGCAATTTCAAGTATGCTAAGAGTCTCAAAAGCATAAAAAAAGAATATTAAAGTTTGATGCGTTGCCACGACAACAGTATCTAAGATATCAAGAATCCATTCACAGGTCTACATCTGCCGTGTGTTTACATTATAGTAGTGAAGTTTGAAGCAAATCGGGTAAAAATAAGAGGGTGATTTTGAAAGTGACACACTTCCTTCTGCCAGTTGGTGGCGCTATAACTTTAACTCACAAGAGTCAAATCCATGTGATCGGCCTCTTACGATGAACACACTACTGAAGTTTCATCAAGATCAGTTAATATATGAAGAAGTTATAACACACTTCCTGTTTCCATTTTTCGCCATAATTTCGTTTCCTCGCCACGGCCAAACCGTTCGAGATATCAAAAATCCGTTCGCAATTTGGGATCCTCAATGTCTTGACTACATGCACACCGAGTTTGGCGATGATTGAATGAATTCCCTAGGAGAAGTGTTTCAAATGCCAGAGCATGCGTTTCCAAACAACCCTAAATAGCCGACTTCCTGTTGGGTTGGCGTAAAAAGTAAGAGCATGAAGGATATATGAACCGATGAGATCTATATGTGTACCAAGTTTCAAATTATTACAGGCAAGCGTGTTTGATTTATAGACCCAGTTTTCGGACCCCGTTCCAGGGGGCGCTGTCGAGCCCCCCTGCCACGCCCGGGTACCAGCTTCAGTCCGGCCCTTATGGCCGCGGGTTCTGACCCGTGTGCAAAGTTTCAAGAGTTTTCGAGCACGTTAAGAGCCCCAAAAGTGCCCGAAAGGTTGACAGAAAAAGAATAATAAATATAGCTGCGAGCAGCGATTACGGGCCCAAGCCGGTGGCACCGCAACCCCGGTGCCTTTAGGTAACTAAAGTTACCTAAAGTTACCTAAAGTTACCCGGTGGTTACCTAGGTGCCTTTAGGTAACCACCGGGGTGGCGGTGCCGCCGGCATTGGCCCTTCATCGCTGCTCGCAGCTATATTTATATATATATATATATGTATATATATATAAAAAGCCGGTGGCACCGCCACCCTGGTGCCTTTAGGGTTATTGTGCACGACGTGACACAAAATATCTGCTCGCTATCTGCCGAACGGCTCTGGTAGTTCCGCTTCAGCACTGATGATGTTGTAGAAATAGTGCGCTCTGGTTGGTCTGGATTATTCGGGATTTTTTATTTTATACAGAAATAAGTTATTTATAATTCAGATGAAAATAAAGTTAGTGTTGATTAAAATGAAGGAAAACAAATATATTGATCTGAAATATAGAACATTAATTTTAAATTTATTTAGGTTCAATTACCAAACATACAATCTTAATCTAATTTAAAGCAAACAATACATTTAAAATATATATATTTATATATATATATATATAAATATATTTTTTTGCTGAAGAGGTGCTTTTCTGGCGAGCAACTTCTATGTTGGGCTATCTATTGGTGGATTAATGTTCAGTTTAAAACGGTCATTCTTTCCAACGATTATTAATTACCTTATATTTAAAACTATTGCTATCCTGTGCTTTGGTTGCATTTTGGTGGCATTATTACTGTAATACATTAGACATGACAAAATACCTTCATAGCGGTATAAGAGAGTATCTTCAATTGGTACCGAGTGGCATAAGACTTGATAAACGCGCGTTCAAAATGATTAGGATAAAACAGGTCCTCGCGCATCCATAGCGATTTAAAAGCCCCCAGCGGTCACACGTCAAATAACCGAGAAACATACCTAATATATAAATACAGTACTTGATTTTGAACACAAGAGGTCAGTATAGCCCTATGTATTACTTTATTTATTTTTTGACTGAATAGCACATTCTGGCATATATATATATTTATTTATATAAAGACGCAGAGAATATTAGGCCTACTTGCCTTACCTGATTAGAACAATGAAATAAATAAATAAAAACTAGGGAATCACTAAACTGAAAGAATTATTCTGATTTGATGATGCACTCAAAATATTCCACAACAAATCCTTTAAATTTAATGATATTCAGAACAGAACACAAATAAAAAAAAGGAAAAATGTGCTTGGAAAAATCACAGTGGAGCAGTGCTTACTGTAAATGATATGAATTGTAGGCTACTACTGACCATTTAAATATAGAAGTGTAATTTGTATATGTTAGGTTGACTATTTTATCATTATATATTATTAAGGCTATAATGAACAGGCTGCGATGTCAAGATTGCAATGATGCAATATGTGTGTGTGTGTGTGTGTGTGTGTGTGTGTGTGTGTGAGATTGAACATTGTTACACATAACAACATACTCTGTCATTTTGTTCATAGAGGACATCATTCAAACTGCAAATTGTTTACTTATATGTGTGTACAGTCGCAATAAAACACAACAAAGTGCTTTTGTCAAACTGTAAACTCTTGTCAAACTGTAACCTACAACTGTCACCCAACTAAAATCACACGTACACACTGTCTAAAAGCAAAACATATTTATCCAACCTCATTTAAAAACAGTCTGTGGGAGCCATCTTTTGGACATTCACCATATCGCATTGATTTTCATTTATTGTCTTCAGAGCCCTAATCTGTTTATTTTTCAATTACACATTCTACATTGATTAAGAAAGAAAGTTCAAATGTGTTTTTATTTTATACAGGAATAAATTATTTATAATTCAGATGAACATACAATCTTAATTTAATTTAAAGCAAACAATACATTTAAAATATATGGGTTGTATGCATATTTTGGAATTTAAAAAAAATATATATATCCAAAAAGACAAGACCTTAAACTTGAACAAGGGTTAAACTCTTGTCGCTGTAAGAGACACAAATGATTCAGCATTTTGAACGAATCGATTTACTCAAAGAGTCAATGACCAATCCATAAACATCCACTGTCTCATTCATGCAAGCCTATGTAAACAAAAAAAAACACAGCCACTGTCCAAAGTGGCAATTATATGATAATGGACATAGCAATGCATCATGTTAAGGTCATCATGTTTGTAGCATGATCCAGGGGATTAAAACGTACAAAATATATTTCAGGCCTAGTGGAGTTGGTAACTAATAATAGTAGATGTGTAAAGTTGCATAAAATGGAAATACTCACTAATGCAAGAAAAAACTACCTCAAAAAACTGTTATCTGTGTTGTTGTTCAGTCACTCCAGTTGGAATTTTCACCCCAAAATGGCGGCCGCGCTACCGAAGCGCCACCTAGTGGCTGTTACCAAAAAAGCATCAGAGTTTCGCCTCTTGTTCTTCTATACTCTTTGGTGACACTAAAAAGTATGTGGCTGCACTGGCATTCATAACGGTGCGCGTCCGACAAGCGAGCAAAACAGAACAAACTTTTTTTCATTCCTACTTCCATAGAAATTCATTCGAGCGCACTGCGAGCGCCACCACTATAAATGTCCGTGCGGACGTCCTTACTTTACTTTCACTTTTAACTTAGCGATTTAAAAGCCCCCGGCGGTGTGACACTTCAAATAACCGGTGAGAAAATGTTCTCGGAGTCACATAGGCTACCTAATATATTTAAATACAATAGGCCTACCTGATTTTGAACACAAGAGGGCAGTATAGCCCTATGTATTACTTGATATATTTATTTTTTGACTGAATAGTGAATCCTGGCTGCTTTTAAACTTTTACATTATTCTTAAATTGAAAACAAGAATAAAATGGGTTTAGTTCTGTTATTTCTATAATTGTATCTAGAAATAAATGGTGTATAATTAAATTTTTAGAAGATATGAGGCTTTTAGTGTTTATTTTTTTGACATGATTTTAATCCCTCGCCATAGCAAAACAATTTGAGATATTCAATAGATATTCACAATTATGCTTCTTTAATGTATTTTCATCATGTTAAAAAAGTTTGGTGGGAATAAAATAAACCACTTAAGAGGAGTGGGTAAAAATGTAGAGGCTGGTTTTGCAAAACATTCACATTCAGACCAAAATCCCACTTCCTTTTGGGCTGGCTTAAAGGTGCAGTGTGGGATTTTTAGCGCATCTAGTGGTGAAACTTGCAAATTGCAAACAGCAAGTCACTCGCGGCCTATCCCTCGGTTTTCAAACTCGAATGAGAAGCTACGGTGGCCGACGTAAGACAAAATATGTCGTCGTCTGAGTCAGCAGCAGAGACTAGTAAGTCAAGCAATGAGGTTTCTTTAGCGCTGTTTGTTCGCTTTCGGCTACGGTAGAAACATACCTTCAGACCTTCATAGAAGGGGATTCCCGCACCTATGTAGATATAAATGTCTCATTCTAAGGTAATAAAAACATAACGGTTCATTAAGTAAGGTCTTTATACACCACTGAAAACATAGTTATGGATTTTATATTGCATCTCTGTCAATAGATCCTCAGAAATATTACACAATGCACCTTACCTAATATAATAATAGTAATCAGCTGATTGTCTCACGAACGTAACCAGAACATTCTCCCCACAAAGCAAACCCATAATACAGCGAGGGAGAAGAACCACATGAAACTATGCAACTATATATTTTTTCTAACAGGGTAGTAAAAGTTTAGCTGGCTAATATGAGCTGTTACTGTGGCTGAGCTGGTTAAAGCGTTAAGCCTTGTTTAAACTCGACGCGTCCGCATGAGCCCAAAGGTGCGTGCGGCAAAAATAACGTGATTGTGACAGCGCGCACGCCTCCGCATCCCCTAGACACCACTTACTACACACAATAGGCTTTTTTTCTCTGATTTTGGAAACTCTAAGCGATCGACTTAAAATGCTTCCAAGATCGACGGTTTGGTGATTCCTTTAACTGTTTTACGGTCAATGACAAGAGTAGCCTACTAATCAGCTGTCTCAAGAACTTAACCAGCACATTTATCCCCACATAGCAAAGCCATAACACAGCGAGGGAGAAGAACTAAGTTTCATGAAACAATCCAACTACATATTTACACCACTGACAAGGGAAAAGTCACTACTCACGGTGTTTATGACTAGCTTCTTCTAGCTTCCTGCGGCTTCTCTTTCAATGTAGTGACGAAACGCGCTCTGTAACGCTGTTTGTTCGCTGTCGGCTACGGTAGAAACATGACGTCACAATATGGCGACCTTCATAGAGGGGGATTCCCGCGCCTATGTAGATATAAATGCCTCATTCTAAGGTAATAAAAACATTACGGTTTATTAAGTAAGTTCTTTATACACCACTGAACACATAGTTATGGATGTCATATTGCATTTCTGTTAATAGATACTCAAAAATGTTACACACTGCACCTTTAAAGTTGTTTGGCCCGATGAGATCTATATACCGAGTTTCATAATATTACATGCAAGTGTGTTTGATTTATGGACCAAATTTTCAGACCAAGTTTATGGACCAAGTTAATTTAATTAATAAACTAATTATATAAAACTATTTTCAATGCACTACAATTAATTTGGTTATATGCCTTTACTTATTAATAAAACCTATTTAAAAAATACAAGGCGTAAGCCATTTATTTTCCTTTTTAATGCAGGCAAAACCACACAGCAGTGAAACGGTTAATCTAGCCCCCCTCCCCCTCCCCACACTCACAGACACTCACAGACACACACACACACACACACACACACACACACACACACACACACACACACACACACACACAGAGACGTAGGCTCAGAGAGAGACACATAAAATGACAATTTTCAAACCAAAATATCTAACTTCCTGTTGGTCATAGCTAATTACGGTAAATTAGAAAGTTGTCCGGCTCGAAGAGTACAATATACATATCGAGTTTTGTTACTGTAGTTAAAACTAACCCCCACACTTTTGTCAAAAGCATTTAGAAAGTGACACACTTCCTGCTGCCAGTTGGTGGCGCTATAACTTTGACTCACAATAGTTACATCCATCTGATTGGCCTCTTACCACGAACACACTGCTGAAGTTTCATCAAGATCAGTTAATGTATGCAGAAGTTATAACACTTCGTGTTTCTCTTTTCTCGCCATAAATTCGTTTCCTCGCCACGGCCAAAGCGTTCGAGATATCAAAAATCCGTCCGCAATTTAGCATGTTCAATGTGTTGACCTCAAGCTGACCGAGTTTGGCGGTAAACGGATGCAATCTCTAGGAGAAGTACTTCAAATTCCTGAGCAAGCGTTCTCCAAACAACCCATAATAGCCGACTTCCTGTTGGGCTGGCGTAAAACTTGACCGAGGGTAAGTTGTTCGGCCCGATGAGATCTATATGTGTATTGAGTTTCAGATTAATTCATGCAAGCGTGTTTGATCTATGGACCAAGTTTTGGGGACCCCGTTCAAGGGGGCGCTGTTGAGCCCCCCTGCCACGCCCGGGTACCAGCTTCAGCCCGGGCCTGATGGCTGTGGGCCCTGACCTGTGTGCAAAGTTTCAAGAGTTTTCAAGCACGTTAAGGGCCCCAAAAGCCCCTGAAACCTTGAACACCATTAAAATAATAGTCAAATTCCCCAACCCCCCCACACACAGAGACAGAGGGAGAAAATTCTCCTGAAAATCACATTCAAACCAAAATATCTGACTTTGTGTTGTTCGGAGCTAATGACTGTCAATTAGAAAGTTGTCCGGCTCGAGGAGACGAATATCCATACCGATTTTTGTTACTGTAGGTAAAACTAATACCCCATTTTTGACTAAAGGTGGCGCTACTGAGCCCCTCACCACGCCCGTTTCTGAAACTTTGCACGTGTCTACTAGCTAATAAATGAGATGTGTCTGTCGAGTTTCATGCAATTTCAAGCATGCTAAGAGTCTCAAAAGCATCAAAAAAGAATATTAAAGTTTGATGCGTTGCCATGGCAACATTATCTTAGATATTAAACAATCCTTTCACAGGTCTACATCTGCCGTGTTTTTACATTATACAGATGAAGTTTGAAGCAAATCGGGTAAAACTAAGAGGGTGATTTCAAAGCATTTTGAAAGTGACACACTTCCTGCTGCCAGTTGGTGGCGCTATAACTTTGACTCACAATAGTCACATCCATGTGATCGGCCTCTTACAGCAAACACACTGCTGAAGTTTCATCAAGATCAGTTAATGTATGAAGAAGTTATAACACACTTCCTGTTTCTTGTTTCTCGCCATAAATTCGTTTCCTCGCCACGGCCAAACCGTTCGAGATATCAAAAATCCGCTGGCAATTTTTCATCCTCAGTGTCTTGACTTCATGCTGACCGAGTTTCGTGCCGTGTGTTTGAATTCTCTAGGAGGAGTATTTCGAATTCCTGAGCATGGGTTTTCCAAACAACCCTAAATAGCCGACATCCTGTCAGGCTGGGGTAAAAAATTAGAGCATGAAGTATATATGAACCGATGAGATCTATAAGTGTACCGAGTTTCATATTATTCCATGCAAGCGTGTTTGATTTATGGACCAAGTTTTCGGACCGTGTTCCAGGGGGCGCTGTCGAGCCCCCCTGCCACGCCCGGGTACCAGCTTCAGCCCGGCCCTGATGGCCGCGGGTTCTGACCCGTGTGCAAAGTTTCAAGAGTTTTTGAGCACGTTAAGGCCCCCAAAAGTGCCCAAAAGGTAGTAAAATAATAATAAATATAGCTGCGAGCAGCGATTACGGGCCCAAGCCGGTGGCACCGCAACCCCGGTGCCTTTAGTTACCTAAAGGCACCGGAGTGGCGGTGCCGCCGGCTTTGGCCCTTCATCGCTGCTCGCAGCTATATTTATATATATATATATATATATATATATATATATATATATATATAAACAAGCCGGTGGCACCGCCACCCCGGTGCCTTTAGGGTTACTGTGCGTGACGGGCAATAACGTAACCCCGCTTTGACCTTTGAGAAGATGTGTGCTGTAGAGCTTGCATCAGTGTGGGCTCTGCAAAAGTGTGCATTGAGGGCACATATCAACCACAAAGTATGCGTGAGCAACCTTCTGAAACCTAAAATGAAAAATGAGACACCCTACGGTCTCATGGACTTAATGGACACATGAAATAAGTACACAAGTTTGAAAGTTATATGAAGTGTGCCAAGACAGAATATTTGCCTGATCTGATTAGAAAAATAGTTTGTGTGTGTGTGTGTGTGAGAGGCGTGATTGAACAATGTAGACATAAAAACATACTCTGTCCTTTTGTTGATACAGGACATTATTCAAACTACAAAGTGTTTACTTATATTTGTGTACAATCGCAATAAAACACAACATTGTGCTTTTGTCAAACTGTAAACTACAACTGTCACCCAACCAAAATCTCTTACACCAGGGGCGTAGCAAGCTTTTCAAAAGTGTGGGGGATGGATGTGGTCAGGGCTGTAAAACTATGGTGTGTTGACTTCTGTCCCTCTAGGGGGGTTTGGGGGTATGCTCCCCCGAAAGAAAAATATGTACAAATTTTTCTTTCGGGGGAGCATACCCCCAAACCCCCTTAAGGTTAAATGCATCAATCTGGTGCACTTTGAGAGCTCAAAATTAAGAGCTTCAACCGGTTTCGACCCATGAACTGTGCACACTGAACAAAGAAAAAGCATTGACTTGTATCTAAAGAGGGCTCAAACATCTTTTTAGTTATGATATAGAGTCTCAGTCTACATTACATTATCACTGGTGTTTTAGAATGCCAAACATTTATTATAATAATATAATAATGATTTATATAATTATTCCTATGATTGAAAATCCATATAGCCTATAAATGTATGCTACAGTATAAATTAAAATTAATATTTCAAAAGTATAGAATAGGAAAATTACAATACTTTTGTCCTAATTTCCCACTTGCAAGAAATAAACACTTGAGCTTTTATTTTGGAGAAAACACCAGATCAACACCATGCTGATCGCGTGAGCAAAGTGCGCACTTTTCTTTAAATCACGCAGCACAAACAGAATGCCTACTTAAAGTCTTGTGCTGTTTAGTCTAAAAAAACGAAATATAATACCGAAAACACTCGACATGTCAACAAAACATAAACATAAGATCTTCCCAAACACATATCAAGCTTATTTAAAAACCTCGAAAGCATAATAAACCCTCATTCAAAGTACCTTTAAAAGGGAGATGTAAATAAACATAACCATAAGTTCCCGCCTCCTCAGCACGAGCTGACTGATAAATCTCTAACACACCAAGAGAGGCGGGACTTAAGGCAGAACAGCCAATCATCAGCCGGTCACACTCAAAGCCGGTGTCATGTTCGAGAGGGAGGGGGAGAGGAGGAGCCGCTGCGAGCGCACACACAGAGCAGCCAGAGAAACGGAGGAGCGACTGTAGTGAGGCGTTGTGCAAAACTGCGGAAAAACTGCAGAAAAAGTGCGGGTGTTGAACCCTCTCACCAGGAATAGTGTGGGTGTTAAAACACCCACATCCCCCACGGGTGCGACGCCCCTGTCTTACACACACACACACACACTCACACACACACATAGTTTAAAAGCAAAAAAATCTTTTGGACATTCATCATATTGCATTGGTTTTCATTTCTTGTCCTCGAACAGAGCCCTAATCTGTTTATTTTTTCAGTTACACATTCTACATTGATTAAAAAATAAAAATCAAATGTTTTTTTATTTTATACATAAATAAATAATCTATCATTCAGATGAGAATAAAGTTAGTGTTAGTTCAAATTTTAAGGAAAACAAAAATATGATCTGAAATATCGCACATTCATTTAAAATTCATTCAGGTTCAATTACCAAACATACAAATCTCAATGTAATTTAAAGCAAACAATACATTTAAAATATATGGGTTGTATGCAATTTTTTTTATATATAAAAAGATATATATCCAAAAATACAAAGCCTAAACTTTAACAAGGGTTAAACAATCACTGTAACAGACACAATCACACACACACACACACACACACACACACACACACACACACACACACACACACACACACACACACACACACACACGTCAAATAACTTACATTTTAGATGCAATATTGACTTTTTTTCTGTTTCAGCAGCGAAAATAGTTCAACAAATATCACAGCAGAACCATCGAGCATCTCACAGCAACGCGTTCTCATTACTGAATGATTCAGCATTTTGAACGAATCGGTTGTCTCAAAGATTCAACGACCAATCCATAATCTGTCTCATTCATGAATGACTCAGCCGTTCGAACGAATCGTTTGAACGAATGAATCAATGACTCGCTCATTAAGACGGTCGCCTGGCGACACCTAATGACGGTTTAGTGATATTAAAAGTATCATTCTTTCCAACGATTGTTAATTAACTCATATTTGAAACATAAGCTATATATATATATATATATATATATATATATACACACATATATATTCACAAAAATAAAATAAAAACACATTTGAAGCGTGTTTGCTTACTAAATTGTGAGCGGAACGAAAGTTGCAGCAAATATCAGCAACAGGAGTCAAATTTCATTAATCACGAGAGTGAAGAGCTGACTGAAAAGATGATGACGGAATAGGCTATTTTATGTAAAAGCCCCTATTTAAGCGAATCTATCATTGTACTCTTTTGTTGTTGTGTTTTCCGTGAAAAATAATAGACTATTGAACTCACAATTCAAGCAATCGGCCCCGTTATTGCACTAATTTTAAAGTGACACTAAAAAGTATGCGGCTGCACTGGCATTCATAATGGTGCGCGTCCATGGCGACGAGCGAGCAGAACAGAGCGAACGTTTTTTAGTTCATTCCTACTTCCATAGAAATTCCCTCAAGCGCTCTGCAAGCGCAACCCTTATCAATGTCCGTGTGGACGTCCGTATTTAAAAGCTCTCGGTCCTCAGTCACATGCTTGCCAAATATATGTATAAATATCATTTTGGACACAAGAGGGCAGTATGGCCCTATGTATAATTTTGTGTTTAAACTAACTATCACTCGAAGAGCCCCTCCCCCCCTCCCCACACAGACACAGACACAGACACACACACACACACAGTTCGCCCGCGCCTCTCTCTCACACGCACGCACACACACACACACACACACACTCCAGCATTGCAATCTTGAGATCGCAGCTTGTTCATTATGCTGCGTTCACACCAAACTTTTATACTCTTTTGTTGTTGTGGTTTCCATGAAGAATAATAGGCTATTGAACTCACAATTCAAGCAATCGTCCCCAGAAAAGGCGCTAATTTTAAAATGAAACTAACGGCTGCACGGGCATTCATAACGGTGCGCGTCCACGGCGATGAGCGAGCAGAACTTTAGTTAATTCCTCCTTCCATAGGAATTCCCTCGAGCGCTCTGCACGTGGCCATTATCAATGTCCCGTATTTAAAAGCTCTCGGTCCTCAGTCACATACCAAATATATGTATAATGTATATATAAATATAATTTTGGACACAAGAGGGCAGTATGGCCCTATGTATAATTTTGTGTTTAAACTAAACTATCACATGAAGAGCCCTTCCCCCCCCCCCCACACAGACACAGACACACACACACGAATGGCAGGGTGCATTCTCTCTGTCAGAGGGAGAGGGAGAGAAAATTCTCAGAAACATCCACATTCAAACTAAAATATCTGACTTCCTCTTGGTCTGAGCTAATGACAGTTAATTAGAAAGTTGTCCGGCTTGATCTGAACAATATGCATACTGAGTTTTATGATTGTAGGTAAAACTATAAAACTAACACCCCCACTTTTGTCAAAAGGTGGCGCTACTGAGTCCCTGCACCATGCCCGTTTCTGAAACTTTGCACATGTCTACTGGCTAATAAATCTGATCTGTCTGTCGAGTTTCATGCAATTTCAAGCAATTTCAGGCATGCTAAGAGTCTCAAAAGCATAAGAAAAGAATATTAAAATTTGATGCGTTGCCATGGCAACATTATCTAAGATATCAAGAATCCATTCACAGGTCTACATCTGGCGTGTGTTTACATTATAGTAGTGAAGTTTGAAGCAAATCGGGTAAAAATAAGAGGGTGATTTCAAAGCATTTTGAAAGTGACACACTTCCTGCTGCCAGTTGGTGGCGCTATAACTTTGACTCACAATAGTCACATCCATGTGATCGGCCTCTTACAGCGAACACACTGCTAAAGTTTCATCAAGATCAGTCAATGTATGAAGAAGTTATAACACACTTCCTGTTTCCATTATTCGCCATAAATTTGTTTCCTCGCCACGGCCACACCGTTCGAGATATCAAAAATCCGTTCGCAATTTGGGATCCTCAATGTCTTGACTTCATGCACTCCGAGTTTGGAGACGAACGGCGGAATTCCCTAGGAGAAGTGTTTCAAATTCCTGAGCATGCGTTTCCAAACAACCCTAAATAGCCGACTTCCTGTTGGGCTGCCGTATAAAGTAAGAGCATGAAGGATATATGAACCGATGAGATCTATATGTGTACCGAGTTTCAAATTATTACATGAAAGCGTGTTTGATTTATAGACCCAGTTTTCGGACCGCGTTCCAGGGGGCGCTGTCGAGCCCCCCTGCCACGCCCGGGTACCATCTTCAGCCCGGCCCTGATGGCCGCGGGTTCTGACCCGTGTGCAAAGTTTCAAGAGTTTTCGAGCACGTTAAGGGCCCCAAAAGTGCCCGAAAGGTTGATAGAAAAATAATAATAATAATAATAATAAAATATAGCTGCGAGCAGCGATTACGGGCCCAAGCCGGTGGCACCGCAACCCCGGTGCCTTTAGTTACCTAAAGGCACCGGAGTGGCGGTGCCGCCAGCTTTGGCCCTTCATCGCTGCTCGCAGCTATATTTATATATATATATATATATAAACAAGCCGGTGGCATCGCCAACCCGGTGCCTTTAGGGTTACTGTGCATGACGGGCAATAACGTAACCCCGCTTTGACCTTTGAGAAGATGTGTGCTGTAGAGCTTGCATCAGTGTGGGCTCTGCAAAAGTGTGCATTGAGGGCACATATTCAACCACAAAGTATGCGTGAGCAACCTTCTGAAACCTTAAATGAAAAATGAGACACCCTACGGTCTCATGGACTTAATGGACACATGAAATAAGTACACAAGTTTGAAAGTTATATGAAATGTGCCAAGACAGAATATTACTTGCCTGATCTGATTAGAAAAATAGTTGGTGTGTGTGTGTGTGTGTGTGTGTGTGTGTGTGTGTGTGTGTGTGTGTGTGGCGTGATTGAACAATGTAGACATAAAAACATACCCCGTCCTTTTGTTCATACAGGACATTATTCAAACTGCAAAGTGTTTACTTATATTTGTGTACAATCGCAATAAAACACAACATTGTGCTTTCGTCAAACTGTAAACTACAACTGTCACCCAACCAAAATCTCTTACACACACACACACACACACACACACACACACACACACACACACACACACACACATAGTTTAAAAGCAAAAAAAATCTTTTGGACATTCATCATATCTCATTGGTTTTCATTTATTGTCCTCGAACAGAGCCCTAATCTGTTTATTTTTTCAGTTACACATTCTACATTGATTAAAAAAGAAAAATCAAATGTGTTTTTATTTTATACATAAATAAATAATCTATCATTCAGATGAGAATAAAGTTAGTGTTAGTTCAAATTTTAAGGAAAACAAATATATGATCTGAAATATAGCCCATTCATTTATAATTGATTCAGGTTCAATTACCAAACATACAAATCTCAATGTAATTTAAAGCAAACAATACATTTAAAATATATGGGTTGTATGCTATTTTTTTTATATAAAAAGATATATATCCAAAAAGACAAGGCCTAAACTTTAACAAGGGTTAAACAATCACTGTAACAGACACAATCACACACACACACACGTCAAATCACTTAGATTTTAGATGCAATATTGACTTTTTTTTCTGTTTCAGCAGCGAAAATAGTTCAATAAAAAGATCACAGCAGAACCATCGAGCATCTCACAGCAACGCGTTCTCATTACTGAATGATTCAGCATTTTGAACGAATCGGTTGACTCAAAGATTCAACGACCAATCCATAATCTGTCTCATTCATGAATGACTCAGCCGTTCGAACGAATCGTTTGAACGAATGAATCAATGACTCGCTCATTAAGACGGTCGCCTGGCGGCACCTAATGACGGTTTAGTGATATTAAAAGTATCATTCTTTCCAACGATTGTTAATTAACTCATATTTGAAACATAAGCTATATATATATATATATATATATATATATATATACACACACATATATATACACAAAAATAAAATAAAAACACATTTGAAGCGTGTTTGCTTACTAAATTGTGAGCGGAACGAAAGTTGCAGCAAATATCAGCAACGGGAGTCAAATTTCATTAATCACGAGAGTGAAGAGCTGACTGAAAAGATGATGACGGAATAGGCTATTTTATGTAAAAGCCCCTATTTAGGCGAATCTATCATTGTACTCTTTTATTGTTGTGTTTTCCGTGAAAAATAATAGACTATTGAACTCACAATTCAAGCAATCGGCCCCGTTATTGCACTAATTTTAAAGTGACACTAAAAAGTATGCGGCTGCACTGGCATTCATAATGGTGTGCGTCCATGGCGACGAGCGAGCAGAACAGAGCAACGTTTTTTAGTTCATTCCTACTTCCATAGGAATTCCCTCAAGCGCTCTGCAAGCGCAACCCTTATCAATGTCCGTGTGGACGTCCGTATTTAAAAGCTCTCGGTCCTCAGTCACATGCTTGCCAAATATATGTATAAATATCATTTTGGACACAAGAGGGCAGTATGGCCCTAGGTATAATTTTGTGTTTAAACTATCTATCACTCGAAGAGCCCCTCCCCACACAGACACACACACACACACACACACACACACACACAGTTCGCCCGCGCCTCTCTCTCGCGCGCACACACACACACACACACACACACTCCAGCATTGCAATCTTGAGATCGCAGCTTGTTCATTGTAGCGGAAATGAGTCTCGTTTTGGGGAAATTATTTAACTCAAATGGGGAATATTATTCATTAGATAATGAATATGTAATCGCATACATAAATTAAATTATCCCAAATAGGGAATGGACTAAACATTACCATATATGAATAATTAACACGATTGATCGTAGTAATTATTGATATTTGGTTTGGTTAAGTCAGATTAATTGTCAGGGTCAATTTACATGTGATTCCAAATTAGTTTGTCATGCATCCTGGTTCGTCCCGCGAACCGGAGATGAAAACTTCCTTATATCACAAGATTACCTGCCTGTATACCGAGTGAATATTTTCCGCTGGCCACACGGAAGTATCTGCTCGTATACAGCACTTTCAGATGTTTAACTTTCAGATAGTTAACCGAGGTAGAGCTTTTGGTAACTTACAGATCTTTGACATATTACAGAGACTTCAATCATGGGACAATGAGACAGATTCGATTTCAAAGGATTATGGAATTTAATAACACAATACTAAGGGTTATATAGACTACTAAAAATCACGCAGGAGTAAATAATATGCATATAAAAACAAACAATTAATACAGGATTGCAATATGACGTATTTAAAAAGAGACAGATAGAATGAGAGTGAGAGAGAGAGAGAGAGAGAGAGAGAGAGTGGGTGTGAGAGAGAGTGAAAGAGACAGAACAGTTCAAACAATTCACACAGAGACCCAAAGGATGCGAATATTAATCGAGACACTTTAAGCAGCACTTAATTGAGATTTGTACGTTACTTGATTTAAACACGGTCCCTTGGTGTTGAGTTGTGTGTTACAAAGGCAGCGTGGTTGGAGTTGTCTGGCGCGTCTTTCGGTAGGAGGCAGATGTTTGCGATTGCTTCAGCTGCGGCCCGTATGAGAGGCGATTAATCTTAAACTTGTTTCGTTCTTGAATGAAACCGAACTATCAACTGAGGTAGATCGAAATAAAAGAAAACTTAGATTAAAACAAAGTAGAAAAACGACGAAGAAGGAAAAACTCCGGCTGGAGTTTAGCAGGAAAGTTTAGGCATCTCTCTCTGGCGTAGGAAAACTGCACAGAGGATAAGGTGGCGGTCTATTTTGAAGGAGCGAGGGACACGCCTTCCTCACGTGTTTGATCCAATCGTGTTGCAGGAAGGCGTGTCGTCAGACCTCGTGATTCACGCCTTACGGATCATGTGTATAGGGGATGAACTTGTTCGAAATACACTTCTAAACTAGTATTAATAAAAGCATGCATCATATTACATTTTGGGTTGATGATTCAATCTTCTTTGATTATTCTGATTACAACCATACCAAATTCGGCATTCCTAGGGCTTAGTGAAATGCAGATACATGATTTTCGTGATTAAAACGGATGTTAAATTGGTCACATATCATAACAGCTTACAGTTATACCAGTTTTGTCATCAGGGAATCATGAAAACACAACCACAAAACATTATACATTTACAAAAGGGGATTTTTGATCCCCTGGGTTCAGAGTATTTCGTGTGTGTTCATGCGTATGTATGTATGTTCAGAGTTCATTGACCGATGGTGACGGGGGGGGGGGGGGGGGGGGTGAACTCGCGACCAGTCCCGTGTGAGCGTGTGTGCTTCGAATTTGATGAGTTTAACAACGGCTACAATGGCCAGTTGTCTAATCTCACAATTCTCTTCTGTTTGTGTGTAAGCGAAAAACCCCAAAGGGGATTCCACGTGTGTGCGCTTATCTGAATGGACAATGTTCGTCTTGTCACCTTCGGAGGGGTTCTTCCACGTGATCTGCCTTTTGGTCATGTGTCTTGATCAAATGTGGTAAGCGGGGTATTGTTTAGTCATTAGAGAAAAGCGCCACGGGGCACTTGTACCGGTAATTCAATTACGTCCAAACACCATTTGCTTTGTGAGCAGTGCGTGGAGGGATAAGAACTTGTGGAAATCAGTGATTTAATCAAAATGGCAGATGGCATCTGCTTTTTGTCACAGTCGCTAAATGAGAAGAATGCAAAAACAGCAGTTTAAGGAGAGGGCAGATCTGACCAGGGCTACATTCCCCCTTTGATGGTTCGACAGGGCCCGTGGGGGTGGACCTCGTTGGACCATCACGATTGCCTTGGTCAGATGGCAGGCAAATCATGGAGGTCGGACTCTGCAGATGATGGTTAGGGCTGAGGGCTCAGCTCTATGAGATCCTCCGCGTTCGCTAGCGGGGAGTCTTCTTTCCGAGGGGTCTTACGAAACCCCACGGACATGGCTTGGGTGAGCCTGGCTGTAGAGGCTCGCATCTCGTTGACTCGTCGGTACAGGACGTAGGCAAGGCCCAAGGTTAAGGCGTGTCCGATGACCGTTGAAATGCACACGGCAGTGTCAGCGGCGGTCCATGCTTGGACGACTGGTGAGGCGTTCAGGATAGGCATTCTGGACAAGGCTTGGAGGGCGGCGTCCAGGGGAGCGATGTCGACGATCTGTGACCCCCCTTCCTGAATCCATTTCTCCAGCTCTGGGTCGAGGGTGAAGTTGCGATCCTTAAAGAAGGATGGAATCTCTAGTTCGGACTGGTATTCTTCACTAGGGAGGTGGTACAAGGCTAGGTCGTCCAGGTGGAGGATGGCTCCTCGTGGAACTTGGATCCACATGGTCTGGTTCAGCAGGTTGACACGCGTAGCGGTGTCGTGTTGGTCGTAGGTCAGTGTCGCTGTCCGTACTGGGGTATTAACGAGCCATCGGTTTCCCACAATCTCAGCTTGCGTCTCGGTGACTTGGCTGCGGGGTTTAGCATCCGCCGGGCAACGTGCGTCGCTGGCCAGATGTTGCAGGCCGCAGATCCCATCAGTGTTGTCTCTGAGGAACGGCTTGCTTGGGCAGAGATAGTGGATATCTTTGGTGCGGGTGCACATGTGCAGGTTTGGGGCTAGGTACAGCTGAGGGTCGCTGTCGTGGTAGGCTACCACGTCAGGTGTCCGTACCTTAAAGTAGGTATTGCTCTGCCAAAATCCCACGTTGACAATGTCTTTGAGTCGGTAGATTCGGCTTGATTCTATGATGGGCAAGTTCAAGAGGAAGCCTACCTCTCGCTGTGCGGGGTCAACGTACAGTGGAATGGCACTGCCTAAGGAGTAGGCAAGGTGGGTTTGGATCGGGTCAATGGGTGTGGTTATGGCGGAAGCCAGCACGGTTTGTACCAGGCTTAGGGGTATCAGGTATGGCGGGATCCGACCCATTGCTAAGCTGTCTATGGAGGAGCTTACTTCTCGGAGCATGTCGGTCATTAATGCTGTGACCAACTGTGTTTGGGCAAAGTCATTTTGGAAAACTGTGAACATCTGCTTCATGGAGCTCACAGTCTGATTCAGCATGACGCTGTGAGTGTTGAGGATCGTCACGGTTCCTCTCAGTGTCTTGCCAATGGTTCGCAGGGATTCGCTCTGTGTGGTGAGTTGTTCTTTCAACTGTGGAAGCTCGGCCTGGATTTCGGCCACGTGTCGTCGCACCGTGGCTATGTTCACGGCGTTGACACTGGACATGCCAATGTTGAACAGCGTGCCCACGGCTGCAGCGGCCCCGAGCAGCGCTCCCAGGAACCGTTTGGAACGTTTGTTGTGTCCTCCCAATTCCGCTTGGGTGACGGTCATCTTCTCGAGTTGGCTCAGCATGTGCTCGACATCGGCTTCGGCGTGGTTGAGGGCGGCTTCTGTCCATCGCGCACCTGCCCAACTGTACTGTGCCACCGAGCTTGGGTAGTGCGCCCGGTAGACATTTCGGGGGTCCAGTCGCACATACACTTTCTGTGTGTGCGTTCGGCAGTTAGTGATCAGGAGTCCTGGTTGGTCCCTCAACACGATGCCCGAGGCCGGTCCTGGTGAGATGACGTCGGCTGGCGGCTGGCCTCTGGTTGACTGAAGGCACATGAGGACTATCAACAGCAGCATCCTATTACAGGCAAGAGAGAGAGAGGTATGGAGGAGCAGGGGAGAGAGAAAGGCACAGGTCAGCGAGGTTTGTCCCGGGTTGTGTGAGACAGTCTTTCGCTGCGATGACGGCGGTTGAGTTTTAGTTTGCATTGGCCCCTCCCTGTCTGTCCCTGCTAGTGGCCACATGTCTTTTGATCTGATTGCGGTGGACCCATTTGAGAACGGGTTCTCTCTGTCCCCGTTTTAGCTGGATTTGGTATGCAACGGGGGAGAGTTTGTTCACAATCTCGTGGGGTCCTGTCCAGTGGGGCAGGAGCTTCTTTGACAGCCCCCGTGGTGGCGGGGCGAAGATGTAATACAGGACTTTGTCGCCCACATTGAACTCGTGGTGAGATGCCTTTTGGTCATAGTATGCTTTCTGGCCTTCAGCGCTGCTTTTCAGGTGTTGCTGGGCGAAAGCGAAAGTTCCTTTTAGAGGTTTATGGAGCTCGTCCAGGTACTGGAACGTGGTGTAGGCGGTGACGAGGTTGTGGTCTCCTGGTTGGTACAACAGGTGTAATGGCAGAGTCATCTGCCTCCCGGTCATTAGTTCAAATGGGGACACCCGTGTTGATTCCTGCGGTGTGGCTCGGAGGGCCATCAGCACAAGGGGAAGTTTCACGTCCCAGTCTTTCTGGTTAGTCGACACGTACTTTCTTAGCATGTGGACCACCGACTGGTTAGATCTCTCAACTTGACCCGATGAGGTTGGCTGGTGCGAAATGTGCAGTCTAGCTTGTACCCCTAGGCATCTCCAGATCTTTTGCATGATCTTGGCAGTGAAGTGGGTACCTCTGTCTGAGTTGACTCTTAGTGGCAATCCGAACCGGGAGAAGACGTGGTTCATCAGGAGGTATGCCGTTGTTTGGGCAGTGTCGTTAGGTGCTGGCAGACACTCTACCCACTTGGTAAACTGGCACACCACCGTGAGAAAGTACTTGTTGCCTCTTGTTGACCTGGGCAGGGGTCCTACCCAGTCGATTTGGAGGTCTGACCATGGGAACGTGATTCCTCTGCGTTGCAGTGGGGCTCTGTGATTTGGGTTTGCTGGTTGGAATTGACAGCAGACCAAGCATTCTCTCACATACTCTGCCACATCTTGCTGCATGCCTGGCCAGTATGCCACCTGTCTGAGTGTGTCATACGTGGCTCTGGTACCGTGGTGTCCAGCATAGGGTGTGTTGTGGGCGTGCATTAGCATCACCCCCCTTTGGCACAGTGGCACCACGAGCCTAGGCGGTGTGGTGCCATCGGGGTCAAACCATAGAATGTCGTCCCTCACACGCAGCATATGTCTGGAGTTGTGTAGCTGTCTGAGGTATGAGTCGTCCGCCAAGGCTGAAGGTGAGATAGGGTGGCAGGAGGGGTCAGAGAGGAGGTCACGAATTGTCTTTATAGCAGTGTCTGTGGCTTGCATATCCGCAATATCGTTGTTAGAAATTTGCGGTGTTAGCGATAGCGGCTGTGAAGCTGGTGCTGTCGCAGGCAAGGGCCGTTTGCTGCGGGTTAGTACCGCCACATCGGGTGTTGGTGTGGGGTTTGGCGCAGACCACAGCTCACCGTGGAGGGCGCCCGCTTTGGCAAGGGCGTCAGTTTGGTCATTAAAGTCTTTGTCTAGGCCTGGCAGTTTTGAATGTCCCATTACCTTCTTCCAGTACACGGTGACATCGTGTGTTGTTGTGATGTTATCACATTCCTGGAACAGGTGTTGGTGTTTTACAGGCTTGTTGTTTGCTGTTTTGAAACCATTACGTTTCCAGATCGGGAGATGGCACACAAAACTGAGTCTGACATAGTTAGAGTCTGTGCAGATGAGAAGTTCACTGACGTTATGGGCCGATGCGATTTGCAGAGTTATGAGAATGGCTGCCACCTCTGCATACTGGGATGACTGGGGGCCCAGTTTGAAGCGTTGTGGTGGGCATGGGTGGTTGTCAACCCACAGTACCCCTGCACCTGCCTTTAGGATGCCCTCGTGGTTGTAGGAGCATCCGTCGACGTAAGCTGTGGGCATGCCGTCGCACGCATTCTTGTCAAAGTACCTGTGACAGGTCAGTTGTGGCTGTTGGGGCTCTGGTGTGTCTAGCATCGCAGCAGGTGAGTCGTCGGAGCAGTTCTGACATGCAGCCAGACCGTTTCCCAATGCCGACTTGTGATTCTGTGCATATCGTGCCTCGACATCTCGTCCTTGTAGAGCCATTAACCACGTGGCTATGCGTGCATTGGTGACCACGCCGTTTCGGATGCGTTGGCTGTTGAGGTACATCACAGGCTGGTGGCAAGTGTCAATGATAACTTTCTGTGCTCCAATGTAGTTGGAGAAACGCTGTATGGCCCATACTGTACAGAGCAAAGCTTTTTCACAGTCTGAGAATTTACATTCTGGAGGGAGAAGCGTCTTGCTGGCATATGCGACCACCTTTTTGTCTTGATCGTGCATTTGGTATAGGCCCGCACTGAGACATTGGTCAGAAAATCCTGCTTCCAGGTAGAATTCCTTTTGAGGATCGGGGTAAGCGAGGCAAGGGGCTGAGCATAAATGTCTTTTTAGTGCCGCCATGGCGTGTTCTTGAGCGTCTGACCAGACGAAAGGGCAGTCCTTTTTCAGCAGCGCTGTGAGGGGCCTGGCGATGTCCGAATAGTTTTCGATGAACTGTCGGGAGTAGTTGCATACCCCTAGAAAGCTTCGCAGTTCAGAGACGTTAGTGGGAGGCTTGATGTTTTGAATGGCGTGGATACGGTTTGATTGTGGTTCGATGCCATGGGATCCGACGAGAAGGCCCACGTAGTTGACCTTGGTGCGGCACCATTGACCTTTGTGGAGAGCTATTTTGGCGCCGGCAGCGGATAATTGGTTCAAAACATAGTCTATTTCTTTCAGGTGGTCTGCCACCGTCGTGCTCTTCATAAGAACATCGTCCACGTAAATCAGGTTACCTCTCATCCTGGCGTCAGGACAGGCTTTGTTCAGGAAGATGTTGAACTCAGCTGGTGAGTTGGCGTACCCGAACGGGCATCTGTTGAAGGTGAACTGTCGGTTGCCAAATGTGAATGCCAGCTTGTGTTGGTCTTCTGGGTGCACTGGAATGGTCCAGAATCCAGAGGCCACATCGAGTGTAGAGAAGATGGTGGCTCCTCTGATTCGGGGTATTTCCTGTTCGAGTTGGGTCATGGGCCATCGTGATAACGGCACCTGTTGATTCAGCTTTCGATAGTCAATGGTGGGCCGCCATTTCCCATTCGGTTTGAGAACGGGCCAGATGGGGGCAGAGTAGGTGCTGTTACATGGACGGATGACACCTTTCTCAAGCATGGATTCGATGATTTCCTGCACTGGTTCGTGCGAGGCGATGGGAATTTTGTACTGCTTGACGAAAGTGGGAGGAGCCTCGGGATGCGTGGGGATGCGCCCCGTGTGGAGGTTGGTAAGGCCACAGTCTAAAGAGTCTTTGGCAAAGGATTCTTTGAACTTGTAAAGGACTTGTCTTAACCTCTGGCGGTCTGTGTCATTCTGAAGCGCGTCAGCCTCTTGTAGAATTTGCTGCACTTGAGATTCAAAACCTTGATATGGCTCCTCTGTCGATGTGTCATCAGTCGGGTTGATCTTTGAAGGCATAGCAGGTGCATTAGTCTCACTGACAGGCTGGTGGGAGACTGTGTACACTGCGAGGTGTTGGTCCTCTGTAAGCTCAGTTCTGCACACTTGGTCTTTGGCCACTGACATGACAGATGTGATGGCAATGAGTTGGAAGGGCAGCGTGAGCACTGTGTTGTCTGTGTGCCCTTCAGGTATCAGTGCAGGTGGAAGGGGGCCGATGACCGGTAATACAAGTTCAAAGTCATGAAAGTCATGGCTCACTAGCCATCCTAGCCTGTAGGCTCTGGGAATGCTGATGTCCCTTGCTGTGCAGTTGTTGAACAGAATGTAGACTATCCGAGATGACACTTCCGTGAGGGGTGTGGCTTCGAGTGTGAGTCCGAGGTCTCCACATTCAGGTGAAGGTTGGAAGAAACCTAGCGTGTGGTTCAATGTTTGGTTCCGTCGTATGTTGAGGCGTACAGCGACCCCTTTGGTGTAGGCTGGTACTACTGTTGCCTGTTCGTTGATTAGGGTGCAGACTTCAGGGATGGTCTGTCCCGACAGTAGATTGTCATGATTGCTGGGAACAGGTGGCTGTATAGTCAATGGGGCCCATACAACTTCATTTAACATGTCCACATGAGCTTTGAGGCGAATCAGAACGTCTGCTCCAATGTAGACATCGTGGGCTGGATCCGGAAGGATCAGGAAGTAATGAGTCAGACACCGGTGATTCCACTTTAATTGCAAAGCACAGATCCCTTTGGCAGATATCATGGAGGATGGATTTGCGTTGAGAGGGAAGCGGGTGCGTTTGCTGGTATAGGGCAGGTCCGATGTGTTGTCAATGATTGCATTGAATAGTGAGAAGCTTATGGCAGATTGGTCAGACCAAATCGCCAGAACAATGTCTGTTGTGGTTACATCCTGCAGCTGCAGGTCGGTCCTGACCTGAGGGCAGTAGGTATCAGAGCCTTGGCTGGTTTTGAAAGTGCAGAGTAGCGAACTTGACCCTTGATCAGCTGTTGTGGCTGGGTCGCCATGTCTGGCTGAGGGAATTCCCGTGAACTCTGTGACCTGACAGTCTGGCTCAGCAGATTTGTTTGGCGAAAGGGGGAGGGGTTCACGCACTTGAGCCCAAACTTGCAGGTGTTTGAAGTCCAGTAACGGCTCGAATCGATCCAGCAGGTCTTTGCCTATTAGGAATGGATAAATGTTCATTGGTGAAACATAGACCGGGTGTACTAAACTCATCGGGCCGATTGCCAGGTGAATGGGGGCCACGTTTCTCAGCTGGATGTCGTTTTGGCTGTACGACTGCACATTCAGCTCACAGGTGTGGAAGTTAAGAGTTCGATTCTGTCTTTGAGCTTCAAATTTGAGTTTTTCAAAAAGTTCAGCTGATATGAGTGTGAGATCCGAGCCCGTGTCCACGAGCGCTTCGAGTCTCACCTCCTTTTCCAAAGTGATGGTTAGGTAGAGTTTGCGTGCCACACCTCTCTCTATCAGATTTCCCAGAAGTTTTGGTGTGGGGTCTTTTGTGTTGATCGATAGACAGTGTGGTTGTGTTAGGTGTGGCTCGCTGTGAGTGCAGATCACCAAGACAGCACTGTCTGGTACCTTTAGGTGAGCGCTGCTACCGTCTTGTTCAGGAAGTGCAGTGTTTTGTTCAAGGAGTGCAGTTGGCAGCCGGAGTGAACGAGGGGGGTTGTCAGTTGGTGATGCAACATTGAGTTCACTAGTCTGTGACTGACAAGCCGTGTTCTGGGCTGTCAGTTGGAGGGAGTGAGTGGTGCTGTCACTGGGTGATGTGACAGCGAGTTCCATAGTCTGTGGTTTGACAGTGTCTGTGGGGCCGTCATTGGGAGAAGCGTTGGGAGTGGAGTTGGCTTCAGGCCTCAGGTTTAGTCATGCGGTGTCTGGCTTGTCCTTGTCTTTCTTGTGAGGTTTCTTTTGAAGGAACTCCCTCAGCATGCTCAGAAGTTCTGCAGCGTCAGACGCGGCGGCATTGTCTCTGTTGGATTTGAGTTCCAACTTCAGCTTACCAATGTCATTTTGAGAGGGGTCTTTCAGCCGGTTCTCTGGGCTTGTTGTCCGGGGAGATGGAGGTTGGTTCCTTCTGGGTTGCCGGCCGGTTTCCCAGGTGCCCCCTCCCCTTTGGTTGTGGGAGGTGCGAGGCCGGTCCCAGAATTCCCCAGTGCGGCTGTTCTGCTGCCTGGGGCGGGCACCCCCACGACCGCGCTGACCTCTGCTGGGTTGGAATGGTCGTGTCTCTCTGTTGGCAGGCTTGTAACTGGGGTGCTGTGCGCCCTCTAGGGACAGCTCTGGACGGTGCTCAGAGACAGGGCAGATTGTGGGGTTTCTCACAGTCTTTTCAGAGATAGTCTTTTGTTTGGTGTAAGCTTTGTGAGCCAAGTCACGCAGTTGTTGGATTGACATAGTCCGTGGCTCAGCTAAAACCCCGAGGTGGTGCGATAAGGTCGGATGGAGATTCCGCAGGAACAAAGTTTTGAAGTTACAGTCTTCTTCCATCCCGGACTCATTGCGAGGTCCGAAGTAGGCTTGTCGGAGGCGGCCGTAATAAGCTTGCGGGGTTTCTAGTCGGGCCTGCTTGAGGTCCATTGCTGTTACGAATCCGCTCTCAGAGTCTGGGTCAGAGAATTCACGGATCAGAGCTTGTCGCAGCTGCTGGTAGTCCGTTTTGACGATCTCAGGTTGCCTGTCTAGAAAACTCCGCACGTCACGGCTTGAAGTAATCCTGAGAAGATACAACTTATCCCGATTAGTGACGTTGACCATAGTTTGTAGGTGAAAGTCAATGTCTTGTAAGTAAGAGTGAACATCGTGGCCTCCTGCTGGATTGGGAGTGAAGGTCGGGATGTTTCTAGCCAGCTTGTCCAGTTCTTTATGGGCTGTGTGGTGACCGATGGCTTGACCCCGCCCCTCTTCAGCTGGTGGGGACACGTAGCGGCTGGCTAGTGATGTCTTTAGCAATGGGCTTTCGCCCCCCTTTTCAGGTCTGGGTTTTTGGCTGAAAAGTGCAGGCTCACTGGTGAGGGGAAACGGAGTGATGGGTATTTCCCCCTCCAGGTCGCCTTGTAATTTGTAAGAGTGTTTGAGTTCTTTATGGACCAAGTCCAGTTCATACTTTAGATCATGTCTCTGTTGGGCAAGCTCGGTAATTTCAGTTCGAGCTGCGTGCAAATGTTTCTCACAGGCCTTGGCTCTGGCCTCTTTGTCTTGTATTTTACTCTCTGCTCTTTCTAGAAGGGCCTCGGCGCGCTGCAGTCTGTCATGGAGCTCCTCCGTGGTGTGTTTCTCCGACTGCATCCTCCTGTCTGTGTCCGTGCGCAGATCCTCCAGGGCCTTTTGCAGTCTTTCCACTTCCTCTTGTAGTTCTGGGGGCATTTCATCCTTGTCTTTCTCCTCCAGAAGTAGCTGATCCAGACGCTCCTGTGTGTGGTCCTTTTGTTTGCGGGCCTCCTCCAGTTGAGTCTTTAGTCCTGCGATTTCCTTTGCCAGACTGGCGTTGTCCTCCTCCGCAGAGCATGCCTGTGCCACTAAGTTGTGAGCTAGACGTCCAATGATCCGACTCCATTCCTTTGAGCTGTAGGTCTGCGTTGGGTCGTTGGCCATTATCTGGTCCACCTCGGTGTCCAGTTCCTGCCGGGTCGGAGATTTCGGGTCGCCAGAGTCCT
The DNA here is from genome assembly GCA_029959095.1 of Rhinichthys osculus. NCBI lineage: Eukaryota > Metazoa > Chordata > Actinopteri > Cypriniformes > Leuciscidae > Rhinichthys > Rhinichthys osculus. The sequence goes on along the minus strand of JARWKJ010000002.1, from coordinate 27,272,239 downwards.
TGGGCAGACAGCCGGTTGTCATGGCTCGTAACCAAGCATCCAGATTGCTCCAATGGTCCGCGGGACTGGAAGCGCGTGACATTCTGACTCCCTGAGGGCGAGAGAAACACAACACACACACAAAGGGCCGCTGCTAGCTTGTTTTGGCTAGCTTGTTTTGAGGCTAACGAGCTGTAGTACAGCCGTGCCGTTTATAGAAATTTGCCTAACTGTCGTAGACAATTTTATGCGGGTCAACGTGGGACCCGAAGTACTGCTTGGTTGTCACTATTATTTAGCTTCCTTGGGGGTCTCTTGGTGAACTGAAAGAAACAAAACACAAAAGACCAAAACAAAGCAAGGAAGAGAGGAGCGAGAGGGGAAACAAACACAAATATTGCAGTGGCAATAACACCTAGGTGAATTGACCTGCGCTGTAGTGTAGCCGCTAATAACCCAGAGGGTGTGTCTTAGGGAGAAAGAGGCAACCCTACGCTCAGGAAATATATCTGGGGAAATACCTAATGTTCTGTGGCTTCTGCTAAGTGGCAGGGTTTTTATCAAAATCCAGTCTTACCTGGGGTGAATTGAGGTCAAACCCAGCTGGCCTCAATGAGCGTGGTCAACCTTCCGGCGCCGCCAAACACCCGACCGCCGTGACTCCGGACTCTCCGTCGCTCTGTCACGGTTACGCCCACTCAAACAGCACGTGACTGTAAGCACAACCTGGTATTCTCCGAGGTGTCAGCCGGCCGACCGCACTGCAAAAGTGGGTGGTGCACAGAACCCCGCCAGCAGTGCTGACGTAGACAGTGGCGCATGCACCGGTCCCTGCAATTGACTTGTGCGTCGGCTTTAGTGGTTGAGCCTTTGGAGCACCAGGTTGCTGATGTCACGTTACTGCGTGCCGCAACCAATGGCAGGGACAGCAGACCCCGAGAGCCACCGCACGGTCAGCGTCAGTGACGCCAGTCAGCAGACCCGCCCACAGAGGACAACAGGGCCCCCGCAATCCACCACAGGTGCTGAGACTTTAACCTGTACACATGCACACAGAAAGAACAAGGGAGCTTAAAGTAAATTAAGATTGTCCTGCTTCCGGCAAATTTAACTCACTTTAATCAACAACAAAAAGTTATTATTATTACTTCCTATTTTATACTCAAAGTAATTCAAGTAGGAGTAAACGGAAACTACAATAGACCTGAAAAGGGGTAAGGTAGTAACACAATAGCTCTGAAGAAACTTAATTTAACCTGGAAAGGAAAAACCAAATTAAGAGATGAAGGCTTTTGCCAACTGAGGATAGTACCGAAAGTAATTAGTAGTAATTAGTTATTGAAAATATCCTAACCCGTTTTGGAAGTTATCAATAACTTAATGCAGGTGGAGGTCAGGAAGGGGAGCGTTGAGCCGCGGTGGGTCTTGGAGCCTCACAGGGGGCGCACTTCCTTCCTGTGGTTCACCTTGACTGTTTGGTACAATTTAAAGTTAATTCAAATAGTTTTAAACTCCAATCAAAAATAAGCCTGGGGGAGATTGACAAAATTAGAATGATTTCTTATAATAATCACAACAACCCTGTTGTTGTTAGCAATGATTATAAAATACTCATCCGGAAAACATAAATGAAAATGATTTCATACAAAGTTCAGTGGAAGGCTGATAGCTGACTTGAGAAGGTTGTCTGCCACTAGATGGCGTCCTGCTTTTCAGGGGGCTGTCAACTGACTGAACTGAGAAAAATTTATAGTGGAAATTAATTAAAAAAAAAAAATTAATTAAAAATTAATTTTATCAAAAATTTAAAAAAATAAAATATTGTTCCAATCAAAATTAAATCCAGATATATTGGGGAGGAGATCAAAAGTTTTGTAAAGGAATCAGAATGGCTTCTGATAATAAATCACCACTTCACTAAAGTTATTAGTAGCGATTATAAAAATAAAACAAAACAGAACAGAGTCATCGAGACAGAGAGAAATGGGAGCAGGGTAGAGCAGAAATTAATTGAGCAGAAGGATGATAGCTGACCTGGAGGAGTGCCACCGCTAGGGGCGTCTGCCTCCAAATTAACTGTCAGTGATTTGAACTGAGGAATTCTATAGCTTAAACCCTAATTCACTTCTGTGAATTGAACTTAAAATAAAATGTCTCAGTCCAAAACAGCAGGATTGTTTTACGAACTAGCAAGCTGTAAATGCAAATATGTATTCAGGCAGCTTATTCGACAATAATCGCGGTGAATTTGGAGGAAATACACGAGGAGGTACAGCGAGTATGGGAAGCAGATGGGTAGCAGGTCTTTCCCTGCTATTGCCACGCGGTGGCAGTGTCGCGCTCACGCGGCCCAAACTCACAAGTGTGGTACTTTGAAACTGATAGCGCTTGTGAACCTGGATAAGGAACACAGAAGTTTTCATGCGCACAGATTTAAACACGAACCAAGTATACACACATTTTACAAATATACTTTTCGCAGATCACGGCGGATCTCAATGTCCTTTTAGACACGGAACAGGCATACGAACATTTCCTAGTATGCTATAACTTTTGCAGATCTCGGGGGATCTCTTTGTGCTTGGTTTGCACAGAAAATGGGATTTTCTAAACGGTTTAGCTAGCTTTACGCCAGCGTTCTTTGAAAACCCGAAGTTATTCGTTGCTAACGAATTTAAAGATCTTTTACTGCATGGGAGATTCTCGTCCCAACAGTTAAACCATATATACCGGTAATGTGCCTGTTTTTGAAGTTTTTCTTCGTTCAAAACAGGGCTTCGGACAGTGTTAAAATGTCACAGCCAGGCAAAGAGAAAACAAAGAGTTTCCTTTTCTCTCAGCTGGGCAGTGCAGTCACTGTCTGTGGCTGCAGATTTCCACTCACATTCAGTCGAGCTAAAAATATGCCCTTAGGCTCATTTTCGGCCAGATGCTGGTGTGTTACTGAAAGGCTTCTGCCTTGCTCAGTTTTCGAGTCGACTTGATTACACAATGCAAACGCGCGTACACAATATTAAATTCCCAAAACACACATGAACATGAATCTGAATATTGATCCCACCGTGAAGTTTGTAAATGCCCGCATTCTAAAACACCATAATATATGTAGCGGAAATGAGTCTCGTTTTGGGGAAATTATTTAACTCAAATGGGGAATATTATTCATTAGATAATGAATATGTAATCGCATACATAAATTAAATTATCCCAAATAGGGAATGGACTAAACATTACCATATATGAATAATTAACACGATTGATCGTAGTAATTATTGATATTTGGTTTGGTTAAGTCAGATTAATTGTCAGGGTCAATTTACATGTGATTCCAAATTAGTTTGTCATGCATCCTGGTTCGTCCCGCGAACCGGAGATGAAAACTTCCTTATATCACAAGATTACCTGCCTGTATACCGAGTGAATATTTTCCGCTGGCCACACGGAAGTATCTGCTCGTATACAGCACTTTCAGATGTTTAACTTTCAGATAGTTAACCGAGGTAGAGCTTTTGGTAACTTACAGATCTTTGACATATTACAGAGACTTCAATCATGGGACAATGAGACAGATTCGATTTCAAAGGATTATGGAATTTAATAACACAATACTAAGGGTTATATAGACTACTAAAAATCACGCAGGAGTAAATAATATGCATATAAAAACAAACAATTAATACAGGATTGCAATATGACGTATTTAAAAAGAGACAGATAGAATGAGAGTGAGAGAGAGAGAGAGAGAGAGAGAGAGAGTGGGTGTGAGAGAGAGTGAAAGAGACAGAACAGTTCAAACAATTCACACAGAGACCCAAAGGATGCGAATATTAATCGAGACACTTTAAGCAGCACTTAATTGAGATTTGTACGTTACTTGATTTAAACACGGTCCCTTGGTGTTGAGTTGTGTGTTACAAAGGCAGCGTGGTTGGAGTTGTCTGGCGCGTCTTTCGGTAGGAGGCAGATGTTTGCGATTGCTTCAGCTGCGGCCCGTATGAGAGGCGATTAATCTTAAACTTGTTTCGTTCTTGAATGAAACCGAACTATCAACTGAGGTAGATCGAAATAAAAGAAAACTTAGATTAAAACAAAGTAGAAAAACGACGAAGAAGGAAAAACTCCGGCTGGAGTTTAGCAGGAAAGTTTAGGCATCTCTCTCTGGCGTAGGAAAACTGCACAGAGGATAAGGTGGCGGTCTATTTTGAAGGAGCGAGGGACACGCCTTCCTCACGTGTTTGATCCAATCGTGTTGCAGGAAGGCGTGTCGTCAGACCTCGTGATTCACGCCTTACGGATCATGTGTATAGGGGATGAACTTGTTCGAAATACACTTCTAAACTAGTATTAATAAAAGCATGCATCATATTACATTTTGGGTTGATGATTCAATCTTCTTTGATTATTCTGATTACAACCATACCAAATTCGGCATTCCTAGGGCTTAGTGAAATGCAGATACATGATTTTCGTGATTAAAACGGATGTTAAATTGGTCACATATCATAACAGCTTACAGTTATACCAGTTTTGTCATCAGGGAATCATGAAAACACAACCACAAAACATTATACATTTACAAAAGGGGATTTTTGATCCCCTGGGTTCAGAGTATTTCGTGTGTGTTCATGCGTATGTATGTATGTTCAGAGTTCATTGACCGATGGTGACGGGGGGGGGGGGGGGGGGGGGTGAACTCGCGACCAGTCCCGTGTGAGCGTGTGTGCTTCGAATTTGATGAGTTTAACAACGGCTACAATGGCCAGTTGTCTAATCTCACAATTCTCTTCTGTTTGTGTGTAAGCGAAAAACCCCAAAGGGGATTCCACGTGTGTGCGCTTATCTGAATGGACAATGTTCGTCTTGTCACCTTCGGAGGGGTTCTTCCACGTGATCTGCCTTTTGGTCATGTGTCTTGATCAAATGTGGTAAGCGGGGTATTGTTTAGTCATTAGAGAAAAGCGCCACGGGGCACTTGTACCGGTAATTCAATTACGTCCAAACACCATTTGCTTTGTGAGCAGTGCGTGGAGGGATAAGAACTTGTGGAAATCAGTGATTTAATCAAAATGGCAGATGGCATCTGCTTTTTGTCACAGTCGCTAAATGAGAAGAATGCAAAAACAGCAGTTTAAGGAGAGGGCAGATCTGACCAGGGCTACATCATTATGCTGCGTTCACACCAAACTTTTATACTCTTTTGTTGTTGTGGTTTCCATGAAGAATAATAGGCTATTGAACTCACAATTCAAGCAATCGGCCCCAGAAAAGGCGCTAATTTTAAAATGAAACTAACGGCTGCACGGGCATTCATAACGGTGCGCGTCCACGGCGATGAGCGAGCAGAACTTTAGTTAATTCCTACTTCCATAGGAATTCCCTCGAGCGCTCTGCACGTGGCCATTATCAATGTCCCGTATTTAAAAGCTCTCGGTCCTCAGTCACATACCAAATATATGTATAATGTATATATAAATATAATTTTGGACACAAGAGGGCAGTATGGCCCTATGTATAATTTTGTGTTTAAACTAAACTATCACATGAAGAGCCCTTCCCCCCCCTCCCCACACAGACACAGACACAGACACACACACACGAATGGCAGGGTGCATTCTCTCTGTCAGAGGGAGAGGGAGAGAACATTCTCAGAAACATCCACATTCAAACTAAAATATCTGACTTCCCGTTGGTCTGAGCTAATGACAGTTAATTAGAAAGTTGTCCGGCTTGATCTGAACAATATGCGTACCGAGTTTTATGATTGTAGGTAAAACTATAAAACTAACACCCCCACTTTTGTCAAAAGGTGGCGCTACTGAGTCCCTGCACCATGCCCGTTTCTGAAACTTTGCACATGTCTACTGGCTAATAAATCTGATCTGTCTGTCGACTTTCATGCAATTTCAAGCAATTTCAGGCATGCTAAGTCTCAAAAGCATAAAAAAAAATATTAAAATTTGATGCGTTGCCATGGCAACAGTATCTAAGATATCAAGAATCCATTCACAGGTCTACATCTGGCGTGTGTTTACATTATAGTAGTGAAGTTTGAAGCAAATCGGGTAAAAATAAGAGGGTGATTTCAAAGCATTTTGAAAGTGACACACTTCCTGCTGCCAGTTGGTGGCGCTATAACTTTGACTCACAATAGTCACATCCATGTGATCGGCCTCTTACAGCGAACACACTGCTGAAGTTCCATCAAGATCAGTCAATGTATGAAGAAGTTATAACACACTTCCTGTTTCCATTATTCGCCATAAATTCGTTTCCTCGCCACGGCCACACCGTTCGAGATATCAAAAATCCGTTCGCAATTTGGGATCCTCAATGTCTTGACTTCATGCACACCGAGTTTGGAGACGAACGGCGGAATTCCCTAGGAGAAGTGTTTCAAATTCCTGAGCATGCGTTTCCAAACAACCCTAAATAGCCGACTTCCTGTTGGGCTGGCGTAAAACTTAGAGCACGAAAGTTGTTCGGCCCGATGAGATATATAAGTGTAGCGAGTTCCAGATTATTACATGCAAGCGTGTTTGATATATGGACAAGTGTTCAAACCCCGTTCCAGGTGGCGCTGTCGAGCCCCCCTGCCACGCCCGGGTACCAGCTTCAGCCCGGCCCTGATGGCCGCGGGTTCTGACCCGTGTGCAAAGTTTCAAGAGTTTTCGAGCACGTTAAGGGCCCCAAAAGTGCCCGAAAGGTTGATAGAAAAAGAATAATAAATATAGCTGCGAGCAGCGATTACGGGCCCAAGCCGGTGGCACCGCAACCCCGGTGCCTTTAGTTACCTAAAGGCACCGGGGTGGCGGTGCCGCCGGCTTGGGCCCTTCATCGCTGCTCGCAGCTATATTTTTATATATATATATATAAAGCCGGTGGCACCGCCACCCTGGTGCCTTTAGGGTTATTGTGCACGACGTGCAAAAAAAACGTAACCCTGCTTTGACTGTCGAAAAGAAGAGTGCTGTAGAGCTTGCATTGGTGTGGGCTCTGCAAAAGTGCGCATCGAGGGCACATATCAATCACAAAGTATGCGTGAGCAACCTTCTGAAAGGTCAGGTCTACATCCAGCTCTACATCTGCCGTGTGTTTACATTATAGTAGTGAAGTTTGAAGCAAATCAGGTAAAAATAAGAGGGTGATTTCAAATCATTTTGAAAGTGACACACTTCCTGCTGCCAGTTGGTGGCGCTATACTTGCGGTTGCGGTGCCACCGGCTTGGGCCCGTAATCGCTGCCCGTAGCTATAAATATATATATATATACACACACACACATATTCATTTACATTCATTAATTTAGCTGACGCTTTTATCCAAAGCGACTTACAATTGCCATATATGTCAGAGGTCGCACACCTCTGGAGCAACTAGGGGTTAAGTGTCTTGCTCAGGGACACATTGGTGTCTCACAGTGGATTCGAACCCGGGTCTCTCACACCAAAGGCATGTGTCTTATCCACTGCGCCATTACCACCATGTGTGTATATTTATATAAAGATACAGAGAATATTACTTGCTTTACCTGATTAGAATGCTACCTTGAAAAACAATAATTTAAATTAAATCTCACCCAAAAGATAAATCCCCCTGCCACCTCCCCACACAGGATTGTCCTCAAACAGAGCTCTAATCTGTTTATTTTTAAGTTACACATTCTACATTGATTAAAAAAGAAACATCAAAAGTGTTTTTAGTCAGAGTATTATTTCATACAGAATTTTTTTTTTTTAATTCAGATGAGAATGAGGTTAGTGTTTTAAAATTTTAAGGAAAACAAATATATTGAAATATAGCACATGAATTTTAAATTCATTCAGCTTCAATTACCAAAACAATCTTACTTTTATTTAAAGCAAACTATACATTTAAAAGATGGGGGTTATATGCATATTTTGTCATTTAAAAAAAATACAAAAATTGTTATGCGAAAAGACAAGGACTTGGAGATTTCTTTATCCTTTAATGCAGGAAAAATCAAACAGCCAGCCACACACACACACACACATAAACACAGACACCAACCCTCCCTCCCTCCCCTCCCCTCCCCTCCCCTCCCCTCTGCTCCCCTCCCCACACAGACACACACACACACACACACACACACACACAGAGAGAGAATGGCAGGGGGCACAAGAAATCCATTCAAACTACAATATCTGACTTTCTGTTGCTCAGAGCTAATGACTTTAAATTAGAAAATTGATCGGCTTTATGAGAACAATATCCGTGGCAAGTTTTGTAACTGTAGGTAAAACGAGCAAAGTTATAACACACTTTATGTGTCCTTTTTTAGTCATAAAATTCATTTCCTCGCCACGGCCAAACCGTTCGAGATATCAAAAATCCGTCTGGAATTTAGCATCCTCAATGTCTTGACTTCATGCTGACCGAGTTTGGTTGGAATCCGATCAATTCCCAAGGAGAATTAAATCGAATTTCAGGGGTATGCGTTTCCAAACAAACCATAATAGCCGGCTTCCTGTTGGACTGTCGTAAAACTTAGAGCACGAAAGTTGTTCAACCCAATGAGATCTATAAGTGTACCGAGTTTCATATTATTACATGCAAGTGTGTTTGACTTATGGAAAAGTGTTCGAATCCCAGTCCAGGGGGCGCTGTCGAGCCGCCCTGCCACGCCCGGGTACCAGCTTCAACCCGGCCCTGATGGCCGCGGGTTCTGAACCGTGTGCAAAGTTTCAAGAGTTTTAGAAGATGTTAAGGGCCCCAAAAGCCCCCGAAACCTTGAACAACAATAATTAAAAGCATTCTCACTCAAACAGACACATCCCCCTCCCCCCACAGACACAGAGGTACGCAGAGAGAGGGAGAGAGTGACAGAGATTACTCCGAAACATCCACATTCAAACCAAAATATCTGACTTTCTTTTGTTCGGAGCCAAAATCTGTAAATTAGAAAGTTGTCCGGCTTGATCTGAACAATATTCCTGCCGAGTTTTATGATTGCAGGTAAAACTATGAAACTAACCCTCTCACTTTTGTCAAAAGGTGGCGCTACTGAGCCCCTGCACCACGTCCGTTCCTGAAACTTTGCACATGTCTACTGGCTAATAAATGTGACATGTCTGTCGAGTTTCATGCAATTTCAAGCATGCTAAGAGTCTCAAAAGCATCCTAAAAGAATTTTAAAGTATGATGCGTTGCCACGGCAACAGTATCAAAGATATCAAGAATCCATTTACAGGTCTACATCTGCCGTATGTTTACATTATACAGATGAAGTTTGAAGCAATTTGGGTTCAAATAAGAGGGTGATTTCACAGCATTTTGAAAGTGACACACTTCCTGCTGCCAGTTGGTGGCGCTATAACTTTGACTCACAATAGTCACATCCATGTGATCGTCCTCTTACAACGAACACACTGCTGAAGTTTCATTAAGATCAGTTAATGTATGCTGAAGTTATAACACACTTCCTGTTTCACGTTTCTCGCCATAATTTCGTTTCCTCGCCACGGCCAAACCGTTCGAGATATCAAAAATCCCCTGGCAATTTTTCATCCTCAATGTATTGACTTCATGCTGACCGAGTTTTGTGCCATTTCTTTGAATTCTCTAGGAGAAGTACTTTAAATTCCATTGCATGCGTTTTACAAACAACCCTAAATAGCCGACTTCCTGTTGGGCTGGGGTAAAAAGTAAGAGTATGAAGTATATATGAACCGATGAGATCTATATGTGTACCGAGTTTCATATTCTTACATGCAAGCGTGTTTGATTTATGGACCAAGATTTCGGACCCAGTTCCAGGGGGCGCTGTCTAGCCCCCCTGCCACGCCCGGGTATCATCTTCAGCCCGACCCTGATGGCCGCGGGTTCTGACCCGCGTGCAAAGTTTCAAGAGTTTTCGGGCACGTTAAGGGCCCCAAAAGTGCCCGAATAGTCGTAAGAAAAAAAAAAAAAAAAAAAAAATATATATATATATATATATATATATATATATATATATAAATATAGCTGCGAGCAGCGATTACGGGCCCAAGCCGGTGGCACCGCAACCCCGGTGCCTTTAGTTACCTAAAGGCACCGGAGTGGCGGTGCCGCCGGCTTTGGCCCTTCATCGCTGCTCGCAGCTATATTTATATATATATATATATATATATATAAACAAGCCGGTGGCACCGCCACCCCGGTGCCTTTAGGGTTACTGTGCATGACGGGCAATATCGTAACTCCGCTTTGACCTTTGAGAAGATGTGTGCTGTAGAGCTTGCATTGGTGTGGGCTCTGCAAAAGTGTGCATTGAGGGCACATATCAACCACAAATTATGCGTGAGCAACCTTCTGAAACCTAAAATGAAAAATGAGACACCCTACGGTCTCATGGACTTAATGCACACATGAAATAAGTACACAAGTTTGAAAGTTATATGAAGTGTGCCAAGACAGAATATTACTTGCCTGATCTGATTAGAAAAATAGTTGGTGTGTGTGTGTGTGAGGCGTGATTGAACAATGTAGACATAAAAACATACCCCGTCCTTTTGTTCATACAGGACATTATTCAAACTGCAAAGTGTTTACTTATATTTGTGTACAATCACAATAAAACACAACATTGTGCTTTTGTCAAACTGTAAACTACAACTGTCACCCAACCGAAATCTCTTACACACACACACACACACACACACACACACACACACACACACACACACACACACACACACACACATAGTTTAAAAGCAAAAAAAATCTTTTGGACATTCATCATATTGCATTGGTTTTCATTTATTGTCCTCGATCAGAGCCCTAATCTGTTTATTTTTTCAGTTACACATTCTACATTGATTAAAAAAGAAAAATCAAATGTGTTTTTATTTTATACATAAATAATCTATCATTCAGATGAGAATAAAGTTAGTGTTAGTTCAAATTTTAAGGAAAACAAATATATGATCTGAAATATAGCACATTCATTTATAATTCATTCAGGTTCAATTACCAAACATACAAATCTCAATGTAATTTAAAGCAAACAATACATTTAAAATACATGGGTTGTATGCTATTTTTTTTTATATAAAAAGATATATATCCAAAAAGACAAGGCCTAAACTTTAACAAGGGTTAAACAATCACTGTAACAGACACAATCACACACACACACACACACACACAAGTCAAATCACTTACATTTTAGATGCAATATTGACTTTTTTTTCTGTTTCAGCAGCGAAAATAGTTAAACAAAGATCACAGCAGAACCATCGAGCATCTCACAGCAACGCGTTCTCATTACTGAATGATTCAGCATTTTGAACGAATCGGTTGACTCAAAGATTCAACGACCAATCCATAATCTGTCTCATTCATGAATGACTCAGCCGTTCGAACGAATCGTTTGAACGAATGAATCAATGACTCGCTCATTAAGACGGTCGCCTGGCGGCACCTAATGACGGTTTAGTGATATTAAAAGTATCATTCTTTCCAACGATTGTTAATTAACTCATATTTGAAACATAAGCTATATATATATATATATACACACATATATATACACACACATATATATATACACAAAAATAAAATAAAAACACATTTGAAGCGTGTTTGCTTACTAAATTGTGAGCGGAACGAAAGTTGCAGCAAATATCAGCAACAGGAGTCAAATTTCATTAATCACGAGAGTGAAGAGCTGACTGAAAAGATGATGACGGAATAGGCTATTTTATGTAAAAGCCCCTATTTAAGCGAATCTATCATTGTACTCTTTTGTTGTTGTGTTTTCCGTGAAAAATAATAGACTATTGAACTCACAATTCAAGCAATCGGCCCCGTTATTGCACTAATTTTAAAGTGACACTAAAAAGTATGCGGCTGCACTGGCATTCATAACGGTGCGCGTCCATGGCGACGAGCGAGCAGAACAGAGCGAACGTTTTTTAGTTCATTCCTACTTCCATAGGAATTCCCTCAAGCGCTCTGCAAGCGCAACCCTTATCAATGTCCGTGTGGACGTCCGTATTTAAAAGCTCTCGGTCCTCAGTCACATGCTTGCCAAATATATGTATAAATATCATTTTGGACACAAGAGGGCAGTATGGCCCTATGTATAATTTTGTATAATAACTATCACTCGAAGAGCCCCTCCCCACACAGACACACACACACACACAGTTCGCTCGCGCCTCTCTCTCACACGCACACACACACACACACACACACACACACACTCCAGCATTGCAATCTTGAGATCGCAGCTTGTTCATTATGCTGCGTTCACACCAAACTTTTATACTCTTTTGTTGTTGTGGTTTCCATGAAGAATAATAGGCTATTGAACTCACAATTCAAGCAATCGGCCCCAGAAAAGGCGCTAATTTTAAAATGAAACTAACGGCTGCACGGGCATTCATAACGGTGCGCGTCCACGGCGATGAGCGAGCAGAACTTCCATAGGAATTCCCTCGAGCGCTCTGCACGTGGCCATTATCAATGTCCCGTATTTAAAAGCTCTCGGTCCTCAGTCACATACCAAATATATGTATAATGTATATATAAATATAATTTTGGACACAAGAGGGCAGTATGGCCCTATGTATAATTTTGTGTTTAAACTAAAAGAGCCCCTCCCCCCCTCCCCACACAGACACAGACACAGACACACACGAATGGCAGGGTGCATTCTCTCTGTCAGAGGGAGAGGGAGAGAAAATTCTCAGAAACATCCACATTCAAACCAAAATATCTAACTTCCTCTTGGTCTGAGCTAATGACAGTTAATTAGAAAGTTGTCCGGCTTGATCTGAACCATATGCATACCTGTGTCTGTCGAGTTTCATGCAATTTCAAGCATGCTAAGAGTCTCAAAAGCATCAAACAAGAATATTAAAGTTTGATGTGTTGCCACGGCAACAGTATCTAAGATATCAATAATCCTTTCACAGGTCTACATCTGCCGTGTGTTTACATTATACACATAAAGTTTGAAGCAAATCGGGTAAAAATAAGAGGGTGATTTCAAAACATTTAGGAAGTGACACACTTCCTGCTGCCAGTTGGTGGCGCTATAACTTTGACTCACAATAGTCACATCCATGTGATCGGGCTCTTACAGCGAACACACTGCTGAAGTTTCATCAAGATCAGTTAATGTATGCTGAAGTTATAACACACTTCCTGTTTCACGTTTCTCGCCATAATTTCGTTTCCTCGCCACGGCCAAACCGTTCGAGATATCAAAAATCCCCTCGCAAACTTTCATCCTCAATGTCTTGACTTCATGCTGACCGAGTTTCGTGCCGTTTGTTTGAATTCTCTAGGAGGAGTATTTCACATTCCATTGCGTGTGTTTTACCAACAACCCTAAATAGCCCACTTCCTGTTGGGCTGGGGTAAAAAGTAAGAGTGTGAAGTATATATGAAACGAGGAGATCTACATGTGTACCGAGTTTCATATTATTACATGCAAGCGTGTTTGAGTTATGGACCATGTTTTCGGACCCCGTTCCAGGGGGCGCTGTCGAGCCCCCCTGCCACGCCCGGGTACCATCTTCAGCCCGGCCCTGATGGCCGCGGGTTCTGACATGTGTGCAAAGTTTCAGGAGTTTTTGAGCATGTTAAGGCCTCCAAAAGTGTCCAAAAGGTAGTAAAAAATAATAAGAATAATAATAAATATATATATATATATATATATATATAAATATAAATATAGCTGCGAGCAGCGATTACGGGCCCAAGCCGGTGGCACCGCAGCCCCGGTGCCTTTAGTTACCTAAAGGCACCGGAGTGGCGGTGCCACCGGCTTTGGCCCTTCATCGCTGCTCGCAGCTATATTTATATTTATATATATATATATATATATATATATATATATATATATAAACAAGCCGGTGGCACCGCCACCCTGGTGCCTTTAGGGTTACTGTGCATGACGGGCAATAACTTAACCCCGCTTTGACTGTTGAGAAGATGTGTACTGTAGAGCTTGCATTGGTGTGGGCTCTGCAAAAGTGTGCATTGAGGGCACATATCATATGCGTGAGCAACCTTCTGAAACCTAAAATGAAAAATGAGACACCCTACGGTCTCATGGACTTAATGGACACATGAAATAAGTAAGTTATGAAAGTTAAATCAATTGTGCCAAGACAGAATATTACTTGCCTGATCTGATTAGAAAAAAAGTGTGTGTGTGAAACGTGATTGAACAATGTAGACATAAAAACATACTCCGTCCTTTTGTTCATACAGGACATTATTCAAACTGCAAAGTGTTTACTTATATTTGTGAACAATCGCAATAAAACACAACATTGTGCTTTTGTCAAACTGTAAACTACAACTGTCACCCAACCAAAATCTCTTTTTTATTTTATACAGAAATAAATAATCTATCATTCAGATGAGAATAAAGTTAGTGTTAGGTCAAATTTTAAGGAAAACTCTGAAATATAGCACATTCATTTAAAATTCATTCAGGTTCAATTACCAAACATACAAATCTTAATGTAATTTAAAGCAAACAATACATTTAAAATATATGGGTTGTATGCCTATTTTTTTTATATAAAAATATATATATCCAAAAAGTAACAGACACAATCATACACACACACACACACACACACACACACACACACACACAGACACAGACACACACATAAGTCAAATCACTTACATTTTATATGCAATATTGACTTTTTTCTGTTTCAGCAGTGAAACTAGTTAAACAAAGATCACAGCAGAACCATCGAGCATCTCACAGCAACGTGTTTTCTCATTACTGAATGATTCAGCATTTTGACCGAATCGGTTGACTCAAAGATTCAATGACCAATCCATAATCTGTCTCATTCATGAATGACTCAGCCGTTCGAACGAATCGTTCGAACAAATGAATCAATGACTCGCTCATTAAGACGGTCGCCTGGCGACACCTAATGACGGCTTAGTGATATGTTTAAAAGTATCATTCTTTCCAACGATTGTTAATTAACTCATATTTGAAACATAAGCTATATATATATATATATATATATATATATACACACACATATATACACAAAAATAAAATAAAAACACATTTGAAGCGTGTTTGCTTACTAAATTGTGAGCAGAACGAAAGTTGCAGCAAATATCAGCAACAGGAGTCAAATTTCATTAATCACGAGAGTGAAGAGCTGACTGAAAAGATGATGACGGAATAGGCTATATTTTATGTAAAAGCGCCTATTTAAGCGAATCTATCATTGTACTCTTTTGTTGTTGTGTTTTCCGTGAAAAATAATAGACTATTGAACTCACAATTCAAGCAATTGGCCCCCGATATTGCACTAATTTTAAAGTGACACTAAAAAGTATGCGGCTGCAGTGGCATTCATTACGGTGCGCGTCCATGGCGACGAGCAAGCAAAACAGAGCGAACGTTTTTTCATTTCTACTTCCATAGAAATTCATTCGAGCGCACTGCGAGCGCCACCACTATAAATGTCCTTACTTTACTTTCACTTTTAACTTAGCGATATAAAAGCCCCCGGTGTTACACGTCAAATAACCGGTGAGAAAAAATTCTCGGAGTCACATAGCAGCTACCTATATTTAAATACAACAGGCCTACCTGATTTTGAACACAAGAGGGCAGTATAGCCCTATGTATTATTTGATATATTTATTTTTTAACTGAATAGTGCATCCTGGCTGTTTTTAAACTTGTACATTATTCTTAAATTGCAAAACAAGAATAAAATGGGTTTAGTTCTGATATTTGTATAATTTTATCTAGAAATAAATGGTGTATAATTAAATTTTTAGAAGATATGAGGCTTTTAGTGTTTATTTTTTTTACATGACTTTAATCCCTCGCCATAGCAAAACAATTAGAGATATTCAATAGATATTCACAATTATGCTTCTTTAATGTATTTTCATCATGTTGAAAAAGTTTGGTGGGAATAAAATAAACCACTTAAGAGGAGTGGGTAAAAATGTAGAGCCTGGTTTTGCAAAACATCCACATTAAGACAAAAATAGCCCACTTCCTGTTGGGCTGGCTTAAAGTTGTTTGGCCCGATGAGATCTATATGAGTACAGAGTTTCATAATATTACATGCAAGTGTGTTTGATTTATGGACCAAATTTTCTGACGAAGTTTATGGACCAAGTTAATTTAATTAATAAACTAATTATATAAAACTATTTTCAATGCACTACAATTCAACTGGTTATATGCCTTTACTTATTAATACAACTTATTTAAAAAATACAAGGCGTAAGACATTTATTTTCTTTTTTAATGCAGGCCAAACCACACAGCAGTCAAATGGTTAATCTAGCCCCCCTCCCCCTCCCCACACTCACAGACACACACACACACACAGAGACGTAGGCTCAGAGAGAGAGAGAGACATAAAATGACAATTTTCAAACCAAAATATCTGACTTCCTGTTGGTTGGAGCTATTGAGTGTAAATTAGAAACTTGTCTGGCTGGAGGAGAACAATACACATACCGATTTTTATTACTGTAGATAAAATTAATCCCCCCACTTTTGACAAAAGGTGGCGCTACTGAGCCCTCAACACGCCCGTTTCTGAAACTTTGCACATGTCTACTGGCTAATAAATGAGATGTGTCTGTCGAGTTTCATGCAATTTTAAGCAATTTCAGGCATGCTAAGAGTCTCAAAAGCATAAAAAAAGAATATTAAATTTTGATGCGTTGCCACGACAACAGTATCTAAGATATCAAGAATCCATTCACAGGTCTACATCTGCCGTGTGTTTACATTATAGTAGTGAAGTTTGAAGCAAATCGGGTAAAAATAAGAGGGTGATTTCAAAGCATTTAGGAAGTGACACACTTCCTTCTGCCAGTTGGTGGCGCTATAACTTTGACTCACAATAGTCACATCCATGTGATCGGGCTCTTACGACGAACACACTGCTGAAGTTTCATCAAGATCAGTTAATGTATGCAGTAGTTATGACACACTTCCTGTTTCACGTTTCTCGCCATAATTTTGTTTCCTCGCCACGGCCAAACCGTTCGAGATATCAAAAATCCCCTCGCAAACTTTCATCCTCAATGTCTTGACTTCATGCTGACCGAGTTTCGTGCCGTTTGTTTGAATTCTCTAGGAGGAGTATTTCACATTCCATTGCGTGTGTTTTACCAACAACCCTAAATAGCCGAATTCCTGTTGGGCTGGGGTAAAAAGTAAGAGTGTGAAGTATATATGAAACGAGGAGATCTACATGTGTACCGAGTTTCATATTATTACATGCAAGCGTGTTTGATTTATGGACCATGTTTTCGGACCCCGTTCCAGGGGGCGCTGTCGAGCCCCCCTGCCACGCCCGGGTACCATCTTCAGCCCGGCCCTGATGGCCGCGGGTTCTGACATGTGTGCAAAGTTTCAGGAGTTTTTGAGCATGTTAAGGCCTCCAAAAGTGTCCAAAAGGTAGCAGAAAAATAATAAGTCGGAAGAAGAATAATAAAATATAGCTGCGAGCAGCGATTACGGGCCCAAGCCGGTGGCACCGCAGCCCCGGTGCCTTTAGTTACCTAAAGGCACCGGAGTGGCGGTGCCACCGGCTTTGGCCCTTCATCGCTGCTCGCAGCTATATTTATATATATATATATATATATATATATATATATATATATATATATAAACAAGCCGGTGGCACCGCAACCCTGGTGCCTTTAGGGTTACTGTGCATGACGGGCAATAACTTAACCCCGCTTTGACTGTTGAGAAGATGTGTACTGTAGAGCTTGCATTGGTGTGGGCTCTGCAAAAGTGTGCATTGAGGGCACATATCATATGCGTGAGCAACCTTCTGAAACCTAAAATGAAAAATGAGACACCCTACGGTCTCATGGACTTAATGGACACATGAAATAAGTAAGTTATGAAAGTTAAATCAATTGTGCCAAGACAGAATATTACTTGCCTGATCTGATTAGAAAAAAAGTGTGTGTGTGAAACGTGATTGAACAATGTAGACATAAAAACATACTCCGTCCTTTTGTTCATACAGGACATTATTCAAACTGCAAAGTGTTTACTTATATTTGTGAACAATCGCAATAAAACACAACATTGTGCTTTTGTCAAACTGTAAACTACAACTGTCACCCAACCAAAATCTCTTTTTTATTTTATACAGAAATAAATAATCTATCATTCAGATGAGAATAAAGTTAGTGTTAGGTCAAATTTTAAGGAAAACTCTGAAATATAGCACATTCATTTAAAATTCATTCAGGTTCAATTACCAAACATACAAATCTTAATGTAATTTAAAGCAAACAATACATTTAAAATATATGGGTTGTATGCCTATTTTTTTTTATATAAAAATATATATATCCAAAAAGTAACAGACACAATCATACACACACACACACACACACACACACACACACACACACACACACACACACACACACACACACACAGACACAGACACACACATAAGTCAAATCACTTACATTTTATATGCAATATTGACTTTTTTCTGTTTCAGCAGTGAAACTAGTTAAACAAAGATCACAGCAGAACCATCGAGCATCTCACAGCAACGCGTTTTCTCATTACTGAATGATTCAGCATTTTGACCGAATCGGTTGACTCAAAGATTCAATGACCAATCCATAATCTGTCTCATTCATGAATGACTCAGCCGTTCGAACGAATCGTTCGAACAAATGAATCAATGACTCGCTCATTAAGACGGTCGCCTGGCGACACCTAATGACGGCTTAGTGATATGTTTAAAAGTATCATTCTTTCCAACGATTGTTAATTAACTCATATTTGAAACATAAGCTATATATATATATATATATATATATATATATATATATATACACACACATATATACACAAAAATAAAATAAAAACACATTTGAAGCGTGTTTGCTTACTAAATTGTGAGCAGAACGAAAGTTGCAGCAAATATCAGCAACAGGAGTCAAATTTCATTAATCACGAGAGTGAAGAGCTGACTGAAAAGATGATGACGGAATAGGCTATATTTTATGTAAAATCGCCTATTTAAGCGAATCTATCATTGTACTCTTTTGTTGTTGTGTTTTCCGTGAAAAATAATAGACTATTGAACTCACAATTCAAGCAATTGGCCCCCGATATTGCACTAATTTTAAAGTGACACTAAAAAGTATGCGGCTGCACTGGCATTCATTACGGTGCGCGTCCATGGCGACGAGCAAGCAAAACAGAGCGAACGTTTTTTCATTTCTACTTCCATAGAAATTCATTCGAGCGCACTGCGAGCGCCACCACTATAAATGTCCTTACTTTACTTTCACTTTTAACTTAGCGATATAAAAGCCCCCGGTGTTACACGTCAAATAACCGGTGAGAAAAAATTCTCGGAGTCACATAGGCTACCTATATTTAAATACAACAGGCCTACCTGATTTTGAACACAAGAGGGCAGTATAGCCCTATGTATTATTTGATATATTTATTTTTTAACTGAATAGTGCATCCTGGCTGTTTTTAAACTTGTACATTATTCTTAAATTGCAAAACAAGAATAAAATGGGTTTAGTTCTGATATTTGTATAATTTTATCTAGAAATAAATGGTGTATAATTAAATTTTTAGAAGATATGAGGCTTTTAGTGTTTATTTTTTTTACATGACTTTAATCCCTCGCCATAGCAAAACAATTAGAGATATTCAATAGATATTCACAATTATGCTTCTTTAATGTATTTTCATCATGTTGAAAAAGTTTGGTGGGAATAAAATAAACCACTTAAGAGGAGTGGGTAAAAATGTAGAGCCTGGTTTTGCAAAACATCCACATTAAGACAAAAATAGCCCACTTCCTGTTGGGCTGGCTTAAAGTTGTTTGGCCCGATGAGATCTATATGAGTACAGAGTTTCATAATATTACATGCAAGTGTGTTTGATTTATGGACCAAATTTTCTGACGAAGTTTATGGACCAAGTTAATTTAATTAATAAACTAATTATATAAAACTATTTTCAATGCACTACAATTCAACTGGTTATATGCCTTTACTTATTAATACAACTTATTTAAAAAATACAAGGCGTAAGACATTTATTTTCTTTTTTAATGCAGGCCAAACCACACAGCAGTCAAATGGTTAATCTAGCCCCCCTCCCCCTCCCCACACTCACAGACACACACACACGCACAGAGACGTAGGCTCAGAGAGAGAGAGAGACATAAAATGACAATTTTCAAACCAAAATATCTGACTTCCTGTTGGTTGGAGCTATTGAGTGTAAATTAGAAACTTGTCTGGCTGGAGGAGAACAATACACATACCGATTTTTATTACTGTAGATAAAATTAATCCCCCCACTTTTGACAAAAGGTGGCGCTACTGAGCCCTCAACACGCCCGTTTCTGAAACTTTGCACATGTCTACTGGCTAATAAATGAGATGTGTCTGTCGAGTTTCATGCAATTTTAAGCAATTTCAGGCATGCTAAGAGTCTCAAAAGCATAAAAAAAGAATATTAAAGTTTGATGCGTTGCCACGACAACAGTATCTAAGATATCAAGAATCCATTCACAGGTCTACATCTGCCGTGTGTTTACATTATAGTAGTGAAGTTTGAAGCAAATCGGGTAAAAATAAGAGGGTGATTTCAAAGCATTTAGGAAGTGACACACTTCCTTCTGCCAGTTGGTGGCGCTATAACTTTGACTCACAATAGTCACATCCATGTGATCGGGCTCTTACGACGAACACACTGCTGAAGTTTCATCAAGATCAGTTAATGTATGCAGTAGTTATGACACACTTCCTGTTTCACGTTTCTCGCCATAATTTTGTTTCCTCGCCACGGCCAAACCGTTCGAGATATCAAAAATCCCCTCGCAAACTTTCATCCTCAATGTCTTGACTTCATGCTGACCGAGTTTCGTGCCGTTTGTTTGAATTCTCTAGGAGGAGTATTTCACATTCCATTGCGTGTGTTTTTACCAACAACCCTAAATAGCCGACTTCCTGTTGGGCTGGGGTAAAAAGTAAGAGTGTGAAGTATATATGAAACGAGGAGATCTACATGTGTACCGAGTTTCATATTATTACATGCAAGCGTGTTTGATTTATGGACCATGTTTTCGGACCCCGTTCCAGGGGGCGCTGTCGAGCCCCCCTGCCACGCCCGGGTACCATCTTCAGCCCGGCCCTGATGGCCGCGGGTTCTGACATGTGTGCAAAGTTTCAGGAGTTTTTGAGCATGTTAAGGCCTCCAAAAGTGTCCAAAAGGTAGCAGAAAAATAATAAGTCGGAAGAAGAAGAAGAATAAATATAGCTGCGAGCAGCGATTACGGGCCCAAGCCGGTGGCACCGCAACCCCGGTGCCTTTAGTTACCTAAAGGCACCGGAGTGGCGGTGCCGCCGGCTTTGGCCCTTCATCGCTGCTCGCAGCTATATTTATATATACATATATATATATATATATATATATATATATATATAAACAAGCCGGTGGCACCGCCACCCCGGTGCCTTTAGGTTTACTGTGCATGACGGGCAATATCGTAACTCCGCTTTGACCTTTGAGAAGATGTGTGCTGTAGAGCTTGCATTGGTGTGGGCTCTGCAAAAGTGTGCATTGAGGGCACATATCAACCACAAAGTATGCGTGAGCAACCTTCTGAAACCTAAAATGAAAAATGAGACACCCTACGGTCTCATGGACTTAATGCACACATGAAATAAGTACACAAGTTTGAAAGTTATATGAAGTGTGCCAAGACAGAATATTACTTGCCTGATCTGATTAGAAAAATAGTTGGTGTGTGTGTGTGTGTGTGTGTGTGTGTGTGTGTGTGTGAGGCGTGATTGAACAATGTAGACATAAAAACATACCCCGTCCTTTTGTTCATACAGGACATTATTCAAACTGCAATAAATCAGTTTGATTTAATAACTAATTGCAATAAATTAGTTACCTAAAGGCACCGGAGTGGCGGTGCCGCCGGCTTTGTTCCTTCATCGCTGCTCGCAGCTATATTTATATATATATATATATATATATATATATAAACAAGCCGGTGGCACCGCCACCCCGGTGCCTTTAGGGTTACTGTGCATGACGGGCAATATCGTAACTCCGCTTTGACCTTTGAGAAGATGTGTGCTGTAGAGCTTGCATTGGTGTGGGCTCTGCAAAAGTGTGCATTGAGGGCACATATCAACCACAAAGTATGCGTGAGCAACCTTCTGAAACCTAAAATGAAAAATGAGACACCCTACGGTCTCATGGACTTAATGCACACATGAAATAAGTACACAAGTTTGAAAGTTATATGAAGTGTGCCAAGACAGAATATTTGCCTGATCTGATTAGAAAAATAGTTGGTGTGTGTGTGTGTGTGTGTGTGTGTGTGTGTGTGTGTGAGGCGTGATTGAACAATGTAGACATAAAAACATACCCCGTCCTTTTGTTCATACAGGACATTATTCAAACTGCAAAGTGTTTACTTATATTTGTGTACAATCACAATAAAACAAAACATTGTGCTTTTGTCAAACTGTTAACTACAACTGTCACCCAACCGAAATCTCTTACACACACACACACACACACACACACACACACACACACACACACACACACACACACACATAGTTTAAAAGCAAAAAAAATCTTTTGGACATTCATCATATTGCATTGGTTTTCATTTATTGTCCTCGATCAGAGCCCTAATCTGTTTATTTTTTCAGTTACACATTCTACATTGATTAAAAAAGAAAAATCAAATGTGTTTTTATTTTATACATAAATAAATAATCTATCATTCAGATGAGAATAAAGTTAGTGTTAGTTCAAATTTTAAGGAAAACAAATATATGATCTGAAATATAGCACATTCATTTATAATTCATTCAGGTTCAATTACCAAACATACAAATCTCAATGTAATTTAAAGCAAACAATACATTTAAAATACATGGGTTGTATGCTATTTTTTTTTATATAAAAAGATATATATCCAAAAAGACAAGGCCTAAACTTTAACAAGGGTTAAACAATCACTGTAACAGACACAATCACACACACACACACACACACACACACGTCAAATCACTTACATTTTAGATGCAATATTGACTTTTTTTTCTGTTTCAGCAGCGAAAATAGTTAAACAAAGATCACAGCAGAACCATCGAGCATCTCACAGCAACGCGTTCTCATTACTGAATGATTCAGCATTTTGAACGAATCGGTTGACTCAAAGATTCAACGACCAATCCATAATCTGTCTCATTCATGAATGACTCAGCCGTTCGAACGAATCGTTTGAACGAATGAATCAATGACTCGCTCATTAAGACGGTCGCCTGGCGGCACCTAATGACGGTTTAGTGATATTAAAAGTATCATTCTTTCCAACGATTGTTAATTAACTCATATTTGAAACATAAGCTATATATATATATATATATATACACACACATATATATAGGCCTACACACATATATATATACACAAAAATAAAATAAAAACACATTTGAAGCGTGTTTGCTTACTAAATTGTGAGCGGAACGAAAGTTGCAGCAAATATCAGCAACAGGAGTCAAATTTCATTAATCACGAGAGTGAAGAGCTGACTGAAAAGATGATGACGGAATAGGCTATTTTATGTAAAAGCCCCTATTTAAGCGAATCTATCATTGTACTCTTTTGTTGTTGTGTTTTCCGTGAAAAATAATAGACTATTGAACTCACAATTCAAGCAATCGGCCCCGTTATTGCACTAATTTTAAAGTGACACTAAAAAGTATGCGGCTGCACTGGCATTCATAACGGTGCGCGTCCATGGCGACGAGCGAGCAGAACAGAGCAAACGTTTTTTAGTTCATTCCTACTTCCATAGGAATTCCCTCAAGCGCTCTGCAAGCGCAACCCTTATCAATGTCCGTGTGGACGTCCGTATTTAAAAGCTCTCGGTCCTCAGTCACATGCTTGCCAAATATATGTATAAATATCATTTTGGACACAAGAGGGCAGTATGGCCCTATGTATAATTTTGTATAATAACTATCACTCGAAGAGCCCCTCCCCACACAGACACACACACACACACACAGTTCGCCCGCGCCTCTCTCTCACACGCACACACACACACACACACACACTCCAGCATTGCAATCTTGAGATCGCAGCTTGTTCATTATGCTGCGTTCACACCAAACTTTTATACTCTTTTGTTGTTGTGGTTTCCATGAAGAATAATAGGCTATTGAACTCACAATTCAAGCAATCGGCCCCAGAAAAGGCGCTAATTTTAAAATGAAACTAACGGCTGCACGGGCATTCATAACGGTGCGCGTCCACGGCGATGAGCGAGCAGAACTTCCATAGGAATTCCCTCGAGCGCTCTGCACGTGGCCATTATCAATGTCCCGTATTTAAAAGCTCTCGGTCCTCAGTCACATACCAAATATATGTATAATGTATATATAAATATAATTTTGGACACAAGAGGGCAGTATGGCCCTATGTATAATTTTGTGTTTAAACTAAAAGAGCCCCTCCCCCCCTCCCCACACAGACACAGACACAGACACACACGAATGGCAGGGTGCATTCTCTCTGTCAGAGGGAGAGGGAGAGAAAATTCTCAGAAACATCCACATTCAAACCAAAATATCTAACTTCCTCTTGGTCTGAGCTAATGACAGTTAATTAGAAAGTTGTCCGGCTTGATCTGAACCATATGCATACCTGTGTCTGTCGAGTTTCATGCAATTCCAAGCATGCTAAGAGTCTCAAAAGCATCAAACAAGAATATTAAAGTTTGTGACTCGCTCATTAAGACGGTCGCCTGGCGACACCTAATGACGGTTTAGTGATATTAAAAGTATCATTCTTTCCAACGATTGTTAATTAACTCATATTTGAAACATAAGCTATATATATATATATATACACACATATATATACACACACATATATATATATATATATATATATATACACAAAAATAAAATAAAAACACATTTGAAGCGTGTTTGCTTACTAAATTGTGAGCTGAACGAAAGTTGCAGCAAATATCAGCAACAGGAGTCAAATTTCATTTATCACGAGAGTGAAGAGCTGACTGAAAAGATGATGACGGAATAGGCTATTTTATGTAAAAGCCCCTATTTAAGCGAATCTATCATTGTACTCTTTTGTTGTTGTGTTGTCCGTGAAAAATAATAGACTATTGAACTCACAATTCAAGCAATCGGCCCCGTTATTGCACTAATTTTAAAGTGACACTAAAAAGTATGCGGCTGCACAGGCATTCATAATGGTGCGCGTCCATGGCGACGAGTGAGCAGAGCTGAGCGAACGTTTTTTAGTTCATTCCTACTTCCATAGGAATTCCCTCAAGCGCTCTGCAAGCGCAACCCTTATCAATGTCCGTGTGGACGTCCGTATTTAAAAGCTCTCGGTCCTCAGTCACATGCTTGCCAAATATATGTATAAATATCATTTTGGACACAAGAGGGCAGTATGGCCCTATGTATAATTTTGTATAATAACTATCACTCGAAGAGCCCCTCCCCACACAGACACACACACACACACACACACACAGTTCGCCCGCGCCTCTCTCTCACACGCACACACACACACACACACACACACACACACACTCCAGCATTGCAATCTTGAGATCGCAGCTTGTTCATTATGCTGCGTTCACACCAAACTTTTATACTCTTTTGTTGTTGTGGTTTCCATGAAGAATAATAGGCTATTGAACTCACAATTCAAGCAATCGGCCCCAGAAAAGGCGCTAATTTTAAAATGAAACTAACGGCTGCACGGGCATTCATAACGGTGCGCGTCCACGGCGATGAGCGAGCAGAACTTCCATAGGAATTCCCTCGAGCGCTCTGCACGTGGCCATTATCAATGTCCCGTATTTAAAAGCTCTCGGTCCTCAGTCACATACCAAATATATGTATAATGTATATATAAATATAATTTTGGACACAAGAGGGCAGTATGGCCCTATGTATAATTTTGTGTTTAAACTAAAAGAGCCCCTCCCCCCCTCCCCACACAGACACAGACACAGACACACACGAATGGCAGGGTGCATTCTCTCTGTCAGAGGGAGAGGGAGAGAAAATTCTCAGAAACATCCACATTCAAACCAAAATATCTAACTTCCTCTTGGTCTGAGCTAATGACAGTTAATTAGAAAGTTGTCCGGCTTGATCTGAACCATATGCATACCTGTGTCTGTCGAGTTTCATGCAATTTCAAGCATGCTAAGAGTCTCAAAAGCATCAAACAAGAATATTAAAGTTTGATGTGTTGCCACGGCAACAGTATCTAAGATATCAATAATCCTTTCACAGGTCTACATCTGCCGTGTGTTTACATTATACACATAAAGTTTGAAGCAAATCGGGTAAAAATAAGAGGGTGATTTCAAAGCATTTAGGAAGTGACACACTTCCTGCTGCCAGTTGGTGGCGCTATAACTTTGACTCACAATAGTCACATCCATGTGATCGGGCTCTTACAACGAACACACTGTTGAAGTTTCATCAAGATCAGTTAATGTATGCAGTAGTTATGACACACTTCCTGTTTCACGTTTCTCGCCATAATTTTGTTTCCTCGCCACGGCCAAACCGTTCGAGATATCAAAAATCCCCTCGCAAACTTTCATCCTCAATGTCTTGACTTCATGCTGACCGAGTTTCGTGCCGTTTGTTTGAATTCTCTAGGAGGAGTATTTCACATTCCATTGCGTGTGTTTTACCAACAACCCTAAATAGCCGACTTCCTGTTGGGCTGGGGTAAAAAGTAAGAGCATGAAGTATATATGAACCGATGAGATCTACATGTGTACCGAGTTTCATATTATTACATGCAAGCGTGTTTGATTTATGGACCATGTTTTCGGACCCCGTTCCAGGGGGCGCTGTCGAGCCCCCCTGCCACGCCCGGGTACCATCTTCAGCCCGGCCCTGATGGCCGCGGGTTCTGACATGTGTGCAAAGTTTCAGGAGTTTTTGAGCATGTTAAGGCCTCCAAAAGTGTCCAAAAGGTAGCAGAAAAATAATAATAATAATAATAATAATAATAAATAATCCTAAGGAAAACAATAGGGCCTTCGCCCTTTGGGCTTGGGCCCTAATAAATAATCCTAAGGAAAACAATAGGGCCTTCGCCCTTTGGGCTTGGGCCCTAATAATAATAATAAATAATCCTAAGGAAAACAATAGGGCCTTCGCCCTTTGGGCTTGGGCCCTAATAATAATAATAATAATAATAAAATATAGCTGCGAGCAGCGATTACGGGCCCAAGCCGGTGGCACCGCAACCCCGGTGCCTTTAGTTACCTAAAGGCACCGGGGTGGCGGTGCCGCCGGCTTTGGCCCTTCATCGCTGCTCGCAGCTATATTTATATATATATATATATATATATATAAAAAGCCGGTGGCACCGCCACCCTGGTGCCTTTAGGGTTATTGTGCACGACGTGACACAAAATTTCTGCTCGCTATCTGCCGAACGGCTCTGGTAGTTCCACTTCAGCACTGATGATGTTGTAGAAATATTGCGCTCTGGTTGGTCTGGATTATTCGGGATTTTTTATTTTATACAGAAATAAGTTATTTATAATTCAGATGAGAATAAAGTTAGTGTTGATTAAAATGAAGGAAAACAAATATATTGATTTGAAATATAGCACATTAATTTTAAATGTATTTAGGTTCAATTACCAAACATTCAATCTTAATTTAATTTAAAGCAAACAATACATTTAAAATATAAGGGTTGTATGCACTTTTTTTTATATAAAAAAAGATATATATCCAAAAAGACAAGGCCTTAAAGGGTTAAACTCTTGTCACTGTAACAGACGCAATCTCTCTCTCTCTCTCTCTCTCTCTCTCTCTCTCTCTCTCTCTCTCTCTCTCTCTCTCTCTCTCTCTCTCTCTCTCTCACACACACACACACACACACACACACACACACACACACACACACACACACACACACACACACACACACACACACACGTCAAGTCACTTACATTTTATATGCAATATTGAATAAGCAGAAAAATCGGATTTTCTGCTCTGAAAATATAAATAAGCATAAAAATTGAATAAGCATTTTGAATATTCTAAACAGAATAAGCACTAGTCGCTAATGAATAAGTACTAGTACTTAATGGAATAGATACTAGTATCTAAAAAATAAGTACTAGTAGCATGAAAATAGAGACTAGTAGGTTAAAATGATTAAATGTTAAAACGGCTTGCCATATTGGCTCAGAGAGAGAGAGAGAGAGAGAGAGAGAAAATTACCTTTTAGATACTAGTACCTATTAATAGATACTAGTATTTATTCAATAAATACTAGTACTAAGTCATTAGATACTAGTACATATTAAATAGATACCAGTACTTATTCATTAGCTACTAATACGTATTCAAAAGAATATCTAAAGAATAAGCACTAGTATCTAAAGAATAGGCACTAGTACTAAAGAATAAGCACTAGTCCCAAATGAATAAGTACTAGTACTTAATGGAATAGATACTAGTATCTAAAAAATAAGTACTAGTAGCATGAAAATAGAGACTAGTAGGTTAAAATGATTAAATGTTAAAGCGGCTTGCCATATTGGCTCAGAGAGAGAGAGAAAATGACCATATTCAAACCACAATATCTGACTTTCTGAGGGTCGGAGCTAATTACTTTAAATTAGAAAGTTGTTCGGCTTGAGGAGAAGAATATACACGCTGAGTTTTGTAACTGTAGGTAAAACTAACTAACTTATAACACACTTTATATGTCCTTTTTTAGTCATGAAAATTAATTTCCTCTCCGTGGCCAAACCGTTCGAGATATCAAAAATCTGTCCACAATTTAGCATCCTTAATGTCTTGACTTCATGCACACCGAGTTTGGCAATGATTGAATGAATTGCCTAGGAGTAGTACTTCAAATTCCACAGCAAGCGTTTTCCAAACAACCCATAATAGCCGATTTCCTGTTGGGCTGGCGTAAAACTTGACCAGGGGAAAGATGTTTGGCCCGATGAGATCTATATGTGTACTAAGTTTCATATTAATTCATGCAAGCGTGTTGGATATATGGACCAAATTGTTGGACCCCGTTCAAGGGGGCGCTGTTGAGCCCCCCTGCCACGCCCGGGTACCAGCTTCAGCCCGGCCCTGATGGCTGTGGGCTCTGACCTGTGTGCAAAGTTTCAATAGTTTTTGAGCACGTTAAGAGCCCCAAAAGCCCCTGAAACCTTGAACTCCATTAAAAGCAATAGACAAATCCCTCACACACAGAGACGAAGAGAGAGGGAGAGAAAATTCTCAGGGTTGTATGCTATTTTTTTATATATAAAAAGATATATATCCAAAAAGACAAGGCCTAAACTTTAACAAGGGTTAAACAATCACTGTAACAGACACAATCACACACACAATCACACACACACACACACACACGTCAAATCACTTACATTTTAGATGCAATATTGACTTTTTTCTATTTCAGCAGCGAAAATAGTTAAACAAAGATCACAGCAGAACCATCGAGGATCTCACAGCAACGCGTTCTCATTACTGAATGATTCAGCATTTTGAACGAATCGGTTGACTCAAAGATTCAACGACCAATCCATAATCTGTCTCATTCATGAATGACTCAGCCGTTCGAACGAATCGTTTGAACGAATGAATCAATGACTCGCTCATTAAGACGGTCGCCTGGCGACACCTAATGACGGTTTAGTGATATGTTTAAAAGTATCATTCTTTCCAACGATTGTTAAAGGTTCTCTAAGCGATCCTGGGTGACATCACTTCTTGTTGACGTTCGAACTATTGTCAAACAAAACGGAGGCTAGCTAGACCCTCCCTCCTCCTCATCCGCACACTAACCCCCCAAACCCCGCCCCCAAACCCTTCTTGTCGGTCATTGGCTGGAACAGTTTGTTATGTTTCGGGGAGCGGGTCGCCGCAGTTTGCTTTTGTTGCTGTTTGTGGAGCCTGGGCTGTCTACAGAGATCGCGTTTCTTTACAGTGTGTTCAGGGGACAGGCAGCCAGCGGATAGTGAGGAGATGTTTGCTGTATGTGACAAAAAATGTTTTGGCCTAAAAAACGCGTGACATCGCTTAGAGCACCTTTAATTAACTCATATTTGAAACATAAGCTATATATATATATATATATATATATATATATATATATATATATATTTATATATATATGTATATATATATATATATATATATATATATATATATATATATATATATACACACATATGTATACACAAAAATAAAATAAAAACACATTTGAAGCGTGTTTGCTTACTAAATTGTGAGCTGAACGAAAGTTGCAGCAAAGATCAGCAACAGGAGTCAAAATTCATTAATCACGAGAGTGAAGAGCTGACTGAAAAAAATGATGATGGAATATTTTGTGTAAAAGCGCCTATTTAAGCGAATCTGTCATTTACTCATTTGTTGTTGTGTATTACCTGAAAACCGGAAACAATCGGCCCCCGATATGGTGCTAATTTTAAAGTGACACTAAAAAGTATGCGGCTGCACTGGCATTCATAACGGTGCGCGTCCATGGCGACGAGCAAGCAGAACAGAGCGAACGTTTTTTCATTTCCACTTCCATAGAAATTCATTCGAGCGCACTGCGAGCGCCACCACTATGTCCGTGCGGACGTCCTTACTTTACTTTCACTTTTATATTAGCGATTTAAAAGGCCTCGCTGGTGTCTAACGTCGATTAACCGGTGGGAAAAGATCCTCACAGCCACATACCTAATATATTTATATTTAATTACAATAGCCATACCTGATAAAAAAGTTTTATGTACTGAGTTGATATCATTTTGGACACAAGAGGGCAGTATAGCCCTTTGTATTACTTGATGTATTTATTTTTTAACTTAATAGCACATTCTGGCTGTTTTTAAACTTGTACATTATTCTTAAATTGAAAACAAGAATAAAATGGGGTTAGTTCTGATATTTGTGTAATTTTATCTAGAAATAAATGGTGTATAATTAATTTTTTAGAAGATATGAGGCTTTTAGTGTTTACTTTTTTGACATGACTTTAATCCCTCGCCATAGCAAAACAATTTGAGATATTCAATAGCCATTCACAATTTAGCTTCTTTAATGTATTTTCATCATGTTGAAAAAGTTTGGTGGGAATTGAATAAACCACTTAAGAGGAGTGGGTAAAAAATCAGAGGCTGATTTAGCCAAAAATCCACATTCAGACAAAAATATCTGACTTTCTGTTGATCCGAGCTAATTACGGTAAATTAGAAAGTTGTCCGGCTCGAAGAGTACAATATACATATCGAGTGTTATTACTGTAGATAAAACTAACCCCCCCCCCCCTTTTGTCAAAAGCATTTAGGAAGTGACACACTTCCTGCTGCCAGTTGGTGGCGCTATAACTTTGACTCACAATAGTCATATCCATGTGATCGGGCTCTTACAACGAACACACTGTTGAAGTTTCATCAAGATCAGTTAATGTATGGAGTAGTTATGACACACTTCCTGTTTCACGTTTCTCGCCATAATTTTGTTTCCTCGCCACGGCCAAACCGTTCGAGATATCAAAAATCCCCTCGCAAACTTTCATCCTCAATGTCTTGACTTCATGCTGACCGAGTTTCGTGCCGTTTGTTTGAATTCTCTAGGAGGAGTATTTCACATTCCATTGCGTGTGTTTTACCAACAACCCTAAATAGCCGACTTCCTGTTGGGCTGGGGTAAAAAGTAAGAGTGTGAAGTATATATGAAACGAGGAGATCTACATGTGTACTGAGTTTCATATTATTACATGCAAGCGTGTTTGATTTATGGACCATGTTTTCGGACCCCGTTCCAGGGGGCGCTGTCGAGCCCCCCTGCCACGCCCGGGTACCATCTTCAGCCCGGCCCTGATGGCCGCGGGTTCTGACATGTGTGCAAAGTTTCAGGAGTTTTTGAGCATGTTAAGGCCTCCAAAAGTGTCCAAAAGGTAGCAGAAAAATAATAATAATAATAATAAAATATAGCTGCGAGCAGCGATTACGGGCCCAAGCCGGTGGCACCGCAACCCCGGTGGCGGTGCCGCCGGCTTTGGCCCTTCATCGCTGCTCGCAGCTATATATATATATATATATATATATATATATATATATATATATATATATATATATATAAACAAGCCGGTGGCACCGCCACCCCGGTGCCTTTAGGGTTACTGTGCATGACGGGCAATATCGTAACTCCGCTTTGACCTTTGAGAAGATGTGTGCTGTAGAGCTTGCATTGGTGTGGGCTCTGCAAAAGTGTGCATTGAGGGCACATATCAACCACAAAGTATGCGTGAGCAACCTTCTGAAACCTAAAATGAGAAATGAGACACCCTACGGTCTCATGGACTTAATGCACACATGAAATAAGTACACAAGTTTGAAAGTTATATGAAGTGTGCCAAGACAGAATATTACTTGCCTGATCTGATTAGAAAAATAGTTGGTGTGTGTGTGTGTGTGTGTGTGTGTGTGTGTGTGTGTGTGTGTGTGTGTGTGTGTGTGTGTGTGTGTGTGTGTGAGGCGTGATTGAACAATGTAGACATAAAAACATACCCCGTCCTTTTGTTCATACAGGACATTATTCAAACTGCAAAGTGTTTACTTATATTTGTGTACAATCACAATAAAACACAACATTGTGCTTTTGTCAAACTGTAAACTACAACTGTCACCCAACCGAAATCTCTTACACACACACACACACACACACACACACACACACACACACACACACACACACACACACACATAGTTTAAAAGCAAAAAAAATCTTTTGGACATTCATCATATTGCATTGGTTTTCATTTATTGTCCTCGATCAGAGCCCTAATCTGTTTATTTTTTCAGTTACACATTCTACATTGATTAAAAAAGAAAAATCAAATGTGTTTTTATTTTATACATAAATAAATAATCTATCATTCAGATGAGAATAAAGTTAGTGTTAGTTCAAATTTTAAGGAAAACAAATATATGATTTGAAATATAGCACATTCATTTATAATTCATTCAGGTTCAATTACCAAACATACAAATCTCAATGTAATTTAAAGCAAACAATACATTTAAAATACATGGGTTGTATGCTATTTTTTTTATATAAAAAGATATATATCCAAAAAGACAAGGCCTAAACTTTAACAAGGGTTAAACAATCACTGTAACAGACACAATCACACACACACACACACACACACACACGTCAAATCACTTAAATTTTAGATGCAATATTGACTTTTTTTTCTGTTTCAGCAGCGAAAATAGTTAAACAAAGATCACAGCAGAACCATCGAGCATCTCACAGCAACGCGTTCTCATTACTGAATGATTCAGCATTTTGAACGAATCGGTTGACTCAAAGATTCAACGACCAATCCATAATCTGTCTCATTCATGAATGACTCAGCCATTCGAACGAATCGTTTGAACGAATGAATCAATGACTCGCTCATTAAGACGGTCGCCTGGCGGCACCTAATGACGGTTTAGTGATATTAAAAGTATCATTCTTTCCAACGATTGTTAATTAACTCATATTTGAAACATAAGCTATATATATATATATATATACACACATATATATACACACACATATATATATACACAAAAATAAAATAAAAACACATTTGAAGCGTGTTTGCTTACTAAATTGTGAGCGGAACGAAAGTTGCAGCAAATATCAGCAACAGGAGTCAAATTTCATTAATCACGAGAGTGAAGAGCTGACTGAAAAGATGATGACGGAATAGGCTATTTTATGTAAAAGCCCCTATTTAAGCGAATCTATCATTGTACTCTTTTGTTGTTGTGTTTTCCGTGAAAAATAATAGACTATTGAACTCACAATTCAAGCAATCGGCCCCGTTATTGCACTAATTTTAAAGTGACACTAAAAAGTATGCGGCTGCACTGGCATTCATAACGGTGCGCGTCCATGGCGACGAGCGAGCAGAACAGAGCGAACGTTTTTTAGTTCATTCCTACTTCCATAGGAATTCCCTCAAGCGCTCTGCAAGCGCAACCCTTATCAATGTCCGTGTGGACGTCCGTATTTAAAAGCTCTCGGTCCTCAGTCACATGCTTGCCAAATATATGTATAAATATCATTTTGGACACAAGAGGGCAGTATGGCCCTATGTATAATTTTGTATAATAACTATCACTCGAAGAGCCCCTCCCCACACAGAAACACACACACACACACAGTTCGCCCGCGCCTCTCTCTCACACGCACACACACACACACTCCAGCATTGCAATCTTGAGATCGCAGCTTGTTCATTATGCTGCGTTCACACCAAACTTTTATACTCTTTTGTTGTTGTGGTTTCCATGAAGAATAATAGGCTATTGAACTCACAATTCAAGCAATCGGCCCCAGAAAAGGCGCTAATTTTAAAATGAAACTAACGGCTGCACGGGCATTCATAACGGTGCGCGTCCACGGCGATGAGCGAGCAGAACTTCCATAGGAATTCCCTCGAGCGCTCTGCACGTGGCCATTATCAATGTCCCGTATTTAAAAGCTCTCGGTCCTCAGTCACATACCAAATATATGTATAATGTATATATAAATATAATTTTGGACACAAGAGGGCAGTATGGCCCTATGTATAATTTTGTGTTTAAACTAAAAGAGCCCCTCCCCCCCTCCCCACACAGACACAGACACACACGAATGGCAGGGTGCATTCTCTCTGTCAGAGGGAGAGGGAGAGAAAATTCTCAGAAACATCCACATTCAAACCAAAATATCTAACTTCCTCTTGGTCTGAGCTAATGACAGTTAATTAGAAAGTTGTCCGGCTTGATCTGAACCATATGCATACCTGTGTCTGTCGAGTTTCATGCAATTTCAAGCATGCTAAGAGTCTCAAAAGCATCAAACAAGAATATTAAAGTTTGATGTGTTGCCACGGCAACAGTATCTAAGATATCAATAATCCTTTCACAGGTCTACATCTGCCGTGTGTTTACATTATACACATAAAGTTTGAAGCAAATCGGGAAAAAATAAGAGGGTGATTTCAAAGCATTTAGGAAGTGACACACTTCCTGCTGCCAGTTGGTGGCGCTATAACTTTGACTCACAATAGTCACATCCATGTGATCGGGCTCTTACAACGAACACACTGTTGAAGTTTCATCAAGATCAGTTAATGTATGGAGTAGTTATGACACACTTCCTGTTTCACGTTTCTCGCCATAATTTTGTTTCCTCGCCACGGCCAAACCGTTCGAGATATCAAAAATCCCCTCGCAAACTTTCATCCTCAATGTCTTGACTTCATGCTGACCGAGTTTCGTGCCGTTTGTTTGAATTCTCTAGGAGGAGTATTTCACATTCCATTGCGTGTGTTTTACCAACAACCCTAAATAGCCGACTTCCTGTTGGGCTGGGGTAAAAAGTAAGAGTGTGAAGTATATATGAAACGAGGAGATCTACATGTGTACCGAGTTTCATATTATTACATGCAAGCTTGTTTGATTTATGGACCATGTTTTCGGACCCCGTTCCAGGGGGCG
Source organism: Rhinichthys osculus (assembly GCA_029959095.1). NCBI lineage: Eukaryota > Metazoa > Chordata > Actinopteri > Cypriniformes > Leuciscidae > Rhinichthys > Rhinichthys osculus. The sequence goes on along the minus strand of JARWKJ010000002.1, from coordinate 27,236,631 downwards.
CTGTCGAGCCCCCCTGCCACGCCCGGGTACCATCTTCAGCCCGGCCCTGATGGCCGCGGGTTCTGACATGTGTGCAAAGTTTCCGGAGTTTTTGAGCATGTTAAGGCCTCCAAAAGTGTCCAAAAGGTAGTAAAAAAAAAATAAAAAAAAAAATAATAATAAATATAGCTGCGAGCAGCGATTACGGGCCCAAGCCGGTGGCACCGCAACCCCGGTGCCTTTAGTTACCTAAAGGCACCGGAGTGGCGGTGCCGCCGGCTTTGGCCCTTCATCGCTGCTCGCAGCTATATTTATATATATATATATATATATATATATATATAAACAAGCCGGTGGCACCGCCACCCCGGTGCCTTTAGGGTTACTGTGCATGACGGGCAATATCGTAACTCCGCTTTGACCTTTGAGAAGATGTGTGCTGTAGAGCTTGCATTGGTGTGGGCTCTGCAAAAGTGTGCATTGAGGGCACATATCAACCACAAAGTATGCGTGAGCAACCTTCTGAAACCTAAAATGAAAAATGAGACACCCTACGGTCTCATGGACTTAATGCACACATGAAATAAGTACACAAGTTTGAAAGTTATATGAAGTGTGCCAAGACAGAATATTACTTGCCTGATCTGATTAGAAAAATAGTTGGTGTGTGTGTGTGTGTGTGTGTGTGTGTGTGTGTGTGTGTGAGGCGTGATTGAACAATGTAGACATAAAAACATACCCCGTCCTTTTGTTCATACAGGACATTATTCAAACTGCAAAGTGTTTACTTATATTTGTGTACAATCACAATAAAACACAACATTGTGCTTTTGTCAAACTGTAAACTACAACTGTCACCCAACCGAAATCTCTTACACACACACACGCACACACACACACACACACACACACACACATAGTTTAAAAGCAAAAAAAATCTTTTGGACATTCATCATATTGCATTGGTTTTCATTTATTGTCCTCGATCAGAGCCCTAATCTGTTTATTTTTTCAGTTACACATTCTACATTGATTAAAAAAGAAAAATCAAATGTGTTTTTATTTTATACATAAATAAATAATCTATCATTCAGATGAGAATAAAGTTAGTGTTAGTTCAAATTTTAAGGAAAACAAATATATGATCTGAAATATAGCACATTCATTTATAATTCATTCAGGTTCAATTACCAAACATACAAATCTCAATGTAATTTAAAGCAAACAATACATTTAAAATACATGGGTTGTATGCTATTTTTTTTTATATAAAAAGATATATATCCAAAAAGACAAGGCCTAAACTTTAACAAGGGTTAAACAATCACTGTAACAGACACAATCACACACACACACACACACACACACACACACATCAAATCACTTACATTTTAGATGCAATATTGACTTTTTTTTCTGTTTCAGCAGCGAAAATAGTTAAACAAAGATCACAGCAGAACCATCGAGCATCTCACAGCAACGCGTTCTCATTACTGAATGATTCAGCATTTTTAACGAATCGGTTGACTCAAAGATTCAACGACCAATCCATAATCTGTCTCATTCATGAATGACTCAGCCGTTCGAACGAATCGTTTGAACGAATGAATCAATGACTCGCTCATTAAGACGGTCGCCTGGCGGCACCTAATGACGGTTTAGTGATATTAAAAGTATCATTCTTTCCAACGATTGTTAATTAACTCATATTTGAAACATAAGCTATATATATATATATATATATATATATATATACACACATATATATACACACACATATATATATACACAAAAATAAAATAAAAACACATTTGAAGCGTGTTTGCTTACTAAATTGTGAGCAGAACGAAAGTTGCAGCAAATATCAGCAACAGGAGTCAAATTTCATTAATCACGAGAGTGAAGAGCTGACTGAAAAGATGATGACGGAATAGGCTATTTTATGTAAAAGCCCCTATTTAAGCGAATCTATCATTGTACTCTTTTGTTGTTGTGTTTTCCGTGAAAAATAATAGACTATTGAACTCACAATTCAAGCAATCGGCCCCGTTATTGCACTAATTTTAAAGTGACACTAAAAAGTATGCGGCTGCACTGGCATTCATAACGATGCGCGTCCATGGCGACGAGCGAGCAGAACAGAGCGAACGTTTTTTAGTTCATTCCTACTTCCATAGGAATTCCCTCAAGCGCTCTGCAAGCACAACCCTTATCAATGTCCGTGTGGACGTCCGTATTTAAAAGCTCTCGGTCCTCAGTCACATGCTTGCCAAATATATGTATAAATATCATTTTGGACACAAGAGGGCAGTATGGCCCTATGTATAATTTTGTATAATAACTATCACTCGAAGAGCCCCTCCCCACACAGACACACACACACACACAGTTCGCCCGCGCCTCTCTCTCACACGCACACACACACACACACACACACACTCCAGCATTGCAATCTTGAGATCGCAGCTTGTTCATTATGCTGCGTTCACACCAAACTTTTATACTCTTTTGTTGTTGTGGTTTCCATGAAGAATAATAGGCTATTGAACTCACAATTCAAGCAATCGGCCCCAGAAAAGGCGCTAATTTTAAAATGAAACTAACGGCTGCACGGGCATTCATAACGGTGCGCGTCCACGGCGATGAGCGAGCAGAACTTCCATAGGAATTCCCTCGAGCGCTCTGCACGTGGCCATTATCAATGTCCCGTATTTAAAAGCTCTCGGTCCTCAGTCACATACCAAATATATGTATAATGTATATATAAATATAATTTTGGACACAAGAGGGCAGTATGGCCCTATGTATAATTTTGTGTTTAAACTAAAAGAGCCCCTCCCCCCCTCCCCACACAGACACACACGAATGGCAGGGTGCATTCTCTCTGTCAGAGGGAGAGGGAGAGAAAATTCTCAGAAACATCCACATTCAAACCAAAATATCTAACTTCCTCTTGGTCTGAGCTAATGACAGTTAATTAGAAAGTTGTCCGGCTTGATCTGAACCATATGCATACCTGTGTCTGTCGAGTTTCATGCAATTTCAAGCATGCTAAGAGTCTCAAAAGCATCAAACAAGAATATTAAAGTTTGATGTGTTGCCACGGCAACAGTATCTAAGATATCAATAATCCTTTCACAGGTCTACATCTGCCGTGTGTTTACATTATACACATAAAGTTTGAAGCAAATCGGGTAAAAATAAGAGGGTGATTTCAAAGCATTTAGGAAGTGACACACTTCCTGCTGCCAGTTGGTGGCGCTATAACTTTGACTCACAATAGTCACATCCATGTGATCGGGCTCTTACAACGAACACACTGTTGAAGTTTCATCAAGATCAGTTAATGTATGGAGTAGTTATGACACACTTCCTGTTTCACGTTTCTCGCCATAATTTTGTTTCCTCGCCACGGCCAAACCGTTCGAGATATCAAAAATCCCCTCGCAAACTTTCATCCTCAATGTCTTGACTTCATGCTGACCGAGTTTCGTGCCGTTTGTTTGAATTCTCTAGGAGGAGTATTTCACATTCCATTGCGTGTGTTTTACCAACAACCCTAAATAGCCGACTTCCTGTTGGGCTGGGGTAAAAAGTAAGAGTGTGAAGTATATATGAAACGAGGAGATCTACATGTGTACCGAGTTTCATATTATTACATGCAAGCTTGTTTGATTTATGGACCATGTTTTCGGACCCCGTTCCAGGGGGCGCTGTCGAGCCCCCCTGCGACGCCCGGGTACCATCTTCAGCCCGGCCCTGATGGCCGCGGGTTCTGACATGTGTGCAAAGTTTCAGGAGTTTTTGAGCATGTTAAGGCCTCCAAAAGTGTCCAAAAGGTAGTAAAAAAATAATAATAATAATAATAATAATAAATATAGCTGCGAGCAGCGATTACGGGCCCAAGCCGGTGGCACCGCAACCCCGGTGCCTTTACCTAAAGGCACCGGAGTGGCGGTGCCGCCGGCTTTGGCCCTTCATCGCTGCTCGCAGCTATATTTATATATATATATATATATATATATATATAAACAAGCCGGTGGCACCGCCACCCCGGTGCCTTTAGGGTTACTGTGCATGACGGGCAATATCGTAACTCCGCTTTGACCTTTGAGAAGATGTGTGCTGTAGAGCTTGCATTGGTGTGGGCTCTGCAAAAGTGTGCATTGAGGGCACATATCAACCACAAAGTATGCGTGAGCAACCTTCTGAAACCTAAAATGAAAAATGAGACACCCTACGGTCTCATGGACTTAATGCACACATGAAATAAGTACACAAGTTTGAAAGTTATATGAAGTGTGCCAAGACAGAATATTACTTGCCTGATCTGATTAGAAAAATAGTTGGTGTGTGTGTGTGTGTGTGTGTGTGTGTGTGTGTGTGTGTGTGAGGCGTGATTGAACAATGTAGACATAAAAACATACCCCGTCCTTTTGTTCATACAGGACATTATTCAAACTGCAAAGTGTTTACTTATATTTGTGTACAATCACAATAAAACACAACATTGTGCTTTTGTCAAACTGTAAACTACAACTGTCACCCAACCGAAATCTCTTACACACACACACACACACACACACATAGTTTAAAAGCAAAAAAAATCTTTTGGACATTCATCATATTGCATTGGTTTTCATTTATTGTCCTCGATCAGAGCCCTAATCTGTTTATTTTTTCAGTTACACATTCTACATTGATTAAAAAAGAAAAATCAAATGTGTTTTTATTTTATACATAAATAAATAATCTATCATTCAGATGAGAATAAAGTTAGTGTTAGTTCAAATTTTAAGGAAAACAAATATATGATCTGAAATATAGCACATTCATTTATAATTCATTCAGGTTCAATTACCAAACATACAAATCTCAATGTAATTTAAAGCAAACAATACATTTAAAATACATGGGTTGTATGCTATTTTTTTTTATATAAAAAGATATATATCCAAAAAGACAAGGCCTAAACTTTAACAAGGGTTAAACAATCACTGTAACAGACACAATCACACACACACACACACACACACACACACGTCAAATCACTTACATTTTAGATGCAATATTGACTTTTTTTTCTGTTTCAGCAGCGAAAATAGTTAAACAAAGATCACAGCAGAACCATCGAGCATCTCACAGCAACGCGTTCTCATTACTGAATGATTCAGCATTTTGAACGAATCGGTTGACTCAAAGATTCAACGACCAATCCATAATCTGTCTCATTCATGAATGACTCAGCCGTTCGAACGAATCGTTTGAACGAATGAATCAATGACTCGCTCATTAAGACGGTCGCCTGGCGGCACCTAATGACGGTTTAGTGATATTAAAAGTATCATTCTTTCCAACGATTGTTAATTAACTCATATTTGAAACATAAGCTATATATATATATATATATATATATATATACACACATATATATACACACACATATATATATATATATATACACAAAAATAAAATAAAAACACATTTGAAGCGTGTTTGCTTACTAAATTGTGAGCGGAACGAAAGTTGCAGCAAATATCAGCAACAGGAGTCAAATTTCATTAATCACGAGAGTGAAGAGCTGACTGAAAAGATGATGACGGAATAGGCTATTTTATGTAAAAGCCCCTATTTAAGCGAATCTATCATTGTACTCTTTTGTTGTTGTGTTTTCCGTGAAAAATAATAGACTATTGAACTCACAATTCAAGCAATCGGCCCCGTTATTGCACTAATTTTAAAGTGACACTAAAAAGTATGCGGCTGCACTGGCATTCATAACGGTGCGCGTCCATGGCGACGAGCGAGCAGAACAGAGCGAACGTTTTTTAGTTCATTCCTACTTCCATAGGAATTCCCTCAAGCGCTCTGCAAGCGCAACCCTTATCAATGTCCGTGTGGACGTCCGTATTTAAAAGCTCTCGGTCCTCAGTCACATGCTTGCCAAATATATGTATAAATATCATTTTGGACACAAGAGGGCAGTATGGCCCTATGTATAATTTTGTATAATAACTATCACTCGAAGAGCCCCTCCCCACACAGACACACACACACACACAGTTCGCCCGCGCCTCTCTGGCACACACACACACACACACACACACACACACACACTCCAGCATTGCAATCTTGAGATCGCAGCTTGTTCATTATGCTGCGTTCACACCAAACTTTTATACTCTTTTGTTGTTGTGGTTTCCATGAAGAATAATAGGCTATTGAACTCACAATTCAAGCAATCGGCCCCAGAAAAGGCGCTAATTTTAAAATGAAACTAACGGCTGCACGGGCATTCATAACGGTGCGCGTCCACGGCGATGAGCGAGCAGAACTTCCATAGGAATTCCCTCGAGCGCTCTGCACGTGGCCATTATCAATGTCCCGTATTTAAAAGCTCTCGGTCCTCAGTCACATACCAAATATATGTATAATGTATATATAAATATAATTTTGGACACAAGAGGGCAGTATGGCCCTATGTATAATTTTGTGTTTAACCTAAAAGAGCCCCTCCCCCCCTCCCCACACAGACACAGACACACATGAATGGCAGGGTGCATTCTCTCTGTCAGAGGGAGAGGGAGAGAAAATTCTCAGAAACATCCACATTCAAACCAAAATATCTAACTTCCTCTTGGTCTGAGCTAATGACAGTTAATTAGAAAGTTGTCCGGCTTGATCTGAACCATATGCATACCTGTGTCTGTCGAGTTTCATGCAATTTCAAGCATGCTAAGAGTCTCAAAAGCATCAAACAAGAATATTAAAGTTTGATGTGTTGCCACGGCAACAGTATCTAAGATATCAATAATCCTTTCACAGGTCTACATCTGCCGTGTGTTTACATTATACACATAAAGTTTGAAGCAAATCGGGTAAAAATAAGAGGGTGATTTCAAAGCATTTAGGAAGTGACCCACTTCCTGCTGCCAGTTGGTGGCGCTATAACTTTGACTCACAATAGTCACATCCATGTGATCGGGCTCTTACAGCGAACACACTGCTGAAGTTTCATCAAGATCAGTTAATGTACGCTGAAGTTATAACACACTTCCTGTTTCACGTTTCTCGCCATAATTTCGTTTCCTCGCCACGGCCAAACCGTTCGAGATATCAAAAATCCCCTCGCAAACTTTCATCCTCAATGTCTTGACTTCATGCTGACCGAGTTTCGTGCCGTTTGTTTGAATTCTCTAGGAGGAGTATTTCACATTCCATTGCGTGTGTTTTACCAACAACCCTAAATAGCCCACTTCCTGTTGGGCTGGGGTAAAAAGTAAGAGTGTGAAGTATATATGAAACGAGGAGATCTACATGTGTACCGAGTTTCATATTATTACATGCAAGCGTGTTTGAGTTATGGACCATGTTTTCGGACCCCGTTCCAGGGGGCGCTGTCGAGCCCCCCTGCCACGCCCGGGTACCATCTTCAGCCCGGCCCTGATGGCCGCGGGTTCTGACATGTGTGCAAAGTTTCAGGAGTTTTTGAGCATGTTAAGGCCTCCAAAAGTGTCCAAAAGGTAGTAAAAAAATAATAATAATAATAATAATAATAATAATAAATAATCCTAAGGAAAACAATAGGGCCTTCGCCCTTTGGGCTTGGGCCCTAATAATCCTAAGGAAAACAATAGGGCCTTCGCCCTTTGGGCTTGGGCCCTAATAATCCTAAGGAAAACAATAGGGCCTTCGCCCTTTGGGCTTGGGCCCTAATAATAATAATAATAAAATATAGCTGCGAGCAGCGATTACGGGCCCAAGCCGGTGGCACCGCAACCCCGGTGCCTTTAGTTACCTAAAGGCACCGGAGTGGCGGTGCCACCGGCTTTGGCCCTTCATCGCTGCTCGCAGCTATATTTATATATATATATATATATATAAACAAGCCGGTGGCACCGCCACCCTGGTGCCTTTAGGGTTACTGTGCATGACGGGCAATAACTTAACCCCGCTTTGACTGTTGAGAAGATGTGTACTGTAGAGCTTGCATTGGTGTGGGCTCTGCAAAAGTGTGCATTGAGGGCACATATCATATGCGTGAGCAACCTTCTGAAACCTAAAATGAAAAATGAGACACCCTACGGTCTCATGGACTTAATTGACACATGAAATAAGTACACAAGATTGAAAGTTAAATCAAGTGTGCCAAGACAGAATATTACTTGCCTGATCTGATTAGAAAAAAGTTTGTGTGTGTGTGTGTGTGTGTGTGTGTGTGTGTGTGTGTGTGTGTGTGTGAAACGTGATTGAACAATGTAGACATAAAAACATACTCCGTCCTTTTGTTCATACAGGACATTATTAAAACTGCAAAGTGTTTACTTATATTTGTGTACAATCGCAATAAAACACAACATTGTGCTTTTGTCAAACTGTAAACTACAACTGTCACCCAACCAAAATCTCTTTTTTATTTTATACAGAAATAAATAGTCTATCATTCAGATGAGAATAAAGTTAGTTCAAATTTTAAGGAAAACTCTGAAATATAGCACATTCATTTAAAATTCATTCAGGTTCAATTACCAAACATACAAATCTTAATGTAATTTAAAGCAAACGATACATTTAAAATATATGGGTTGTATGCCTATTTTTTTATATAAAAAGATATATATCCAAAAAGACAAGGCCTAAACTTTAACAAGGGTTAAACAATCACTGTAGCAGACACAATCATACACACACACACACACACACACACACACACACACACACACACACACACACACACACACACACAGACACAGACACAGACACACACACACACACAAGTCAAATCACTTACATTTTAGATGCAATATTGACTTTTTTCTGTTTCAGCAGTGAAACTAGTTAAACAAAGATCACAGCAGAACCATCGAGCATCTCACAGCAACGTGTTTTCTCATTACTGAATGATTCAGCATTTTGAACGAATCGGTTGACTCAAAGATTCAATGACCAATCCATAATCTGTCTCATTCATGAATGACTCAGCCGTTCGAACGAATCGTTCGAACAAATGAATCAATGACTCGCTCATTAAGACGGTCGCCTGGCGACACCTAATGACGGTTTAGTGATATGTTAAAAAGTATCATTCTTTCAAACGATTGTTAATTAACTCATATTTGAAACATAAGCTATATATATATATATATATATATATATATATATACACACATATATATATACACACATATATATACACAAAAATAAAATAAAAACACATTTGAAGCGTGTTTGCTTACTAAATTGTGAGCAGAACGAAAGTTGCAGCAAATATCAGCAACAGGAGTCAAATTTCATTAATCACGAGAGTGAAGAGCTGACTGGAAAAATTATGACGGAATATTTTGTGTAAAAGCACCTATTTAAGCGAATCTGTCATTTACTCTTTTGTTGTTGTGTTTTCCCTGAAAACCGGAAGCAATCGGTCCCCGATATGGCGCTAATTTTAAAGTGACACTAAAAAGTATGCGGCTGCACTGGCATTCATAACGGTGCGCGTCCATGGCGACGAGCGAGCAAAACAGAGCGAACGTTTTTTCATTTCTACTTCCATAGAAATTCATTCGAGCGCACTGTGAGCGCCACCACTATAAATGTCCATGCGGACGTCCTTACTTTACTTTCACTTTTAACTTAGCGATTTAAAAGCCCCCGGTGTTACACGTCAAATAACCGGTGAGAAAATATTCTCGGAGTCACATAGGCTACCTAATATATTTAAATACAACAGGCCTACCTGATTTTGAACACAAGAGGGCAGTATAGCCCTATGTATTATTTGATATATTTATTTTTTTAACTGAATAGTGCATTCTGGCTGTTTTTAAACTTGTACATTATTCTTAAATTGAAAACAAGAATAAAATGGGTTTAGTTGTGATATTTGTATAATTTTATCTAGAAATAAATGGTGTATAATTAAATTTTTAGAAGATATGAGGCTTTTAGTGTTTATTTTTTTTACATGACTTCAATCCCTCGCCATAGCAAAACAATTAGAGATATTCAATAGATATTCACAATTATGCTTCTTTAATGTATTTTCATCATGTTGAAAACATTTGGTGGGAACAAAATAAACCACTTAAGAGGAGTGGGTAAAAATGTAGAGGCTGGTTTTGCAAAACATTCACATTCAGACCAAAATAGCCCACTTCCTTTTGGGCTAGCTTAAAGTTGTTTGGCCCGATGAGATCTATATACCGAGTTTCATAATATTACATGCAAGTGTGTTTGATTTATGGACCAAATTTTCAGACCAAGTTTATGGACCAAGTTAATTTAATTAATAAACTAATTATATAAAACTATTTTCAATGCACTACAATTAATTTGGTTATATGCCTTTACTTATTAATAAAATTAATTTCTTATTATAAAGTTAATAGTTTTATACATTTCGATTATTGAAATAATATGTAATTGCAATCAAGTATTTTCTTTTAGTGGCAACTTATGTGGCATTATTGCAAATTTATTTGGCATTACTGCAAATTTATAAAACATTATTGCAATAACAAGATACTTCAAAATACCTCAAACAACAACAAAAATAATTCTAAACTTTGACAAAATACTGATATAATGTATTTTAAATGTTTAAATATATATATTCATAACAAAAGCTGTCATAAGAGCAGTAAGTCACATCCAGAAAAATGAATGGATCTCTATGGGGCCTCTGCTGGAAGTATATGGTAATTACACTTTCTGGCTAAAACTATTTTATCTACAAAAAAAAAAACATCTAACCAGCAGATGGCAGAATTATGCATCTAACACCAAGATCAATATCCAGAAACAACTCATATTTAAATTTGATCATCATTAATGTGTTTTTTTTTCATTCATAAAAATGTAATATTTCATATTTATGCTAATGCTGTAGTTGAGGAATTCTGCAGTAAATAGGTAAAAAAGTACTTCATACCCCCCAAAACACAGCATAAAAATATAGATGAGAAGTAAACGAAAAAAATGATATATAATTTGTATTATTCAAATTTATATTTTTTGTACAATAGCTCTATGCATCTTTGGGGTCATATAGACCCCAAATGCACTGAGTGTAAACAGGAAACTAAGAGCATATAAGGGTTAAACAAGTCTTATGAAACTATACATGCAAATTCACTTATATCCTTAGAGGCAATAACCAAACACAGGTGTTTCCTGAGAGGGAACGCATCAGTAAATGTGACTTTTTTATCTTGTCTCCAAATATTTCTCTATTGTTTGAATAATGGTAATTATTATTAATTAAAGTGAAACATGTTTTTATATGTCTTGCTCAAAATTTACCGAGATATGAACACACATTCTTCTTTTCTTTTTTTTACTTTTTACTAAATGTAGCCTTTTTGTATACTGGTCTTTATTCTATGCTGATATCTAAGGCCTTTCTGATTCATTATATTTCTAGGGGTATCCTGGAATATACACTGAATGCCTTAAATTTGGTCACTGTACAGGCAATACATATTTCGGTAACACTTTAGAATACTGTATCTTACTGCATAACTAATAAGGAATTATTAAAGAACTAGTAGGTAATTCTTCATCAACTACTTCTTCACTGCTGTTAACTACTAAGGAAGATGAGTTAACTAATCAGTATGTAATAGAATTTTAGGATTGTGTTAAGTTACAGTTAGTTAACCAATAACTAATGAATTCTGTCATACCTCCTGAAGAACTACTACTAATTAAGGTTCAAGAAAAATAACTAAGAAGTAACTAATGAACAGTCATACAAAACTAACCTCAGATTAGTTTTTATATTTTATATACAGTACTGTGTGTGTCTGTTTTCCTCAGCATAGAATGCCATTGAGTAAATTCATGTATTTAGGCAACAACTGAGGGGAACTGAAAATATAGGGAACTTATTAGTAATTAATAAAGAATTATCAGATAATTCTTCAGGAATTATTTAGAACCTAGAACAGTATTCTAAAGTGAAAATATAGGGAACTTATTAGTAATTAATAAAGAATTATCAAATAATTATCCAGGAACTAGGCTACTTATAACCTGAAACAGTATTCTAAAGTGAAAATATAGGGAACTTATTAGTAATTAATAAAGAATTATTAGATAATTCTTCAGGAATTACTTAGAACCTTAAACAGTATTCTAAAGTGAAAATATATAGGGAACCCATTAGTAATTAATAAAGAATTACCACATACTTCTGACTCAAATCAAACTTACTGTAAAAAAAACACTATTAACGTAATCATCTAAACCTTTGTAAAATACACTACAATGACTCGTTTAAGCTACATGATATCTTCCTTTATTTCAGATGATATTTTGTTTTAACATGTATACTGCCTACATTTAAACTCGTTTTACAAACATTTTACAATCAAAAGTTAAACCTTTAAAAGTAATTCAAGTAATCAACTGGTCTCGTTTCCACGGTAGTGGTGCTGGATCTCTTGCAGGAGCTGGGCTCGTTTTCACGGTAGTGGTGCTGGATCTCTTGCGGGAGCTGGGCTCGTTTTCACGGTAGTGGTGCTGGATCTCTTGCGGGAGCTGGGCTCGTTTTCACGGTAGTGTTGCTGGATCTCTTGCGGGAGCTGGGCTCGTGTTCACGGTAGTGGTGCTGGATCTCTTGCGGGAGCTGGGCTCGTTTTCACGGTAGTGGTGCTGGATCTCTTGCGGGAGCTGGGCTCGTGTTCACGGTAGTGGTGCTGGATCTCTTGCAGGAGCTGGGCTCGTGTTCACGGTAGTGGTGCTGGATCTCTTGCAGGAGCTGGGCTCGTGTTCACGGTAGTGGTGCTGGATCTCTTGCAGGAGCTGGGCTCGTTTTCACGGTAGTGGTGCTGGATCTCTTGCGGGAGCTGGGCTCGTTTTCACGGTGTTGCTGGATCTCTTGCGGGAGCTGGGCTCATGTTCACGGTAGTGTTGCTGGATCTCTTGCGGGAGCTGGGCTCGTTTTCACGGTGTTGCTGGATCTCTTGCGGGAGCTGGGCTCGTGTTCACGGTAGTGTTGCTGGATCTCTTGCGGGAGCTTATCTTATTTCCACGGTAGTGGTGCTGGATCTCTTGCGGGAGCTGGGCTCGTTTTCACGGTAGTGTTGCTGGATCTCTTGCAGGAGCTGGGCTCGTGTTCACGGTAGTGGTGCTGGATCTCTTGCAGGAGCTGGGCTCGTGTTCACGGTAGTGGTGCTGGATCTCTTGCAGGAGCTGGGCTCGTTTTCACGGTAGTGGTGCTGGATCTCTTGCGGGAGCTGGGCTCGTTTTCACGGTGTTGCTGGATCTCTTGCGGGAGCTGGGCTCGTGTTCACGGTAGTGTTGCTGGATCTCTTGCGGGAGCTGGGCTCGTTTTCACGGTAGTGTTGCTGGATCTCTTGCGGGAGCTGGTCTCATTTCCACGGTAGTGGTGCTGGATCTCTTGCGGGAGCTGGGCTCGTTTTCACGGTGTTGCTGGATCTCTTGCGGGAGCTGGGCTCGTGTTCACGGTAGTGTTGCTGGATCTCTTGCGGGAGCTGGTCTCATTTCCACGGTAGTGGTGCTGGATCTCTTGCGGGAGCTGGGCTCGTGTTCACGGTAGTGGTGCTGGATCTCTTGCAGGAGCTGGGCTCGTGTTCACGGTAGTGGTGCTGGATCTCTTGCAGGAGCTGGGCTCGTGTTCACGGTAGTGGTGCTGGATCTCTTGCAGGAGCTGGGCTCGTTTTCACGGTAGTGGTGCTGGATCTCTTGCGGGAGCTGGGCTCGTGTTCACGGTAGTGTTGCTGGATCTCTTGCGGGAGCTGGTCTCATTTCCACGGTAGTGGTGCTGGATCTCTTGCGGGAGCTGGGCTCGTGTTCACGGTAGTGGTGCTGGATCTCTTGCAGGAGCTGGGCTCGTGTTCACGGTAGTGGTGCTGGATCTCTTGCAGGAGCTGGGCTCGTGTTCACGGTAGTGGTGCTGGATCTCTTGCAGGAGCTGGGCTCGTTTTCACGGTAGTGGTGCTGGATCTCTTGCGGGAGCTGGGCTCGTTTTCACGGTGTTGCTGGATCTCTTGCGGGAGCTGGGCTCGTGTTCACGGTAGTGTTGCTGGATCTCTTGCGGGAGCTGGGCTCGTTTTCACGGTGTTGCTGGATCTCTTGCTGGAGCTGGGCTCGTGTTCACGGTAGTGTTGCTGGATCTCTTGTGGGAGCTGGTCTCATTTCCACGGTAGTGGTGCTGGATCTCTTGCGGGAGCTGGGCTCGTGTTCGGCAGGGAAACTGCTTTAACTTCAGACCGCCGCACTGCGTTTCACTCATAGCCGAAATATGCTGTGACTGACTCCATAACCTGCCCATAAACAAACAGTGCACAGCTCTAAGAACATATTTTAACATCTGATGTAAATAGATTTACTATCTTTATGAATAAAATAATTTGTTTTATGCAAGGGATCAGGTGTTTCCATCACGCAAAAAAGACAGACTCAGCTAGGTAGGCTAACGGACATCGCGTCCTTGTATGTTGCCTTGCATAAAATAAAATGATTTACAGCACAGTAATGATTTTATAGATTAAATAAAACGTACACAAACCTGTATTTCGCAGAAGAAATGCACCAAATCGGCGGCGCTGAGAACTCTCCAGAAGAGGATCCAAATGCCCGCTTATTTTTAATAAATTAAAAATATTTTAACATCTGATGTAAATAGATTTACTATCTTTATGAATAAAATAATTTGTTTTATGCAAGGGATCAGGTGTTTCCATCACGCAAAAAAGACCGACTCAGCTAGGTAAGCTAACGGACATCGCGGTCCTTGTATGTTGCCTTGCATAAAATAAAATGATTTACAGCACAGTAATGATTTTATAGATTAAATAAAACGTACACAAACCTGTATTTCGCAGAAGAAATGCACCAAATCGGCGGCGCTGAGAACTCTCCAGAAGAGGATCCAAATGCCCGCGCTCTTGCATCACCAAATTACTGTAAAATATAGGCTACCGTGATATTGCCGGAACTTGAATGGTGCAAAATAAGTTTCAAATGTATAAGAACTAAGTATAATAATATGCTTTTTACTTTTTAAGTACTTTAAAAATTAATTACCTTTGTACTTTTACTAAGGTAATTTTGAAAATGGCCTAACTATAATTTTACTGGAGTAATATTTGATTGGGGTATATGTACTTTTACTCACGCACTTGATTTGTGTACTTCATCCACCACTACAATACAAAAAAAAAAAAAAACTGGATTATTGTAGTGACTACTGTGTATGACTGTTCATTAGTAGTTACTTCATAGTTATTTTTCTTGAACCTTAGGTAATTAATGGTAGTTCTTCAGGAGGTATGACAGAAATCATTAGTTATTGATTAACTAACTGTAACTTAACACAATCATAAAATTCTATTACATACTGATTAGTTAACACATCTTCCTTAGTAGTTAACAGCAGTGAAGAAGTAGTTAATGAAGAATTACCTACTAGTTCTTTAATAATTCCTTATTAGTTATGCAGTAAGATACAGTATTCTAAAGTGTTACCCATATTTCCTTAAATCATGTTGTGTTCAGTAAGTAGAAAAGCTGCTCTCAGACACAGAAATACAACACACACTTTTAGTACTTTACAGATACAAACATCAAGCATGCACAATTAACATTACTGCAGAAAATGAGGTTAATCAAGCTTTCATAATCATGAGCTTTGTGAGAATGGATCAATAAATCAACAATTCATTGATCACAGTATAAGCAATTATATCTATTCTGTCTGAAGATTGCACTTTTTATATATCGATTAAAAGAGACTTCACTATCATGAAATAACGTGTTAGAAGTGGAAAGAAAGATCTAGAGAATCTTTCTACTGAGAATCAGATTGTATTTCCCATGATTTGACTACATGTGAGAACAGTGTGCCCTATTGTGAAATGTGCCAAGAATTAATTTGTAACACAATTTAATAGGAGGCAGATTATGTCAGTGTACTAAGCTTTGGGGTGGAAAGTAGTGAAGACAGAAATATGAATGAAATATTTGCTCATAATCTCTATTTTAACTTTTACTTACAAATGTCAAAGGTTAGAACATAGACCGTCATGCTTTGGATATTGAATATAATCTGGGATTGAAATTATTCATGTGGTGAGTGACTGTGGTTTTTGAACAGTAACTGCTCTGTGTCACTGTGTCTATCTGGCACAGAAATACACAGATGTGTCCTCAGTCTGCATATTCTGTCCTTGTAGAGTCACTGAGCTGCTGGAAGAGTCTCTGGTAACTTGAAATCTACTTTTCAGTTTATCACTGTAATATGTGTTACCATCACCACATATCATTTCAACCCATTCCAGAGCTTTTCCTGCAGGCTGTCGTATGAAGCCAGTGCAGTAGCTGGTGTCAGTCACTAAATATCCAGAGATCTTACAGGACAGTGTCAAAACCTGACCAGGCCTTAAGACCATAGAATCAGTCTGGGTCAGTTCAACACAGTGGACACCTGGGAAAACAAATATGGCCTGACATCTTAGAGACATGGAAACATTTTGTATAAATAATACATTTTTATTATTAAGTATTTCTATAAAAAGCATGAAGACTTACGAGAGACGGCTGCTAGCAGCAGAAACAACCCGAGAGATGAGGAGACCATGGTTTGAGAAGTTGTGTGAGGACTCGTTCAATCGTTCAAAAGTTTAAATTTCGATTCCTAGTTTCGATTCACAGTCCGCCGACCGGATGAAGAAACCGCTGAACACCAATGAAGAAGCGTCCACCAGAAGTGTTGGCATAACCAAGCGAAGCAATTCGAGAGTCGTCCTGTGCTGCGTTCACTTCAGACGCGAATAGCGCGTCAAATTCGTGCCTACCGCGTCTATACGCTTGAACACTTTGAATCCATTCCCGCGTCAAGAGCGAAATGACGTGCGTAAAAAAGGAGTATTCGCGTCTATATAACCAGACAAACTGAAAAGCGGGCCTGTCCCCATTCGCGCCGCAGAAATTGTTTACGCGCGTAACGCATCTTTGCATTAACATTGAAATCACTCGCGCCAGACGCGAACGCAGCATCAAACCAAGGCATGGATATGTTCCAAAAGTGCTCTCGACGGCGTTCAGAGCACAGGTTATTTCGCTGGTTGCTCTCTCCTCGCCAGATGACAAAGGTTTTACAAGTTGTTTCTTATTGTTTATTTGCTATGCACCAGGTTAGCCCATCAGTGGAAGCACAGTAACATGTTTAAGTACCTGCAGCATCATACATCATGTGTAAATGTGCTTTCATGAGGTTTTCAAAAATAAAGCTCTCTTGAGGAAAGTGTACCCCTGTGAAAATATATTCATAATTTATAATATTTATATTCAAGTTCATAGATTTGATATTTATATTGTAGTTGAAAACAGCCCTGTGAGAAATTCATAGTAAAGTTCATAAAAAGTAAAAGGTTAAAAGTTAAATTAAAATTGATGAAGAAGGTCATACTATTTCCTTCAGAAAGACTGTTGGTTAGCTAGCTCATTTAAAATATCCTAAACTTTTTTGACCCTGCCTCTTAAAAGAATCGGAATCGAGAATCGTTAGGAACCGGAATCGAAACAAGGAATCGGAATTGGAATTGGAATCGTTAAAATTCAAACGATACCCAACCCTAGTGAGGACAAGCTGCTTCTTTTCATTTTAACATTCAAATAAAGAGGAAGAGGAATATTTGCATATGGTTCTGCATATGCAACTCAGAAAAAAAGTATTACATTTTTTTATGTATAATTTTGTATTATGTTTTTTTTTTGTTTTTTTTTTTACATTTCTTTCAGAAGACAATGTTGACAGTAGTGACGAGTGTACTGTGGTATTATGAAGTTGTATTTTAGTATTGTCTGTGATATGAACAGTACGTATAGTACCCAATTTAAATTAATTCTTGATAAATATATTCAGTCAAGATCATTCAGGGCATATATATTAGGGTCAGGGATAAGGGCATTTAAATAGTTTATATTCTTATAAAGCTTATATAGCTTATATATTTTATCCTTCAGCGGGAGGTGTGTCTGTTTCTTTGGATCAAAGTTGTACTGTGTTCTAGTGTCTGTGGGGTTCTCTCATCCCTACCCCTCCATTTTCCTCCCTGACATGTTTTTGTACAGCCCAGTGCTTTTTTTGCATCATTGTGTATGTCTTGCACAGTAATACACAGCTGAATCCTCTGTTGTCAGACCAGAGAGTTTCAGGTGCATAATGCTGTTTGAATTATCTCTGGTGATCTCTATTCGTCCCTCAACACTTTTTGCATACACTGTTTTACTGGCATCATACAGATAACTCCCATCCAGTTCAGTGCTTTCCCTGCTGGCTGTCTGATCCAGTGCATGCCATATTGTCCAAAATCAAATCCAGATCCTCTACAGGATAGGTTCAAAATTTCTCCCAGGCCTTTTAGTAACAGAACTTGATGGGATGGACTCCAGGTTCTGACCATTAACACCTAAAAAATCGAAAGTTATGATGACCTGTCCACAGTATCATATACAGTACACCCATTAATAAATTCTGGAGCCAGGAGTAAATAATAATAACAAGAAATAGAGATACATACTAGTAAAGCACATCAGGAGAAAAAATAAGAATGAAAACTCTGCCATTTCAGACGATGCAGGAAGACCAACTGCTACACTGTCACTGAATACTTCTGGTAGAAATACTGTACGTTATGTCATTTACATTTGGGTGGAGCTTTAAAATCTAATATTTAATGCACTGTTGATGAGTATACCAACAGAATCCCTTATACAGTTGTAGGATATTTACATTTATCAAGAATGCTTGATGTAAGTGGACAAACTTGATTGAGAATGTTCAAAAGTTCAAACAATTTTTTTTTTTATTTTCACTAGTTTTTGTTGTTTTGTGAATTACTTTGACCTTTTCAAATACTGTAATATGCAATCCAATTTGTATACATTTATCACACCAGTTTCATCATGACACTTTCATTCATTTTATTTTATTATTTATTAATTAATTTTTCTGGCTACTACTGTTATAGTTATGTCTGTTCTGTATCTGTTTCCCTGAGTTTTCCCCGTCATTGTGTATTTGGTTCAGTCCTGTTCCCAGTTTTCCCGCTCCTTGTTGGTGTTCAGTTTGTTCACCTGTGTTCTGATTTGCCCCAGCTGTGTCTTGTTCCCTCATCCCGTCTGTGTATTTAATCCTGTCTGCTCTTTTGTTCTTGGTCAGTTATTGAATGTATGTGATTGCCTGTATGTGTACGCTCCTCGAGTTTCTCTGAGATCTAAGTTACCCTAGTCTGTTATAATTAAAGTCTGCTGCTGCATCTAGATCCGACTTCCGCCTTTGCTTCCACGCAAATCGTAATAACTACCTTAAATCAAAGGTTATTTAAAAGTTATTTGCCACTTCATTTGTAATTGCAAAGAACTTGTATAGAACAAATATCAAAATGAAAGGCTGCAAAAGATGATGATTGTCGAGTTTTTAATTTATTTTGTGAAAATACTTGTTGATAAATAATGCATTTATACAAATGTATCATTAGGCTTTTGTTGATTAACAGCTGAATGAATGTCTATAATGTCATTATGACTTTTGTAAACCTAATGTGCTCCTGAGAAAATCAGACTGTTGCGGAAAACCGTCATAACATTCTTAATTTGTAATATGATGATGATGTTTTTGTACTGGGAGGCTGTTGGCGTCTGTCACTGTGTACGTTTGGCACAATAATACACAGCTGTGTCTTGAGCTTGCATATTCTTTCCCTGCAGTGTTATTGTGTTACTGGAGGTGTCTCTGGTGATGCTGAACTGGCTTTTCAGGGAATCCTTGTAGTCTAAATCTCCATCACTCCAGATCAATCCAATCCATTCCAGAGCTTTTCCTGCAGGCTGACGAATCCAGGCTGTAGCAGAGCTAGTAACTGAATAGGAGACTTTACAGCTGATAGTTAGAGTGGCATCAGGACGGACAGTCAGAGACTCAGGCTGAGTGAGTTCAAATGAATCTATACCTGTATCAAATGAAATAATACCTGTTAGTAAAATAGCATGAAGTTTAAAGACTGTTAATAACAAGCTTTTTTTGCAACAAAATGATGTATCACACTGAAAAGTAGACTAAACTTACAGGATACTACAGCCAGAAACACTAAAGATGAAGAGATCATGATGTTTCACAGC
Organism: Rhinichthys osculus; assembly: GCA_029959095.1. NCBI lineage: Eukaryota > Metazoa > Chordata > Actinopteri > Cypriniformes > Leuciscidae > Rhinichthys > Rhinichthys osculus. Next base: position 27,216,507 of record JARWKJ010000002.1, on the reverse strand, counting down.
ACAGTTTGAATGGACTGAAGCGGTTCTTCCCTCCCTCTAGTGATCAGATGAATGTATAAACTGACTCATGCCTGGCGTTTAAATATATGCAACTGATGATTTACATAAACATACAGAGTAACTAATCCACTTCACATGCTCAAACAAGAATATTGGGATTACACAAAGAGGCATCACACCGTCCAAGCCTTTTGGTTTTTAATTTGATGATTTTAGTCATTATTTATATGGTTGAAGTCCATTAGCAGAAAATACAAACAGATTATAATGACTGTAAGTGATTCAAACTGTCAAAATATAAAATGAAGGAAGTATTCTTTCGTTTAATTATTCCAGTATCACTCTGAATCATGAAAAACTTGCATTTAAATCAAAGCAAAATCTGATTTGAAAGAATGGAGCTTTTTTCTATTTTCTCATGCTTGTATTACAGTTTTTCTAAATTGCTAAAACACTTAACCCCATTCTCTGAACCAAATTCTCAATAGCCTTAACCAATTTGTCGAATAAATCACTCTTTCTGTAAAATATTAAACAAGTTCAGGTAGTTAAAACATGAACTCTTTTTGCAAAACTCTAAACCCATTCTCGCTCACTTAAACACATTTTCACTATGATGCACTTGTTTCAAAATGCTAAATACAGGCAGGCAAAAGTTAAACACAACAACACAGTTGTCAACGTTTACACACAACGACTCAAAATTGTTCTCACTTATTTAAAAACAATTCGACCAAACCAACTGCATGTCAGAGACTGTCCTCCTCCGAAAAAAGAGCCCATATGTCGTTTGTACATGCAGCATATTACGACCTACAGTTACGTTTTCAAATTATGCACCCTCTAGCAGTCTTATAAATAGATGTGTCCATATGTCGGCTGCATCCTCTGAAGGCCGTATTTGAAGGCCGATTGCGTCACAGCGGTGCAACGAAGTGTCACAGCGGCGCAACGAAAGATGTCCCATTTCAAAGTCTGCACCCTTCGAAGGCATATTTGTTTCCCCGTAAAAGAAAGTATTCATAAATGGATCCTAAGCGGCCTATCCTACCCCATAAGTCATTGCGCACCGGCGACGATAGCATTTTTATTTAAAATAAAAATGCCGAGAGTTCGGTGGTGGACGGCAAATTCACATTTAAATGTAAGTATAATGTTTTCATTTACTCAAATAGCTAGAGAAAACTTGTGCTAATATTAGTTTAATAATTGTAAAGGAGCAGACAGCTCAATTTATTAAACTGTGGTATTAAAAAATGACCATTTCTTCACGGGGGCGAAAAACTGACCTATTTGTAATATTTGCACTAGTCTGTCTCACTTGTGTATTAAAATAAATATCACTCACCCTATAAAGCCCACAAGAATAAGAAAAGCAGTAGATAAGGCAATGGGATTTCACTTTTATGTGTTTTTGTGCTGTCATGCAAGCTATGTCAAAGGTTTTAACCAAATTTGAGTATCCAGAAGTATGATTTCTGAAGTACGTTGTATGCATGTCCTGATCTGTCATATTTTGTAATGTTAAGGTTGCACTATTGTTAAGATTACACTCTTGTCTTAATATTTTTTCATAAGTGTTTCCCTTTTGTCTTGTTTTAGGAGAATTCTGGAGAAAATGGATCTGCTGGGGAAGGTAACTTATATGAAAGTTTGACGCATCTTTGCTTAAATTTATTGTGCTGTTGTTGTTGTTAACAGGCATGCTTTATTTGCAAGTGTCTGGAGACAGGTGAGGGAGTGAGTAGGAAACCCACTGCTGCAACTTGGCACTGGTTTTGTCCCATGGGCGTCAGTTTGGTTTGAAAAGTGCTGGGTACAATGACGCATTCATTTTTTAACAATTTTTTCGCGCAGGTCATGTTTTGAAAGATGATGTCCTGTAGCTAATTATTGTAAATACATTTATACAAAAATGTGATGATGTCCGACTCGTTTTATGAAGAAGACAGCCTAACGTTTTCAAGTTCTCAATTCACAACAATCTGCATCCATCCAATCTACATCAGGCATTTTGACCAAAACTTGAAAGCATCCATTCTTCATCATCATCATCACAACTATTCCAGAATTCAGCAATAGATTCAAGCAATAATTAAACAAGATACTGACTACTCCACGATCATCTCCACCAATGCTTGCTGTACGAACGCAAACCGTAACTAGCTAGTAAGTAATTTGGTGGCTAAGGCTAACATTAATTACAAGAGAAGAGTTAAAACAGCCAATCCCTTGTGTGCAAATGCACAAGACCTAGCCACAATACCAGCAAATCTTAAGTAATAAACATATCGCGTCTTACCTTTGTGTCAGTGGTCTGCAGATCCATGCTGTGTACAACAACATCCATTTGTTCTACAGGTTATCACTTTGATGTGTTATAGTCCATGGCACTAGCAACATGGCATGGTGCTTTATACTGTATTAAAGGCACAATATGTAGGATTTTTTCGCCACAAGAGGACGCAGTTTCCAACAATAACAAAGGCGTAGGTTGATGACGCAGTGATGAGCTGAATGATGGGACTTGCTGTCAAGCTGATGGATCTAATAATGTTCATGGATGAGTGCAAACATTCATGTTTTTTAACATTGCAGTGGTATGAAGCAGGTCGCGATTGCTAAAGAGACAGAAATCACACGCGAGTCCCGCGGATATAAAGGAATAAGGACATTTAATTCTACCGAACTACCCGCAAGTGCTGAATTACTCACACAGGTCAGTTTATTAGACGAATTAAACTTGTGAGGCAACGCAGCGCTGCTTCACTTGGTCTAACGTTACACTATCACACTAAACGGCATTTAAATGTGTGTTGAAAGTTATAATGTTATACTACGTGTTAGTTCGTTTGCTATATGAAACTAGCAGTAAGCTAGATCAACATTAGAATAACATACTGACCATATTCTAACATTTCATCATGTTGAGCTAACGTTATATAACATTGATTTGTTTTATGTACATTTGCTCACCTGTCTTATAAAGCTGTCAAGCCGTGACTCGTGAAGCTCTGTCAAGTCCAAGTTAGTCGCGGACGTGGAGCTCTCGGCATCTCAAAAACGCCACACTGGTATTGACAGAGCTGCCAACTCTCACGCATTGGCCGTGAGACACAGGCATTTGATTGTTTTCACACGCTCTCACGCCACAACCCCGATTTCTCACGCTGAAGTGTCAACCTGGTCGGTCAAATGCCTGGAAGATGAGTTTATCTACAGTATATATCTACCTGTTGAGCCACTCGTGATCGACTAGTTATGCCGCAAATTAGTTAAAATCTCCCGGAATCTAGAGCGAGCGCGCACGCGAGACAGAGATTGTGCTCCAAAGCGCGTAGCGCGCGCGGACGGCAGAGAGAGAAAGCGAGCGAGAGACCTTGCGTGTGTTCCCCACCCCCGTTGGAAAAGTTTTAAGCCAAGCTAAACTCAAAAGTTGGCAGCTCTGTATTGATCCTCATTTTAGTTCTCCTTGTTTGTCTCAAAGTTTGCTTGCCATGGTCTATGTTTGAAATAAACAAGAACTGTGTGCCGCTAAACGTTACGCACTACGCTGTCCACGTCTGTCGCCATGGTTACATCATGGCTATGGCAGTATGAACGGAAACCGAGGATAGCACAGATATTGCGTCATTGACAGGCAACAATTTTTTTCCGGGACGGCCACTTTTTTAAAATTGGAATTTCTCTGAAATAAAAAATCTTTGGAGACTTTATGGAATATTGTAAGTACACAACTGCAGGAAATATATCACACTGTGCAAGTGATTTTTGGATATTTTATTACAAAATTCTTACATATTGTACCTTTAAGGCTAAAATGACTTGCTCGTCTATGATACCTTGGCCAGAAATTCTCTGCCTCGGCTTATCCCAGCAAAGACTAGGTAGCCTCATTCCCGCTCATTCACTGTCCATGCCAAGCTGTCAGCTCATTTAAAAAATAACAAAAATTAACTGGTGCCACAGAGGGGACATCTACACTCATGACGTTCTTTAAAAAAAGATGCGCGATAGTCAGATTATTATACCAGAATTATACATGCATCATGTCAAAAAGAAGTGGACAGGACATCAGAGCTTTTTTTTTTTTTTTAAAGTGGTGGGTACAAAATGACTCATGACGAAATCTGGTGGGTTTGCGTACCCACCGTCCCCACCGAAATTGATGCCTATGGTTTGTCCTCATGGATGAGGTGTTGGGACAGAGCCACTCCACCAACCCCCTGTCCTAATTGCTAATTGGCCCCCTGGGGACACACCAGGGCCAAGTTCAGCAGTGTGTGACCAAGAAGAGGAGGAGCCAGCAGCACCAGCATCAGCATGAGCACCAGCACCACGAAGAAGGCGAGACAGAGAGGACGAGTTTTTGGACTTGATTAGAGAAGACAAGGGACTGCAGAGGTGAGGAGAGCACAGGAGAGTAGGAAGAGGATGGACAGGCTGTTTTCTCTTCTTGAAAGAATGATTGAGAAATATATATTTTTATATATAAATATATTCTTTTCTTTTTTTCACTTATATTTTTTTTAAAGGAAAAAAATATTTCTGTACATGATTTATTTGTATGCAACTTTAAATACTTTAAAGAGAATTATTTGTTCTCGACATTGCTTACTTTTGTAATGACAGTCATAATTTCTACATGAAAAATTCTTCTACCTTTTTTTTTCCAATTAAAATTGGTAAATGAAAATAATTTGTTCTAGGTTACATAAAAGTACTTTTCCCAACTATTTACAACATACGTTAAACATCTCAAAATCAACATAAACATATACATTTACAGCACAATTATGTAGACTTTTATTCAGCTGAGCAGGGAGACCCTGGTGTGCTGCTGGACCGGGATGGGCTCCACAATAGAGACCCTGGTAAGGCCTCCTGCTGGTGGGACAACATCTAGGATGGTCTCCAGAGTGTTTGAGTGGATATTTCCAGTATCCACTAAGTTGTCTACCAACAGGTTTGCAGTGCTGACTCATGGAATAAATATTGAGATACTTTATTATGCCTAAGTACTTTTAATAACCTATACCGCATAGGTGGAAAATACTAGTCCTTAGTTAAGCAAATTTATCTTGCATACTCTAATGTATAATATCAATTTCACTGGATCTAAACAAATCAATCTAACCATAGCTGTGACTAGTAGCGGTGGCTTTCTTAATCTATTTAAAATAATTTTGCTATGACATTACTATTTTTTACCAAAAATATATTTTTTGGGGAAATATCTTTCTTTCTTTTTTTTTGCATCAAGCAACTCTTTTGGTATTTTTATAATTACTATTAATATAATTGTTACATTTAATGTATTGCCACACTTTAATGTGAATTATATTTTCAGAAAACTGAACATTTAGCATTATCAGGCTTTTTTGTGTGTGTGCTTAATAGATAAAACAATGGTGCTGTGCACTCGGGTTTATGGCTGCTATAAATTTTGTTTAAATTTATGCTAAAAAAACTGTTTTCAACAGTCTTGATGCTTCAAATCTTTTCCCGGGAACAATCAGGGGAAAGCCTCAGTGCTTCGTGAGGCTTCATTTGCCCATCCTTGGGGTGCTTCTCAATATCCCTCCTCGTTTCCTCGCTCCTCCGTCCTCCATCCTATGACCTGGAAACCGATCGAGCTCAACCATCTTGAAGGACATCTCGATTATCTAATTGCACCCAAGGGGGTAATCCACCAGCCGGAAACTGAAGCTTCCCCTGGGGGCCGCCATTGTAGCAGACCATCACCTGCTGTTAGCATTCCATTGACTCCCATTCATTTTGGCGTCACTTTGACAGCGAATAACTTTACAACTGAGGCGTCCAAAGACTCCATTTGTCCATTATTTATTTCTAAAGAAACACGGCACTGTATAAAAGGCTCCATTACTTAGTATCTTACGTTATGGCCCCGTAGAAGCCGTTTTTGTAAAAATAGGCAAACGATTGCGACATAACCATGCGACTCTGTCGCACAGTAGAGAAATTACCGAATAGACAGGAGGAGAAGCTCGCGGGCAATTGGGGGGACGTGGAGGCATAAAGTCAAGGGAGAAGCCCATAGAGAGTCATAAAGTTGCTCCTGCTGCTAGCTCATAGACAGCTCCTACTCACGCTCTCAGTCTCTGCAAGATTCGGAAGGGAATGATTCAGATTCCTCTTGGTTCATTACTTTTCCTTCCTCCATCCTCCTTTTCTTTCCTTGCAGCCTTCCCTCGCATCCTATAGGGGGTGGAGCTGAGATACGAGGAAAGGAAGCGAGGATGAACAAATAAGAAATGAGAAGCACCCCTGCTCTATTGCTCCCTATTTATAAGAGCCTGTACCAAATGAACAAGCAGGAACCAAACATACAATACATTATATACAAAAATAAAAATAATGAAAGACTAAACATAAAAACAAATAACACTGTGTAACATGGGTACTTAACCACACACACACACACACACACACAAACAAGGAAAATAGAGGAATTGTTTAACTGCTATTCCCCCTCCCCCAGACAAAACTACAAATGGTTCAGTCCAATTAGGGGTATGCTAATACTACAAAAACCCGTTAGATCCAGTCAGTTATAAAATAGAATACATTTTTTTTTAAATATAATGTCTAAATATCACTGTAAATACAGTACATATTATGCTTCTTAAAAAACAGGTTATTCTGAGTGCCCTTTTCCAATAGTTTATTTAAAAAAATCTCACTGATAAAACACTGAAAAAGAGATAAATATGGAGTTTATAAGGCAGAAAGTACACCAGCCCACCAGCAGACTTTGCATCAATAAAAGGAAGGTCAGACTAAAAAAATTAAATCCAACTCCAAACATGGCTTTATCTTGCTCATATAAGTAATATTTGTCACCACAGTATGATTTACTCTAAAACATTTATTTAATGGGAAATGTAATATTATAACAAATGTCCTATAAAGTAAAAAAATGTATCATACATTGTTGAGTCTGAATCAAAGCCATTTAAATTAAATAAAAATTAAAAGCCAATCACACAGTCACAATATATTTCAAATCCGAATTTTGTTTTTAAAAAAAACACAGTCGCTTCAAAAGTAACCCTCCAACACAATTCCACTTTGTTTAGGATTTATCATATGCATGAGACACGAATTGGTGAAGGGTTACTAAGATTTAGAATTGGGATTTACACGCAACAATTAAACTTCAGGCATGAAACTCTGGCTAGAGTGCAAAGAGGCCTGGGTAGCTTAAATATAGCTATACTGTGTCTTTTGTTTGTTTGTTCACTGTGAGCATAAAACTCCCATGCACATAGAAATAGCCACTATAACCCTTGTTTGGAAAAAAAATAAGATAATGTCAATCCAATCCCACACACTTAGATATCAGACGACAAAGAGTGAAGGTTATACTAAACATGTATTTTTATATGGGTTTTTTTTTTTCAGAACTAGGTGAGGAACCTTTCAAAATGTCCTCATGTTCAAAATGAAATGACAATAAACAATAACAATACCCCGGGGTTTTTCCTTTCTACTAAATGTCTCAGATTGTTGTGGTACCACAACGTTGGCGCGCTTGTTGGAGCTCAGTTGGAAAAATATAGTCTGTACTCACAGTTCCTTGGTGACAGAAAGATTATAATGACCGTCCATCCAAACCGTTCTGTCCAGTGGTGAGATACACAATGGAGAAAACCCGTCCTGAAACTCTGTCCGTCCGTGTGCAAAACACAGACGCCTCCGGCCTACACGCGAATCCCGAGCACATCTATTGCCACAACATGGATGGCTGCATCTGACGCACACTAGCCAAAAGTTCACAAAATCGAATGAGCTTAATTATATATTGTCCGAAAATGTCAATTTCATTTTAGTTCACAATGTCCATACTCACTCAGAAACTCGGTGGCAAAGAGGGTTTCAGGCTATAGCGCTGCAGTTCACACATGGCTTTGGCGTCGCAATTCGCACATGGTTATGGCGTCACAGTCACACATGCTATACAGTAATTTCACTTCAGTAGGATCTCCGTTGCAGATTCAACAGCTCCAGAATAAAGCTCACCCTCCCGTTTTAACATGGTTACACGTTTATACAACAAAAGAATACCCCACTGGTTCTTAACTCTAATGAACAGTAATGTCTCACTCTTACAGACCTTGCAACTAGCTCGTAGCTATCTCTCTGTTTCTTTTCTCGTACTTTCGCCGTCTCGCTGTTTTTAGTCCCGCCCCCTCAACAATCCGGTAGGCTGTCAACTGCTCTCTGGATGGCACTGATTGAATAACTAACGAAACTGACACCTGGCCATCCAATACGAAATAAAGTGACAGAGGGTTCAAAGGTTACTCACACAAAAAAAAGAATATTTCAACATCTCACTATTTATAACTGAATTAACACATGTATTAATACGAAAATGTATTACACACACACCAGGGCAATTGAACTGGCCCGTATTCCAGGATACTGTATTTGTTAACAGAACACAAATTACACAATATAAATTTTAACAGGGTGCTACATTTGTCTCTTCAAGTTAATCAAGTTAATTAAACAGATTATATAGATATTCTAAAAACCCAAAGGAAAATCCTGAGGGAAATCTTGAAAATGCTAATTCTACAAACTGAATGGGTAAACTCTGAACATAGCCTGTTCAGTTGAGCTAAATAAAATTAATAAAATTAAAATTAAATTAATATTTAACAGACAATCCTGTTCATGGGCACCTTTATACGCATTTATTTGGGAAGGTGTTTTTGAGGAAATGTTACAGGAAATGTAACATCTCACAACAAGTAATATTTTGGAGATGTTTGCTGTATTGCTTAGTGATTTCATGCCTGAGTAGTTTTTGTTCAGCCCTGCTGACTTTTGTCTAACTGTGACTCTCTTGCACAGTAATAAACAGCTGTGTCTTCAGTCTTCAGGCTTTTCACCTCTAAATACAGCATGCTTTTGCTGGTGTCTTTTGTGATGGAGAACTGGCCCCGTAGAGACTGAGCAAAACTAGTGCCAGTGCCACCGTCAATACGTCCAATCCACTCTAGTCCTCTCCCTGGTTTCTGACGGATCCAGGTCATGTAGTAGCTGCTTATTGAGAATCCAGAGACACCGCAGGACAGAGTCACTGATTCTCCTGGTCTTTTCACCACAGAATCTGAGGAGCTCAAAGACTGACCATTAACACCTGAAAAACATGGGAAATCAATGTTAATTTATTTAAAACAGCACCTTTCATTGAGAAGAATTGAGAGTTTCTCACAGGAAATAATCAACAGCAGAACTCCATGCAGTAGCGTTTCCATTATCACCACAAAACTGTAAAAAATTATGAGCAAAATATTTAGTTGCACTGCAGCTGCAGGACACTGAGAATTTGTTTTTATAACAGTACTTTTAGAGTTGTGTTACACTGACCCTCCCTAAATCATTTAATTTGCATACAAAGGCAAAACAAGGTAACTGTGGCAAAACTGGAACAGAAAAAAATGGATACAAATATTCTTGAATGAATTCTGATTGATTTGATACAATATTCACATTCTGTTTTCTTTGAATCTGATTTTTTTTTTAGTAAAGACTTGCTGACATACAGTTTATAGTATGTATGTAATAATATTTTTCAAATTGCAGGCTGTTATTGTTGTGGGTGTAGTAAATGTTGGATGTTTTTATTATTGGTGGTCAGAAAGGGGTGCTGCTTTTGCATATTGTAATCATTTGAAGCTTGGTAAACTGGCAGCTCCAGTAGTAATGAAAAGATTCACCTTGAACTCTAGCATGTATAAACCTTAATTTAACAATTTAATAATCAATTAAAAAGGAATTAAATTATACCTGTATGACATTACACTGTAGCCACTTTGGACCAGCATGGAAAATGGATGGATGGATGATTCAGCTACGGCATCTTCTGTTCAGACACGGGAACTAATTTGATGTGACGCTCACAGTGCATTATGGGTATTCTCAGGCCGTGGAGCGTACACCTGTTGTGCACTGGTTATTGCGGTGCATTGTGGGATTGAATGAGTGCACTCAATAACGTCCATTATGGTTTCGGACACCACTAGAAATCTTGTCTATGTCTTTGTTTAGTGGTTTCTCTCCAGCGTTTTATATTGTCCTGTTATCCTGAATGTTTGTTATTTTGATTATTTGTTAATTAAAGTTGACTGCTGCATCTACTGCCTAAACTCACCTTTCTGCAACCACACAGTGACAGGAGCATAGAATGGTAACGTTTATGGTTGCATTCAGATTTTTGTATAGTACTGTAGTTGTATTTGTCACTGTGACTCTCTTGCACAGTAATATACAGCAGTGTCTTCATTCTTCATATTATTCATCTGCAGATACATCTGTTTCTTGCTGTTGTCTCTGGAGATGGTGAACCGTCCCTGAACAGACTGAGAGTAGTATATAGAACCACTGCCAGATGAGATGTATGCCAGCCACTCCAGACCTCCTCCTGCAGCCTGTCTGATCCAGGACAAGGGCTGGTCACCACTAAATCCAGAGGCTGTACAGATAAGTCTGTGAGATCCTCCAGGTTTAATGACCGCTGACTCAGACTCAGTCAGTGTCTGACACCAACAGACTGAAAAATGAACAGTTCAACATTAACATTTACAACAACAGCACACATGAATATGTCTGATTGTCAACAGGGTTTCAAGAGCCTTTCTTACAATCTGTGAGAGCAAACATGAAGATAAAACACAGTTTAGACACAATATCCATTGCCATGTTATGAAAAGAGGAACTTGATGCAAGAAATTCATAAACAAGTTTTGTGTCTGTAGATGAATAGAGTAGGGGTATGGAAGTAAAATAATGCCAAATGTTTTTGAAACAAAAAGCCTGTTGAATTGCACTACTTGAAAAAATATATGCATTGCATTAACCCTACTTGTATTTTAATGCATTGTATTTTTAGAGCTTGCATTTTTATAGGCTGAAATTTAGCATGGTTGAATATTTAAGCTGTGAATATTTCAATTCAAAACATTTCAAACACATTTTCATTAGTAAAATTTCAATAATCCATATTCACCTTTCATATTTCACTTCCAAAATATTCAAACTGATTAAAAATACAACCTATAATATTCAACAGGTGGTTTTCGGTCCATTTTATTTCGCTTTGCAAATTCGCTTCCACAAATTCAGTGGTTCAATTTGACAGTAAATTCAACATTGACATCCAGGAACTGCAGGAAAAGCAGTAGATTACCGAGCATAATCTCTATCTGCTGTTAGTCGACCTCACCAGCAAGGGGTGCAAGCCCGTGTTGTTGACGAAGACCAGCAACAGTTAGAGCATATAGTCTGATTATATAGTCCAGATGTTTAGCGGCAGGTGTTCAGGTAATCAGTGCAAGGCACGAGGTCATGGGAAATGGAGTTTAAGGGATGAAGTCAATATTCAGGAGAGGGACCCCTCTGGGGCGAGTGGGGGGAACTTCCCTAGGTCCATATTGGTACACTCTTCTCTCAGTTCATCCCACTCATCTTCTGTAGGGTTTAGGTCGGGGGACTGGGATGGCCATGGCAGAAGCTTCATTTTGTGATCAGTAGCTATGTTTCAATCTACCTATTTTTTTGGCCTGGAACAAGGTTTGTTGTTCAGGAAAGAAGGAGGCAGGAACCAGCAAACATTTCAACACTTTAATAATAAAATAAACCAAAGCAAAACGAAAGTAAAGCAGCAGCCCCGATACGGTCGACTGCCGCACACACATAAACAAAACATAATGTAAATGCCCCAGGCCTGGTCCTCTCTTGTCTTGCCCTGTCATTGCTCCCCCTTTTATTCATCCAGATCTCCTTCTGTGAAACTCCAGGCTCATTATAAGAATTTAAGCAGAGGCTTAAAATTTGTATCTGTTTGGTATTTGCTATGTATCTGAACAAGATGTTCAGGACCTCTGGCAGAAAAATAGCCCCACATTATTAAAGATCCCAGTTTTTTATCCCTGTTTGCACCAAACAGATCTGCCAAAAATATGTATTTTTTATTTCATTTGACTATAGAAGCCAGCCCTATTTCTTCCAGTAGCGTCCAACAACAGAAAATGCTGGAGTTTTTTTTAGATGAGAGCAGAGGATTTTTATTGAAACCCTCCCAAACAATATGTGGTGAGGTGCTGAATCTAACTATATTCTTTGGTTTTACTCATTGCGATGGATGATTATGGGAATTTGGCCTTTGTATTTCCACATATTTATACTCCTGTGGAACAAGAAGTCATGGCAGGACAATTTCATGTTTCTAGTCTGCTGTGATAAAAATATTTTTTTCAATATTAATGGGAATATACTTCAGAGATATTATACTCATAAGAATTTCTATGGCAATAATTGTGGCCAACATGTTTTGGAGAACAACATATATTTCATAATTGTATCCACCATCCTTGAGTCCTCAGAGATCACATGAATAGTTTTTGTTCAGCCCTGCAGACTTTTGTCTTACTGTGACTCTCTTGCACAGTAATAAACAGCTGTGTCTTCAGTCTTCAGGCTTTTCACCTCTAAATACAGCATGTTTTTGCTGGTGTCTTTTGTGATGGAGAACTGGCCCTGAAGAGACTGAGCATAATATGCACTTGAGCCAGTGTCTATATATCCGATCCACTCGAGTCCTCTCCCTGGTTTCTGACGGATCCAGTGCATGTCGTAGCTGCCCATTGAGATTCCAGAGACACCGCAGGACAGAGTCACTGATTCTCCTGGTCTTTTCACCACAGAATCTGAGGAGCTCAAAGACTGACCATTAACACCTGAAAAACAGAGGAAAAATCACGTTAGATGATTTAGAACAATTAAATAATAATCTACTACAAATGTGAGTTTCTCACATGCAATAATCATCAGTAGGAGTCCATATAGTAGCATCTCCATTACAACAGAAAAAGGCAGTAAAACAGTTATAGGTTTCACTGAAACTGTTTTAGTCACTGAACACATGCACTGACTGAAAGTTCAGCTTATAACACAATCTTACAGGCGTCTGGGAGACGTTGACCCTTCCCACAAAATTATTTGCATCTTTGGAGGTTTGCAGACTTACACTGCAGTTAAATGCAGATTATCTGCAAATTATCACATAGACAAAGGAAAAAGGGATGCAACCAGAGCACCAGGGCATCTATGGTGGAAAGATGCATATTTGGAAATTCACCAGCACTGCCCAGTGACAGGCCATTTTTTTTAGATGTCTAATTTCTAAACTAATTTATAGTTTAGAATGAATATTTGTTTTTTAGTATATTGTTGTTGTTCCCTCTCCTTTCCGGATTAGTGTGTCAGTTTTGGGCATAAGTCAGTTTCAAGAACTGGTTGTGATTGTGATTCCACATGTATCTGCCTTGTAAGCCGGATTTGGAGTTCATTAGGATGTATTTAAAGACCCCCTTTGGTGAAAATCAAGTTTTCAATGTTGTTGTCTGTGTTAAAAAAAAAAAAAAAAAAAAAAAAAAAAAAAATGCTTTAAGACAAACCATGTGCAAATTCATGTCAAAACCATTGCTGAGTATTTTCTCCTTAAAAGTGAACCAAAGACATTCTCAAAAACACGGTTTGAAATCGCTGGTTTCTTACATCACAAACTACCTTGTAACCATTCACGTCAACATGCGGGCGGGTTTTAGCATATCATTAGGCTACTTGTGAAACGGGGGAGTCTCATAAGAAGCCAGGTTAATCTGGTATATTTTCTGTTGATATGAAATATTGTGTACATATAGAAATATAGCAGGTGAATTGTGTATATGATGTATATTACGATGTTATGATGAACTATATGATTTTCTCCACTGACGTTGTAAGTTGTTCAAAGCGTTTGTAAGGATGCTGATTTTTAGAAGGCAGCTGTCTGACTCTGAGATGGTGAACGGGAACATGGTTTGTGTGACATTAGCAACACATTATTAGCTGTTTGATAACATAGTCAAGAAAAAAGACTAATCATATTAATTGCCGTCATGCGTTCGACGTTGTAGAGAGCGATACATAAAACACATTATCAGTTTCTGGGTCAAACGTATATGGCTGAATCAAACCAGTACTTCCACTTGCCATTGTACAGCGTTTAAGTTGACCGAGTGGATCTCTGAGCTGGTGTGAGTGATTTTGAGGCGGGGTTAATTTGCATGTTGCAAGTTGAATTATTATTTTTAAGTTATATCTCAATCTTTTTTTAAATAAGCTCCATCCTGACAATACCCATGTAATAGTTGAATTAATGAAGTTATGTGGTAGAAAAAAACATTCAGTCCATTATTAGGGTGTAACTGGCTGAGGAACGCAGGCGAAGGCGAGGATCTAAATGCAGGATTTAATAAAGTAATAACAGATAAAACAGAACAAAGGAACAAAACCACGAGGAACAAAAGCAACCATTACATGTACAACAACTGACAAAGTAACAAGTGAAACACAAGGGCTATAAATACACAGGGACAAACAAGCTTAACTAAGTAATGAGGAAACAAGATACACCTGGGAACAATCATGAACAGGAAAAACTACAAAGGACTACAAACACATGGCACAAAACAGGAAAATAATAAAAGTCCACACAAGACAAGGGGAACTCAAGACAGGAATCATGACAAAGGGGATGTATGCTGAACAGAGATACTTATATACTAAGACATACTGTGGGAAACAGATGTCATTATGATTAAAAATAAGGAATAATTTTTATATTAACTTGTTTTTGTATTTAATACATTTAAAACACGTCAGACAGGCCTTATGTCACTCCAGAGGCTCTTCACTTTTTTTCAGTGTAACTCAACCATGTCCACCTCATTTCTCATGAGTTTTTGAACAGCTGCCTGTATTAGTGTTTCCACAGTGTCTCTTGCACAGTAATACACTGCAGTGTCTTCAGTCTTCAGCTGATTCATGTGCAGATAGAAATTAGAGCTGTCCTTCGTTGCTGTGAACCTGCCCTGGACTGACTGAGCTGAGCTCTTAGAAGAATCTGAATAATAATAAATAATCCATTCCAGTCCTTTTCCAGGTGCCTGACGGATCCAGTGCATGCTATAGTCACCAAGAGTGAATCCACTACATGCACAGGTCAGTTTGTGGGAACCACCTGGAGCCACAACTACTGACTGTTCAGACTGTGTGAGCACAACCTGAGAGTCAATACCTGTGGATAAACAAAAAATGTACAAAAATTAGGATCATGTATTTATTTACAATAAGAAAATTGTTTATTTTGTCAACGGAATATACTTACCAGACACTGCGGCCAGCAACAGAAACAGATACAAAGTGAACATGATTTATATCAAGGCTGAACTAGAGATGAGTTCTACAGTCAACAGTGCAGTTGTTTAAATATGCAACAGACATCAGATAATTTGCATAGAAACCGTCTCGGTTACTGATGTAACCCTCGTTCCCCGAAGGAGGGAACGGGAGACGTGACGTCGACGTGACGACGTTAGGGGATCACTTCAGGGAGCCCTATCAACTTCGAGTATCTAAGAACAAGCCAATGAACGTTGGCGTGCGTGAACGCGTCACGCGCCCCCGCCCCGCAGCGCGGGTATAAAACAGGAAGCGGGCGCGAGCACACACCGTTTTTCACTGAGGAGCCGAGTTTAATGACGGCCGTACAGCGATGGTCAGCAACTGTGGCGGCGGGACGTCACGTCTCCCGTTCCCTCCTTCGGGGAACGAGGGTTACATCAGTAACCGAGACGTTCCCCTTCAGTCGCTCACGTTCGACGTGACGTCGACGTGACGACGTTAGGGGATCCCATGGAAAACGCCATCGGTTGCTGCCACATCCAGCGCCCTACGCAAGACTCTCAGACCCCCAACTGCTGGGGCGGAAGACCTGCGTAGAGGGAGTTCAACTGCTGTTCCATATACCCACACAGAGAACCTTGAATAACACTGGGAAAGCGTGCCCCTCCAGAGGAGAGGGACGCTGCGGAGCCACATCCTGCCCGAAGGGAGTTACCATGTGGAGAATACACATATGGACTGGCCGGTTAGGGCAGTGCAACATATGGAATGTCACTGGGGTGGCTCCAGCCTAAGAAGGGGGAGGCTACACCAGTCAGTGACGGCAGAGCAAGCTCTGCCAAGGGAAGACACGGGCTCACCGCAGGGAGCTGGTCGTGGAAGAATACTCATATGGGATCGCCGCAGGGATCACACATATGGAACCCAGCCTAGCACAAGTACACAAGCATACGAGCACTAGGCCTGGCGTCAGACGCTCCGCAACGTCCGACTGCCGAAGGGGTGTGGAGGAACTCACAGGGTTCGCCTAGGTGGGGAACTCGACTGGAGCAAAAAAGCGCACGTATCCGCTCCGTGGAGGGGAGTGGCGCAGCAAGCCGACACTAAGCGGGAACTTCGGTGTTACCGGCTGGTTGAAGCGAGCACACAGGAAGAAACCGGCTCAACACGTAGGCTATAGAACCTAGCGAACGTGTTAGGTGTCGCCCAGCCCGCAGCTCTACAGATATCTGTCAGCGAGGCGCCATGTGCCAGCGCCCAAGAAGAAGCGACACTTCTAGTGGAGTGGGCTCTCAACCCGGGCGGGCAAGGCACGCCTTGGGCTTCGTAAGCCAAGGCGATGGCATCCACTATCCAGTGGGCCATCCTCTGCTTGGAGACAGCCTTCCCCTTCTGCTGGCCTCCGTAACAGACGAAGAGCTGATCTGAGGTCCTGAGGCTTTGCGTTCTGTCCACGTACAAGCGGAGAGCGCGGACGGGACAGAGAAAAGCCAGGGCTGGGTCTGCCTCCTCCGAGGGCAGCGCTTGCAGGTTCACCACCTGGTCCCGGAAGGGAGTGGTAGGAACCTTGGGCACGTATCCGGGCCGGGGTCTCAGGATCACGTGAGAGTTATCCGGGCCGAATTCCAGGCACGATTCGTCGACCGAAAATGCATGTAGGTCCCCTACCCTCTTGATAGAGGCCAATGCCACCAGGAGAACTGTCTTACAGGACAAGATTTTTAACTCAGCTGATTGCAGAGGCTCAAAGGGTGGTCTCTGAAGAGCCGAAAGGACCAGAGACAAATCCCAAGAGGGTAAAGAGAGTGGGCGAGGAGGATTCAGTCTCCTCGCTCCCCTCAGGAACCTAACGATCAGGTCGTGCTTCCCCAAGGACTTACCATCAACAGCATCGTGATGTGCGGCAATAGCGGCCACGTACACTTTAAGGGTGGAGGGAGACAGCCTTCGCTCCAACCCATCTTGCAGGAAGGAAAGCACGGCTCTGATCGAGCATGATCGGTGGTTCTCCTCGTGAGAAGAACACCATTCAACGAATAGGTTCCACTTCAATGCATAGAGGCGCCTCGTAGAGGGGGCTCTAGCGGAAGTGATGGTGTCAACTACCGCTGGGGGTAGGTCACCTAGAACCTCCGCGTCCCGTCCAGGGACCAGACATGAAGCTTCCAGAGGTCTGGACGCGGGTGCCACAGGGTGCCCCGTCTCTGAGAGAGCAGGTCCTCTCTCAGAGGGATGGGCCAGGGAGGGGCTGTCGCGAGGAGCACTAGTTCCGGGAACCAGGTCCGGTTGGGCCAATACGGCGCAACTAACAAGACCTGCTCCTCGTCCTCCCTGACTTTGCACAAGGCCTGTGCCAGAAGGCTCACTGGGGGAAACGCATACTTGCGAAGACCCCGGGGCCAGCTGTGTGCCAGAGCATCCGTGCCGAGGGTCCCCTCGGTCAGAGAATAGAACAACTGGCAGTGAGACGTGTCCGGGGCGGCAAACAGATCTATCTGTGCGGTCCCGAAGCGCCTGAAGATCAGCTGGACCACCTGGGGATGGAGTCGCCATTCTCCCGGTAGCACCTGCTGCTGTGAGAGCTCGTCGGCTGCACGGTTGAGCAGGCCCGGAATGTAAACGGCACGAAGCGACCTCAGATGCTTCTGACTCCAAAGGAGGAGATGGCGGGCGAGTTGTGACATGCGGCGGGAGCGTAGACCACCCTGACGGTTGATGTACGCAACGGTCGCAGTGTTGTCCGTACGGACCAGTACATGCTTGCCTTGTAGCGACGTTTTGAAGCGGCCCAGCCCAAGATGTACTGCTAACAACTCGAGGCAGTTGATGTGCCAATGCAGTTGAGGCCCCGTCCACAGACCTGAAGCTGCATGCCCGTTGTACGTGGCCCCCCAACCGGTGATAGAGGCATCCGTGGAGACCACAGAGTGCCTGGACACTTGTTCTAGGGGAACACCTGCCCGCAGGAACGAAGGGTCCGACCACAAGCTGAGAGTTTGGCGACAGTGCGGGGTTACTGGAACCCGGCACGAGCCGCTCTGCCACGCCCATCTCGGGACTCGATCGTGAAGCCAGTGTTGGAGCGGTCTCATATGAAGCAATCCGAGCGGCGTTACCGCGGCTGCAGATGCCATATGCCCCAGGAGCCTCTGAAACAGTTTCAGTGGTGCCGCTGTTCTGCGTCTGAGCGTACTCACGCAGTTCAACACTGACTGGACGCGGGCCTCGGTGAGACGCGCTGTCATTTTGATCGAGTCCAACTCCATACCGAGAAAAGAGATCCTCTGCCCGGGGGTGAGTTTGCTCTTTTCCCAGTTGACCCGAAGCCCTAGGTGGCTGAGGTGACTGAGCACCATGTCCCTGTGTTCGCACAACTGCTCTCTCGACTGGGCGAGAATAAGCCAGTCGTCGAGGTAGTTGAGAATGCGAACACCACGCTCGCACATGGGAGCAATGGCCGCCTCCGCGACTTTCGTGAAGACACGGGGCGACAGGGCCAGCCCGAAGGGTAAGACTTTGTACTGATATGCCCGTCCCTCGAACGCAAAGCGAAGAAACGTTCTGTGTCGAGGGAGAATCGAGACATGAAAGTACGCGTCCTTCAGGTCGATCGCTGCAAACCAATCTTGGGGACGGATGCATTTGAAAATGCGTTTCTGCGTAAGCATCTTGAATGGTAGCCTGTGCAGGGACCGATTCAGGACGCGCAGGTCCAAGATTGGTCGTAACCCACCTCCTTTCTTGGGTACAATGAAGTACGGGCTGTAGAAGCCGGTCTTCATATCGGCTGGAGGGACCGGCTCGATTGCGTCCTTCGCCAGTAGGACTGCAATCTCCGCCCTGAGAACAGGGGCACTGTCTGCCAGAACACGGGTGGACAGGATGCCCCTGAAAGCAGGGGGGCGCCGGGCGAACTGAATCGCATAGCCGAGTCTGATGGTACGGATGAGCCAGCGAGACGGGCTGGGAAGCGTTAACCAAGCTCCCAGAGACCGAGCAAGCGGGACCAACGGCACCACAGACGTACCCAGAGTGGGGCAGCGTGGCGGAATGCAGGGACCCGACTCGGACGGCACAGCGGCCCGAAGTGGGGTCTGAACGTGTGGTGCAAAACGTACCTGCTTCCGTCGAAGGGCAGAGTGAGTGTGCGGAGGCGATACTGCGTCCCGGACACAGCCACTGCTGCCCGCTGGCGATGAAAGAGGGGCTTGGGAGTGACAAGGCATCGCGTCGTCGACTGCCAAGCGCGCCCTCTTGGGGCCCAGAGGTTTCAGAAATTGCTCTTTTATTGAAAAGGTGGGTACCACTGACCCGTGGGTCAGTGGCGGAACAAAAAGAAAAGGGAACAAAAGATTCTCCGCCCGGCCCTCCACCGGGGGAAGGAGTGGCTCGTCCGCCATCTCCTGAAGAGCAACTTGATCCACCTCTGGGCCGCCCGTCTCAGGGTCGTTTGCACCGGCGCTTACCTCCTGGATCGGTAGCGGCCTGGACGGGCGGGGTCGGCTTCCTGCGGCTTGCTCCACGCCGAGGCCTGGATGATGGCTGCTGCTGGGGCTTAGCGGGAGCGGAGGACGCTGCAGGAGGCCGACCTCGGCGACGAGTAGACGGAGGGGCTGCGGCCGGCGGGCGGGTGGGAGCAGCAGCGGTCCGCCGGGGCAGGATGTGTCGGATGGCCTCCGTCTGCTTCTGTGCGGCCGAGAACTGCTGGGCAAAGCTCTCGACCGCGTCGCCAAACAACCCAACCTGGGAGAGAGGGGCATCCAGGAACCGATACTTATCGGTGTCCCTCATGTCCGCCAGGTTGAGCCAAAGGTGGCGCTCCTGGACCACCAAGGTGGACATCGCCTGACCGACTGAACGTGCGGTTTCCTTCGTCGCCCGGAGGGCGAGGTCGGTAGCCACACGGAGCTCCCGGAGGAGCTCTGGGTCAGAACCAGCCTCGTTCATGTCCATGAGCGCCTGGGCCTGGTGGACCTGCAAGAGCGCCATGGCATGAAGAGCGGAAGCAGCCTGTCCACAGGCCTTGTAAGCCCTCGCCGTTAGACCGGACGAGAACTTACAGGCCTTGAAAAGAAAGAAAGGTACCGGGGCGGCGCACTGAGAACCAGCACGGCCCGCCCCGAAAAACCAATCGTCCAGCCGAGAAGGTTCGGGACGTGGTGGAGGATTCCACGCAAGCCCGACCTTCTCGGCGGCCCGGGAAAGCATAGCGGCCCATTCTGGATCCGGCTCGGACAACGCTACACACCCCGAAGGGGGCAACGCAGCCGAGTCGTCATCTCCAGATGACCGCTCCCCCTCCGATGCTGCGATCGACATCTGATCGTCAGCTGGTGCCCCAAAGGAAACGACTGGTCGTTCCGGAGAAGGACCGAGCCGTTCACAAAGGGGCGCCGATGGCAACAGCACATGAGAGGCGTGAGGGGCCCGCGGAGATTGCCTCGGCATCACCCTGGTCATGCGCCGAAGTAGGCCTATTCTGCGGGGCAGAATAAGCACTAGATCGGGGCATAGGCGAGGGGACTGCACCTCCCTTGAGGTAAGCGAGTCTCGACCTTAGTGCTGCGATAGTCATATTCCCGCAATGGGAACATGAACCATCCACAAAAGCTGCCTCAGCGTGCTGAATGCCCAAACACGAGATGCAGCTATTGTGACCATCTGCTGGCGCCAGGGAACGACGGCATCCAGAAACGCACAAGCGGAATGACATCTTGAAAAAGACGCAGGGTCCGCTTGTGTTGCTCTTTTAGTAAAAATAAAAAAGGAAATTGCTCTCACAGTGCTGAGGCGCCCAGGGGTAGCCACTGTGTGGACACACACACACACACACACACAAACAAAAGTGCTGTGGGAACAGCAGTTGAGAGCTGCACTGCTCGCGGCCACCGCTGATCGCGCCGTCACACCAACACTGGACAGAGATCTTCCTCGAGTCTTCAAAGGCGTTGAATCTCAGACACACAGTCACAGGAAACTCGCGCTCCGAAATGAAATACGGTGTGTGCTCGCGCCCGCTTCCTGTTTTATACCCGCGCTGCGGGGCGGGGGCGCGTGACGCGTTCACGCACGCCAACGTTCATTGGCTTGTTCTTAGATACTCGAAGTTGATAGGGCTCCCTGAAGTGATCCCCTAACGTCGTCACGTCGACGTCACGTCGAACGTGAGCGACTGAAGGGGAACCAGAATTAGCAAAAACTAGGTCTTGTGGCCATTGGGGTTCATTTCATCAACAATAGTGCCACATCTTGATATGGATATAACAATGTCCTTCTGCAGCATGAATACATGTGATTATTTTCCAAGCATGCATAGGCATAGGCATCAAACCTCATCTGAGTTCTATTAAAAACAGATGTGATGTTGTGTTATGTTTATGTGAAAGTGAATAAAGGACTGTAGCGAAGTTGTAGAGTTCAGTGTAGTTGAATGTATACAAACAGATCAGCCTTATTCCACAATTGAGCCATTGTTCTCAAGTCTTGCATCACAAATAGTGGATCAGACACCTGAGATCAAAGGCGATATTGCGTGATTCACACTCATGTGCTGTGTTGGTAATAATACATTGGATATTATCTTAATTCTGTTGCTTTTATATAAAAAAAAAAAACAAGACACCCAAAAGTACTGCCTTGACAGACTGAAAAACAGTTCAACATTAACATTTAAAACAGCACACATGAATAAGTCTGATTGTCAACAGGTTTTCCCTTTTTACATTCTGTGAGAGCAAACAAAGATAAAACACAGTTTAGACACAATATCCATTACCATTTTATGTAATAAGTAGCCTGATGCAGGAAAGTCACAAATAAGTAGATGAATAGTCTGCTAATGAATACAGTGGGGGCTTAAAAGGGAGAAGGACAAGTTTGCATAGGCTGCCCTCTAAAGGTATGTTTCTATTTTCTGTGCCCTTATTAACCTCTGTAACCATGTCTGCCTCTCAACATATTTTTATTCTTATTTACTAGTTCAGAGACATAGTAGCTAATTATGAATTTTTACAAAAATGTTGATATAGCTTTTCCTAAAGCTTCTTTACTACATGATTTCTGTCTGAAAACCTGTTCAAAAGATCAGCATTTAAAGATATTCAATAATGTGATGTAACATTTAACTTTCCAGTTATTAAAAAAATCACACATTGGAATGCCATAGAACTCAGCTGCATTTTAATTTGTAAATGTTTTTTGTTTTGTTTTGTTTTGTTTTGTTGTTTTTGTTGTTGCATGAATTTGGGTATGCTTAAAATGATTGTTGTTTATTTAGAAAGACCTCCACGAAGAAGCAGTTAAGGATTTAAATCAATATTTTAATAAAGTAAAAATCAACAAAGTGGCTTGTTACAAAAGTGACAATAGTTTTTGTTCAGCCCTGCAGACTTTAGTCTTACTGTGACTCTCTCGCACAGTAATAAACAGCTGTGTCTTCAGTCTTCAGGCTTTTCACCTCTAAATACAGCATGTTTTTGCTGGTGTCTTTTGTGATGGAGAACTGGCCTTGTAGAGACTGAGCAAAATAAGTGCTGGTGCCACTGTCTATATATCCAATCCACTCCAGTCCTCTCCCTGGTTTCTGACGGATCCAGCTGAAGTAGCTGCCCATTGAGATTCCAGAGACACCGCAGGATAGAGTCACTGATTCTCCTGGTCTTTTCACCACAGAATCTGAGGAGCTCAAAGACTGACCATTAACACCTGAAAAACAGAGGAAAAAATCACTTTAGATGATTTAGAACAATGAAATAATAATCTTCTACAAATGTGAGTTTCTCACATGCGATAATCATCAGTAGGAGTCCATATAGTAGCATCTCCATTACAACAGAAAAACTGTCAAACTAAAAGGCAGTAAAACAGTAATAGGTTACACTGCAGCTGTTTTAGTCTCTGGTCACATGCTTATAACACAATCTTTCAAGAGTCTGGGAGACGTTGACCCTTCCCACAAAATACTTTGCATCTTTGGAGGTTTGAAGACTTACAGTGTAGTTTAATGTATCTGAATATCTAAATGTTTTTACAGTAAATAAGGGAAAAAATCTTAACTTGTATTTGATAAATGATAAATATTTGATAATGACCCAATATGTCCTGTTATTTTCAGCAGTCCAGTTTTTAGCTCAGGAAGGATTTGTATTTATTGCTTTGATACCAGAGGCATTCATTGGAAAGGAGAGTGTGTCTCACTCATTCATTGTGTCAGGAAGGCTCTGAGAGAATGATTCATAATTATTTTTATTTTATTTTTTAGATTTTATTATTATGCATTTGGAATAATAAATGCATTTAACATTTTTTTTAAATAATTTCTCTAATGTGTCTTGAGTAAGGAAAAGAAGACAAACTTATAACTGTTTATTGCAGTATTTTGAACGAAAACCTTTTCATTGTTTACAAAGGCCTACCTTGCACAATCTGAAAAAAAAAAAGAAAAAAAAATTAAAAAAATAAGAGGGATAATAATTTTTAATTATAATTATATAATTATTATTTAGTTTTGACCTGGTAATGCTTATTCACATAACAGATGTTTACATAGTGTCCAAAAGGCAAAATAATAATTGGATTTACACAAAAATCGCCCAGTTCAAAGGTTGTCATTTTTATTCATAATAACCAAAGTTTGTGCAGGACATCCAGGAAATGACACAGAATTAAGAATCAGCTTAAGCATACAATTGAAAATTATCCGGTAATTTTACTGAAATGTCCATTAACCCTTAAGCAATGTGTAATTCAAAATACAGGTAAAACAATACGGGAAATTCCTTCATATTTATACAGGACATTGCCCCCCCCCCCCCTATCAATTCAGATGTTATTTTGTCTTGTGGATTATATATGTTATGCATCATTGTATCAATGGTTTGAGTGCATCTGACTAGAGACTAGAGCGTGATTGTGAAACAGTTGTTATTTGCTCATGTGCAGCAGTGGCTCAGTGGTTCATGTTGGTTGTCTACAAACCGGAAGGTTGGTGGTTCAATCCTCGGTTCCACCTGACCAAGTGTCGAGGTGTCCATGAGCAAGATGGATGGCGCCTTGCATGGCTGCCGTCGCCCGTCGGTGTATGAATGAGTGAGTGAAAGGGTGAATGTGAGGCAAATTGTAAAGCGCTTTGGTGGCCATTGGGTCTGTGAAAGCGCTATATAAATGCAGTCCATTTACCATCCATTTACCATGTGTCAGTGGGATTTCCTCAGAAGCAATCACAAATGAGGTGATCAGAAGCCTCAGAAAACTGGTCGGAAAAAAGTCCAGGTGTGTGCCACTGGGCCTGCTAGAGAAATATGCCGAACTATATGGATATGCTGCATCGAATTAGAACCATCTGGTTCTGGCTGGTCCACATTTATCTGCCTTGGGAGGCTGGATTTGCAGCTTATCAAGGCCTAGATTTAAAGAATCATGGATTTATAGGTGCATGTTTGGTTTATTATTTTAAAAAATCATACTGTATCTTCAGCTTTTTTGTTAAAATAAGCTCCATATTGACAGCATATTAAAGGTAATTAAGTTTTAGTGGTAGAACGGAATTAGAAAAAAATGAATCCAGTCCATTATTAAGAAAATGTAGGCTATAGACTGAACAGATATTTCATACTGAGATATACTGTGGGAAACAGAAGTCAGTATTGATTTACTGAGTTAAGCAAAATTATGATTCTAAATAAGGAATCATTTTAATATTAACAGGTTTTTATTTAATATTCAAAACACTTCAGGAGTTATGTCACTTCAGTGGCTCTTCACTTTTTTTCAGTGTAACTCAACCATGTCCACCTGATTTCTCATGAGTTTTTGAACAGCTGCCTGTATTAGTGTTTTCACAGTGTCTCTTGCACAGTAATACACTGCAGTGTCTTCAGTCTTCAGCTGATTCATGTGCAGATAGAAATTAGAGCTGTCCTTCGTTGCTGTGAACCTGCCCTGGACTGACTGAGCTGAGCCTTTGCTAGAGTCAGTATAATAGTGCAAGATCCATTGCAGTCCTTTTCCAGGTGCCTGACGGATCCAGTGCATCCTATAGCTACTAAGAGTGAATCCACTACATGCACAGGTCAGTTTGTGGGAACCACCTGGAGCCACAACTACTGACTGTTCAGACTGTGTGAGCACAACCTGAGAGTCAATACCTACAGAGACCAACCAAAAAGAAAATGCTTTACACAGAATCACAATACTGATCACATTGAATTGGGTTTAACATTTCAACTCCCTAAAACTTCTTAAACAAAACTCCATTAACTCCTTCAGAATTTTAAAATATAAAAAAAACACTCACTGTGTGCAGTTGCCAACAGCAGAAAGAGCTTTAGGGAGAACATTGTTTTCCTCTTCAGATTGAACACTCATTTAGTTGTTTAAATAGGAAATATGACAGTTGAGTTTGCATTGATATATTAACTCACTGACAGAGTAAAGAGTAGGTGTGTTTAAACAAAACTGGTTCTTCACAATCACCAGTTATTCATTAATGAGAAAGGGTGCACCCTTCTGGTGTCTGAATTATTTGTAATGGTAACACTTTACAATAAGGTTCATTAGTTAACATTAGTTAACTACATGAGTTAGCATTAACTAATAATGAACTGCACTCATACAACATTTATTAATCGTTTTTTAATGTTAATTTCAACATTTACTAATACTTTATTAAAATTGTGTTAGCATTAGTTAACTGTGAACTAACATGAACAAACAATGAACAGCTGTATTTTTATTAACAAAGATGAGCAAATAAAGTAACAAATGTATTGCTCATGGTTAGCTCCTGTTAGTTAACTATGTTGTTAACTAATAAACCTTATTGTAAAGTGTTACCTTTTAACTTTAACTTTATTACTTTCCATTTAGCAGATTTTATAAAGAAAAGAAAACTGATTTACAAAAGCTAAAACATCACCAGACCTATTCCGTTTCCAAAATATTTATTTATTGACATACAAACTTTGGTATTTTGTCATTTGACATTATAATCTACACAAATGAACTCTGAAAAGTTTAATATTATGCCAACAAATAAAACAGTGCCAAAGCTGACTTAATTAAAAATAAATAAATACATAAATAAATATACGAATAAATGTAAAAAAGCAAAAATACATAAATAAATACATAAATAAATATACAAAGAAATGTAAAAAAGTACAAATAAATGAGTATTTATACTTTTATTTCCTTATTTATGTATAATTGTATTTTTTCACACATTTTTTTATTTTTTTAATTTATTCATTTATTTATTTCCACTTTTATTTATTTACACATTCATTTATGTATATATGTTTTAATGTCTACATTTATTTATTTTCACATTTATTTATTTATACATTTATTTATTTCCACATTTATTTATTTCCACATTTCTTTGTCCGTATGCTAATGAGGGAGGCGTGTTTTGCCTCAGACATCAGCAATCGAGCTCAGAGTGGCAGTGCTGAAGCTTTGAGGCCACAGTTACACCTTGTGGTGTGTGACCAAACGAAACGCAAGAGGTGTGCGGACAATATCACATTTTGAGTCATGTATATCACCCTAACTGTATGTAGGGTAGGCTATAGGGTTAACACACATAGCACACATGAACAGAAACTGCACTTCAACGGGTCTGATAGCAGACACTTGGACATGGTCATGGAAGCGCATGAAAGTATCCACTATTAATAACAATGTAAACGCGGTGGATAGGGGCTGATAAGAGCTTGTGTTTATTGTCGATGAGACTCGCACACCAGCGCAGAACGTGGAGAGAAACCAGCGCACATTTCACTGACTCCTACGCAAGCATATTGATCAATGAGTTTGATCATAATTTCGTATGCATAACAGGTGACAATTCAAATGCTTAAAACACAACCCATATTTCATAGATGCTGCTCTTAGATACTGATTAATCACAAGTCATCAATTTGGAATTATTCTTAAATCAAACAAAAGGGGCTCATGTAAACGCAGCTAGTGAGCCACGCATCTCACCACACATAGCAAATGTTTTCTGGCCCAGCTCCGGGCCACACAATCACTTTTCCCTCGGCCCAAGTACCGCAAAGAATGACGGTACTGAAGTGGCCCAGAACTGGATTAAAGACAAGGGTCACACATGGGCCATAACCGGCCCGAATCTCAGCCAGTTAATCACCCTTAACTGGCCCTGAAGTGGCCCAGAACTGGATTAAAGACAAGGGTCACATATGGGCCATAACTGGCCCGAATCTCAGCCAGTTAACCCTTAACTGGCCCAGAACTGGATTAAGGACAAGAGTCACACATGGGCCATAACTGGCCCTGAATAGGACCAAAACAGGTTTTATTTTTGGTACCAAGTCTCAGCCATAAGTTAACCTTATCAACACCAGAAACCCCAAAACTGAGCCATAACCCAGCCTAATCTTACCAAACCCTATGAACAAATAAGTCACAGGAAAATTCAATTCTGAAAATTGCTTTATTTAACAATAATGTACACGCCAAAAATACATTTTTAAATTACATCTAGAATTGTGTAACTGTGTGAAGGCTATTTTAGTACATTCAAAGCATAACATCTTATTAGCACCTCAAAAAAGTGCATTTAATTTCAAAATGTTCTTGTCTGTCTTTAACAGTTACTTATTGTAGTAATGCACAAGCCAAAACATTTAATAATAATGAAAATTCACATCTAGAATTGTGTAACTGTGTGAAGGCTATTTTTTTTTTGTACATTCAAAGCGCAACATCCTATTACCTCAAAGTGCAATTAATTTCAAAATGTTCTGGTCTGTCTTAAAGGAACACTCCACCGTTTTTTCATATTAAACTATGTTATTCCCTTAACTAAGACGAGTTGATACATACCTCTCTCGTCTCAGTGTGGCACTCAATCGCTCTGGCGCGCGCCAACACTTTGATAGCACTTAGCTTAGTCCAGTTCATTCATTAGGATCCAAACAGAGATGAAGTTAGAAGCGACCAAACACCTCCACGTTTTCCCTATTTAAATAGTTACATGACCAAGTATGGTGAAACAAAATAAAACATGGCGCTTTTCTAAGCGGGTAAAATGGATAATAATGTATGGCGGAATAGCACTTGGACTCGGCGCAGTAATATAATTATATCATCGGGAGAGGATTATGAGTGATGATATTACTGCACCGAGTTGAAGTGCTATTCTGCCATACATTATAGTTATCCATTATATGTTATAAGGCAATAACATAGTTTAATGGTCTGTTTAATATATTAATGGTCTGTTTAATAAAAAATAAAAACAGTTTAATATGAAAAAACGGTGGAGTGTTCCTTTAAACAGTAGCTTACTTATTGTAGTAATATTGTAGTAATACAGCTAGAGTTGTGTGAACACTATTTTAGTTGCCTGAACAGCCAAGTATACAACATTTTCCAATTCTAACTAAATTAATCTATGAATGAATCTAGCACTGAAATGTAACCATATTATAATGTAATTTTACTCTCAACAAACAGAGCCAATTAAAACAATTACTTAAAACAAATTTACACATCAGAATTTTTGTATGTGTGAGGGAGAAAAAAATTGTTCTCAGGAAGTGAAGTCCAGCTCTGCAGCCCCTCTTTTCTCCTCAAGCGCTCTCTCCTTCCTCCATCTCTATCAGGAGCAAGCTGAAGCCATCTTGTATAGTTGCTTCTATTTCCTGATCGGGAGCATGTTGTGTCAGACGATTTTTTTCTCACAGCAGCTAAAAGACAAAATATTAAATTAATACAAAATTAATAAATACATATACAAACATTAATCCACCTGTAAATAAATGTAGGTAACAAAATAAAATAAGGTTGCTTTGGTTACATTTTATACAGGAAATGGTTGCTTATAATGTGGCATTATTGAATGACTGTCAAAATACTGTTGTCAAACTCACAACAGTATTTTGACAAACAAAACCATTTTAGCAAACAAAAACCTTAAAAATGTTTAGATATGGAAACTGTGGTGTAAACACATGCTTATCTGTGAATTAACTTTTAATTTATTAACTGTTAAAATAAAACGGCAATTATCCACTAAAGGAATAGTTCAACCAAAAATTTAAATTCTGTCAACATTTCCTCACCTCCACTTGTACGATGCCTGAATGAGTTTCTTCCTTCTGTTGAACACAGCAGAAATTAAAAAATAAATGTTTAATCAGACAGTAGAGAACCACTGGCTTCCATATATTTTTTTTTTTTTCCAATTTAATGTTACATTCCAGTTACCTGTCTGGTCACCAACATTCCTCAAAATGTGTTCTTTGTGTTCATCAAAAGAAACCAACTCATCCAATCTTAAGAGAAAATGATGAGTAAATTTTCAGTTTTGTTTGAACTTGCTTTAAAAAACAAGAACAGACATACACACACACACATAAAATAGCAGACATATCCTGATTATCAAAGTCAAAGATTAGATTTAGATATAATTAAATCTGATTATACAACCATTGAATCACTTTGAGCTTTAAAAGTCAATTACTGTTGTTTGTTGCTGATTTCGCTGTGATTTTTCCTATCATTTTAACAGCATTAACTTACATTACATCCCGCAGGCCGGTCTATCGCACCGGTCGCGTCAGTCTGTACTCGCATTCTCAAGGGGCAGTGGATCCGCTACCATATAAGCAAAAGTTCACTTCAATAAAGAACAAAGTGACATCCGAGTTTGAATTCTGGTATTTAAAAAAGCACAAAGAAAGAGAGCGACGAACTTTACTTACCTGAACAGCAGTTGTCTGACAGTGACAGTGACAGACTTCTTCACCCTTCAGCGGGAGAAATTTCAAACGACGCATACATCACGTGAACCTCATTCACCAACCAGAAAAGCTGCTGTTACCGTGGAGATCGCGCCAAAATAAACATTTTTTAAATGATATTTTTTTTCAAACGTTTTTTTAATAAACTGCTATATATATATATGAAGAGTTCAGATGCAAAAGCCTCAAATGCCATCTGAAATTTTCTTCTAAAATGATCATTTTTGTCAAGCTCGTATATTTAAGTTCAATAATTTCACTTAAATGGCAAGAAAAATTACCCATTAATTGTCATTTAAGTGAAATTACTTAATTTAAATATACGAGCTTGATAAAAATGATCATTTTGGAAGAAAATGTCAGATGGCATTTAGAGGCTTTTGCATCTGAACTCTTCATATATATATATATATATATATATATATATAGTACGTTTTTAACATGATTTTGTGGTGCTTAAACTAAAAAGTATGGAAAACGTTGACTATTTTGTATGTGAATTATTTTTTCTTTAAATTATAAATTTATATATATATATATATATATATATATATATATATATATATATATATATATATATATATATAAAAATCAATTATCATGTTAGGAAAATGTATATTTTGTTCAGGTCAAATGGATTTGGGAATTGTTTAATGATTATTGAATTTTGTGAACATTGCTGAAAACTAATAGGCCTAGCAGCCCTAAATACTTATAACTGTCCAGTACACAAAGGCCCATAATCGCTACACTGATCTGGGCCATAATCGCTAAACTGATCTGGGCCACACACCTCCCATCCACAATCGGCCCAAATGTTGTCTGCCGTCATGCATGCAGTGCCATCATTGCCACGCATGGCCCAGAGTTGGCTGACATGATCTGGGCAACACACCTCCCATCCACAATCGGCCCAAATGTTGTTTGCCGTCATGCATGCAGTGCCATCATTGCCACGCATGACCCAGAGTTGGCTGACATGATGCATGCCAGTGCCGGCAACACACCAGCAGTGCCATTTTGAGGCCACATTTGGGCCAAGTCTGTTTGCTATGTGGGACCCCATGCAGTGGAGGACAGAAGCATCATCATGCCCATTCAAACAGCACCTGTCCTGCCCATGGTCGTGGTGATATTTCCCCCTATAAATTGATGTTATATCTACCCAAACCTTATTAAATAGGTAGGCTATACATCATCATATATGTCAAGTTCTTAATATTAATCGATAAACTACTCAGTTATAATTATAATAAGGCACTATGGCTGCAGTAGGCTAAAATAAAATTAACAAAAGTCATTAAGTCATTAAAAGTCAAAATCTTAATACAGAGGAGAATGCTTTTACACTGCAAATAGAATTGCATAAAAGTCGTTATGAGATTAATGTTAAAAATAAATGAATATAGAAATATGAAATGATGGAATCAATTAAATTGTATGTTTAAATATGAAACTAAAACAGCCAGTAGGTGGCGGTAAGTCACTGTCTAAACGAGTGAGTCATATCATTAATTCAGACCGATTCATTCAAATACTGATTAACATATGTAGACATATTATTTATGTATTTTAGCTTTTTTACATTTATTCGTATATTTATTTATGTATTTATTTTTAATTAAGTCAGCTTTGGCATTCCATAGCACAGTGTATAGCGAACAATCTTCACGTCTTGTTTTGGTCCATGTTTCATGTCTTGTCATGTGATTCCCTGGCCCTTGTGTGATCCTGATTGGTTGATTGTCTTGATTATGTTCACAGGTGTCCCTTGTCTTGTCATTTAGCCATATGTATTTTATGCCGCGTTCTAGGCAACCTGTAACCCGTGTTTTTCCAACCTTATACCCGTGAAAGTGCACTGGAACTGCAGTCAAACCCGTGACTTCCCACCCGTGAACTCGTACTAGATCGATGTACTCCCAGTTATGAGCTCTGACGTCACATAGCCCGCGAAACCTTACAAAACAGCAATGGTTTGTTTACATCTAGCTACCACAATTCCTTGCGCTCAGGTAGTTTGGCGTGACTGGCTTGGAACGCGACGTGAGTCGTAGTTTGAAGTCGTGATTTACGTGCTCAAAAACCTGCCTCGAACGCAGCATAAGTCCTTGTGTTTGCCTTGTTCCTTGTCAAGGATTGTTTCGTGTAACCACTGTGGGTAAGCATCATGTCCTTGTTCATGTTTTTGTTTTGAGTTTCATGCCATGCCTTTGTTTTATGTTTGATATTGTTTAGTAAAAATAAACTGCACTTGGCTTCTACAACTTGCCTCCAGTGGACTTTCAATGTTACAATAATACACTGTTGTGTCCAGTTAAAATGACTGCATTGCTGGAGGATTCAGCTGAGAAACTGATCTTATTTTTCAGTGATTCTTTGACACCATTGCTACTGGAACTATAGAATGTAGTTTCTATAGAATATAGAACATTTTCCACTTGAATGTCGTATCCAGTTTGTGTAGTCACCGCCTGAGGCTGTATATCCAGTGATCGTACAGGCAATGGTGAACGTTCCCCCTGGTTTTACTACCAGGAGGCTGGTTCAGCACAATACAGAAAAGACCAGTCATTAAAGCATTATATTAGTGTAGCAAGTGGCTCGATTTTAACGACTACGCCACCCCAAGTTAACGGGGAAAACAACCCACATAAAGCATGCAAATACGTTTCACCTGGAAAAGGCAAGAGGCATCCCAGCAAACATTGGTCCGACGGCAACATCGTGTCCCTGGCCAAAAATAGTTGCGGCCAGACGTCATAAATCGGTAAAAATATGTAACACAGAACATTTCCTAAACATGCATTCAGATACATTTGTACATGTCTACAGTGGCATGTATAATTGTTATTTTAACTTTTAGCTACGTGTAGTTATGTTTAGTGTATCGGGTGAGAGGACGTCACCTGGCGACGTTTTTTCCACGTGCATTTATAGTCCATCATGACCCTCTATGAAATCCTTGTTAAATATGCAAAAGCTGCGCTTAATCCTCGCATGGTTAATACTGCAATAATTAATGTAATTGCCCATGAAGTTTTTAAGAGGTTGTGAAGACGTCCACTGGCTTCCTTTACACGTCTAGTCAGGCTGTGAATATACGTCCACTGACGTCTTTTGCACGTCTAGTCTAGCAAGACAGAAACAAATTATCAGGAATTATAATTCTTTATAAAATACACGATTTATATACAAATGAATATTTACTTTATCTTGTTTTTATAAATTATAATCACAAAATGCCCAGTATAGTCAAGTGATTGCAAAGCCACTGCATTTTAGTCATTATTTTAACCTGTTATATCTTTATGAAATACACAATTTATATACAAAAGAACATATATCTACTTTATCTTGTTTTTATATATTATAATCACAAAATGCCCAGTATAGTCAAGTGATTGCAAAGCCACTGCATTTTAGTCATTATTTTAACCTGTTGTACCTGATGTTTTCGTTGTTATTTTTTATGTAATGTATATACAAAAACAGTAATATACCCGGTCACCATTTATGTCTAAATTTGATGTGCCCAAACCATAAACTGTGCTGCCAAGATATATGAACAAAAAATCTCGCGATACAACAAAATCCCGCGATAGGATAGATTATCTTGCGATATGTTAACGCGTTCTCATAGATTCTAGAACTTTGAACAACCACGAGGAGAGGATGGAGTTGTGTCGATAATATTATTAAAAATCTACTGTTTGGTAAGTACATTGTAAGGGGTATACAGTCAAAGACCCAGAACCAGATATGAAGAATGAAGACCCGGAGTCAGAATTATAAAAAATTAAAGAAAAGTTTTACTGAAGATAGTTTGCATTTTCATCAGCAGAAGTCAGCTTCAAGACTCACACAAGAGTTCGTAGGCCGCCCCGCTTACAGTTACAAAGATCACAGCAGTTATACCATTTCCAAGGTCTAAGCTACGTCATTGCTTACAGGTTGAATGATTCTCATTGGCTAAGAAACATGAAAGCCTAAACAATTTAACACATGTGAGGAGATAGGGGTGCCTATCGCCATTAGTAAAGATAGTTGTCGTCCACTCATTGGATTTAGGTCTGTGGTGGCCTCGCAGGTTAGAGAAGGGCGCCGGGGTGTCTGGTCCGACCGTCCAGAACCTACATAGAATGTCATACGCACACACACAAAAATAACAGACACTAGCAAATAACAGCTCCCATCAAGGCTGAAGAGAGTCTGAGCTCCTTATTATCAGTTAAGTATACCAAAACATAATGCTAAAACATTCACTCGTTTGGGAGAAAAACAGATCACTGGCATTTACTCCCAAGGAAGGAAATATACTGGAAAGAATACATTTTAATACAACAATTAAAGTTTGATAGTAACGCTCAATATAGCTTGACCATATGTCCAGCGAAGAATCATATGTGCCCACGCTGCCTTTAGGACCCTCTAACCTTTCTACTGATACCAGAGAAAGAGACAAACGGCCTTGTGGGTTACGTGGCCTTCGTGTCCTGCGTGTACTACGTGCAATCTCAAAGTAAGATTGGAATGCACCTAAAAGAAACTGGTTACTTGCATCCATGCATTTAAGAAAATATAATTTCACAAGCACAAGAATATAAAAATTATTATGTTATAATGAATATATTTGATTTTTGATTTTTATAAAGGAAGTATATAACCATTCAAAATGATATATGATTATATATGTATTTGAAGAGGCAAGGGATTTTGACCAACCCTTCAGTCCCCCGTTTTAGACCAATGTGGGGTCCAATACCGCCACGTCTGGTCTAACCAGTGAGGTCACTACGGAAGGGAGGAGTGGTGACACAGGCTCCCCTGCCGGGTCACACTTGTCTCTTCACCTCGTCACGGACATGCTGGATACTAAAAATTCCAGTCCCCATTAAGAGGCTCTCCCACCTTCCACTCACAACAGGACATCAATGTCATTCTTCCTCAGTTTATCAGTCAGGTTAAAATTTTTATAAAACACATAACTGATTACGAAACAGTACATATTTATTCTCTGGAAGCCAGGCTAAATAAGCAAGCACTATTGCTGTATTCCTACTAGCATGGGCTAGATCCACAGTCACTACTCAGATCCTAAATAAAGACATTGTCTATAATCATGAATACCAGAATATATGCACTAGTTTTTTATTTATTTATAAAATTATGATTTCCAAATCCTTTTATTATAAACAAAGATGGATGGTTAATCCATTATTTTCACTACCCCTTTTATAGACCCTTTAGGTTTAAAACACAATGGTTGTCTAACTAAAAATAAACAACAAACAATAAAATATTAATAATTAAGACCCATAATAATCGATGTAAGCACTTTAAGTCTTTACTGAAAACATCCTTCAGTTTACAGTCACTTAGCATGTACCATTTTAATTGTATAACGTCTTATACCCTTTTTTGTTTGTTTCAAAAATAGAAATAAAATAAAACAAATTCACATCATCATTTCAGTCATTATTTTACCACTAAAATATAGGATCGTTCCCCATTCTGCTTAATAAAGCTTTTGTTCATTCCTTATCCTTATATCACTTGAATCCCTGTCAATCATACAATGTCTAACCCTAACCTTTTTCATACCATTTAAACTTAATTTGACTTCCATAAATCCTATCAGAAATTGTATTTTCATAACATACATTTTCTTCTACTATATTTCTTTCATCTTGCCCTACATGCCAGTTCCTTCTGCATCCGAGTCTCTCCCCACTGTCAGCCTAGTGACACTTAAAGTTCCCTCGTTAGGGGAATCATGGTATTTTATTAATTCTTCAATACTCTTGTTTTCTTATCATTAACTTCAACTTTATTTTTCATTATAACTACTTCTCACAGTATTTGTCTCAGTTCCACTTATCTTTACAGTTTTACAGAAACCAAAATATTATGTTACTCAGATCCCAGCCAGCCATATAGCTGCTTTCTCTTTTTACCTTTATTAAATTGTAGTTTTCTTAGACATCTAATGTCATACATACATTTAATGGATTGAGAAATAAAACCTTTTCTTTTTAGAAGTTATATTCACTCCTTCTTTGTTCGCCCTCTGGCCTTTCAATAAAAATGAGGGAGCTCACTCTGGATAATTTGGATAGTGACTTAGCCAATGTGTCACTTTGTCTCTCTGCCGTCAAGTCTATATATATATATATTTTTTTTCCTACGTTTATCCTTATGATCCCAACTAGTTGTCTATTTAAATTTAGACCCTCAGTTGAATTTAGACAAGAGTTTTACCCCATAATGGACGGCAATCTTCTTTACAATTCCAATTTATATAAAATACTAATCCAGAGAGTAATTCAGTTCAATATCATAAATGACAAAAGCATTCATAATTACCAATAGCAGACAGAGCTGGAAAACCACTCCAATTAAAGCTCGTCCCATGTTCTGCATTGTCTTTTCATCAGATTGTCTTAGAATGATCAACTTTTTTAAAGTTGGTCATTTCACTTAACCCATCTGTAATGATAAAACA
Organism: Rhinichthys osculus; assembly: GCA_029959095.1. Lineage (NCBI taxonomy): Eukaryota > Metazoa > Chordata > Actinopteri > Cypriniformes > Leuciscidae > Rhinichthys > Rhinichthys osculus. The sequence continues at coordinate 27,179,970 of JARWKJ010000002.1, read as the reverse complement.
CTAATTCCAGAGGTCAATGACACAATATCCTCAAAATCAGGAAATAATAGTACCCCAAACTAATACATACAAGACATAAAGTGCTGTCACCATCACACGCACTCATACTAGACACACATATGTTAACTGCTCATTTTCAATATTAATTTTTCTTTATATTATTGCTAAAAGATTTAAATTTTAAATAAGATTTTAAACTTCCCATTTTCCGGTAGCTTCTACCTAATTTTACATGGTCTCCCAACCAGTTTCAAAGCATGTCTTGTTCATTATTCATTAGAATTTAACAAGGTCAGCTGGGTTGTTTTGTTTCATTATCATTATTTTGCTTCAGCTTGCTCTAGCAGGCAGATAACAGAAAGACAGACACAGTTACCATCCCTTCCTCCGCTCAAGCAGTCTCTCTCACTATAAACAAATAATTTTTCCACCAGCCTCCTAAGGCTGTAACTTAGTCAAAATTTGTATTCATTACAATAACCTTTGACCATTCACCTTTGTCATCCAGACTTTCCTTAAATCAAAAGCTGTCTTCATCTTTAGCCACCACCATGTCTAACGACCTTCAAGAGTTAAAACTATGTCATAGACCTATTAGTTCAAAATCAACACTATGATTTTCCTTGCCCATAAGGCAAACCAGTACATAAAAAGTTTTGCTACTGTCTCCACAACAACTAATGGGAATCACTTCATGGCCTCAGCTGGCTCTTGAAAGCCCACTCCTGTTAGCCCTTTATCTATAATCTCCATCAGGGTGTTTTCCCCTGGCATATTTGCAGACGCTTGTCACAATAAAAAAAACAAGCCATACAATGAATGCGGTTTCTGGTGATTGGTATTAGAGGAACACTCACGTTTCTGGGTCAGACTGTCTGTAACTCCTCACAGCTCATCCGCCCTAACGATAAAGGATGCTGCTGGCCTCACAGTCATCCGCTCCACTCTCATACCTTTCTCACATAAACACCTCCATCTTGAGATGCCCATTGACTTTACGTGATCCACTCTGGCTTGGGTTGCCCCCTGTCTGGCCAATAGAAGGTCTTACCCGTCATAGAGATGGCCACTCGTGCCCACTGGTGACCGCTCTTTCCCATCACAGGCTGTTTGCTTCAACAGAACTCAGCTGTTTTCTAGAGCTTAGGAAAGGCACGTTCAAGAGTCACCAGAGCCATTCGGATTGCCTAATAGTGTTCACATAGGGAGACAGGTCAATAACAACAGTATTTAATCACTTAAATCCATTAACTATCTTAAAAGCAGCAACCTAGCTACTTGGATTATACTCAGTGAATTTAGATCACAACCGTACATTCAGTGTACATTTCCGTCGGCCCCTCCCCCGTTTCATGGTGGGGACTAAGATCAGACAAAGAAGTTACTGGTCCTAAAATAACCTAATCAAAGATGTCACTACAAATAGCTTATCACTTATGACACCGACTCAGGTAACAGCTTTTAGCTGACATTGACTGAGAGAGAGACATTGAATGAGAGGGACTGGTACACTGCACTCTGAACGTCTAACTTTATCTACCATCTTTTAACTCTATCCCAGCTTAAGGCATCTTTGCCAGATATTACATACGGTTTCAAATAAACATATTATTTATATTTGTCTTTTGCCCACACATCAGAAAATTTAGGCATTACAAATTTCCACTCAGATTGAGTCTGTTGCACTGGCAGTTTCAGCCACAGCACACATCAGATTCAGATAAGCAAACTGTTTCCTTACAGCCAATAACAAACTTATCTTTTCAAAGCAAAACATCAGCTTCTAGTTCTTTCATGGTCAACTTTTCAAGCTGTTTGTTTAATCAGCATTTAGCAACTGTTAATCCAGTACTGCTTCTGCTTATTTGTTCTTACATAAAAATAATTATTCTAGTTCTCAATAACGTTTCACATTTCTCAATCTCAATTTTAATTGTCAAGTTCTCAACCATAGTTTAATATTTGACTTAAGATTTCTCTTGGAGTTTATCAATCTCCAATTAGGATTCACACTAAGTTTGACGAGGCAAGCACTCTCTGCTTGTGATACTTTTGCAGTTATGGTAAATCATCTGTGAGATTAGTCTCTCTATATCATCTAAAACCTTTTTAAAATGTTTAATTACAACACAATCATCCTTTTAGTTACTTTGATATATTCTGCAACTCACATTTGTTGGAGTCATTCATTTTACATCAACCTGTATTCATCAATTCACTTATAAAAATTAATATTATAGATCTTTTCTTCAAAAGGGTTCATGTGTCAGCCTCAACGGCTCCAACAAGCACGCCCTTGAAGCAGTGTGTGTCCCATTCAGGAATGTAAACAGAGCCACTGATTAAGCAGTTCTCTGTATTCTTTTACAGTCCACCAGTGGCGGATTTAATCATAATAGCCCAATCATAATCTTCATCATTATTATTGGCAGAACATTAATTTTCATAAGCTGCAAAATATTCTAAGTTGTTTTCACAAAGTGCCTGTTTAACTTTAGTCGCTTGTCCAGGGAAATTATCCCAGACCCAGAATTTCTTTCACTTGCTTCTTGTAATCACCGTAAACAATACGAGGCTAAACATTAAAATTTTTCCGTTTCTTTGTTTGTTTGTAGCCAGTCAAGTTGTTTAAATTTCCAATCAGAATCAAAATCCTGACTACCATTTACTTAATCATTTCTGCAAATTTATTTAAAGTGAGGGCTTTAGAGCACAGCTGCTTACAGCGTTTGCTTTCCTGTCTCACTATTTGTTTCAGGACTGTTCAGGTTACTGTCATATCTTAATTATGGTTCATACTCACCTGAAGTTATTGCAGAAATGGAGACGGTGATCTTTGAACAACACAGCTTGGCTTCTGCGTGATGAAACTGCAAAGTATACTCCAAAATCACAGTTACATATACTGGTCCATGCCAATTTGGGTCACAACTTTTTAAATTTTTCTCTCGGAATCGTTCCTGATGCATCCCTGGCAAACAACCCTATTATTGTTAGTATCCCTAACTGCCTGATTCACTTCACTAAGTTCGGGGATCCCCTATCTGAGATGGAAGAGATTGAGCAGGTTTAAGGTGCCACTGGACCTGTAGCCCAGGGACGTGCTCTGCTGGGGTGGTGCTACACCAGTAATGCCCAGCGGGGCCCCCACAGAGCACGCTTCGCTTGCGCTGTCTGCTGCCGTTACCCTTAACGACGCTCTCAGCGACTTCTTATACTGTCAGCAGTATAATTAACTTACTCCTTCACTCGCCTCATCGGAGTGAAGCTCTCCCGCTCTCCTTCAAAATCTCCTCCAGTCAGACAGCCCTAACAATTAATAAAAGCTTACTACCTTGTTTGTTGATTTGCCAGGGGTGTCACCGAGAACAATTGCCAGCGCATCCTCCACCATAACTGTAAGGGGTATACAGTCAAAGACCCAGAACCAGATATGAAGAATGAAGACCCGGAGTCAGAATTATAAAAAATTAAAGAAAAGTTTTACTGAAGATAGTTTGCATTTTCATCAGCAGAAGTCAGCTTCAAGACTCACACAAGAGTTCGTAGGCCGCCCCGCTTACAGTTACAAAGATCACAGCAGTTATACCATTTCCAAGGTCTAAGCTACGTCATTGCTTACAGGTTGAATGATTCTCATTGGCTAAGAAACATGAAAGCCTAAACAATTTAACACATGTGAGGAGATAGGGGTGCCTATCGCCATTAGTAAAGATAGTTGTCGTCCACTCATTGGATTTAGGTCTGTGGTGGCCTCGCAGGTTAGAGAAGGGCGCCGGGGTGTCTGGTCCGACCGTCCAGAACCTACATAGAATGTCATACGCACACACACACAAATAACAGACACTAGCAAATAACAGCTCCCATCAAGGCTGAAGAGAGTCTGAGCTCCTTATTATCAGTTAAGTATACCAAAACATAATGCTAAAACATTCACTCGTTTGGGAGAAAAACAGATCACTGGCATTTACTCCCAAGGAAGGAAATATACTGGAAAGAATACATTTTAATACAACAATTAAAGTTTGATAGTAACGCTCAATATAGCTTGACCATATGTCCAGCGAAGAATCATATGTGCCCACGCTGCCTTTAGGACCCTCTAACCTTTCTACTGATACCAGAGAAAGAGACAAACGGCCTTGTGGGTTACGTGGCCTTCGTGTCCTGCGTGTACTACGTGCAATCTCAAAGTAAGATTGGAATGCACCTAAAAGAAACTGGTTACTTGCATCCATGCATTTAAGAAAATATAATTTCACAAGCACAAGAATATAAAAATTATTATGTGATAATGAATATATTTGATTTTTGATTTTTATAAAGGAAGTATATAACCATTCAAAATGATATATGATTATATATGTATTTGAAGAGGCAAGGGATTTTGACCAACCCTTCAACATGTTGTATTAGATTAACGTGCTTGAGGTTTACTTGTGTGACATGAATGAACCGAAAGAAATGATGCCCACATTGTCAACTGAAATTTACTGAGTTTGGCTAAAATTAGCCAGTAGGCTAATATTAACTTTGAACGTATACAACAATGGTAAACCAAGTATATTGTTTAATGATACAGTCAAAGTTATTACTGTAACTTATTAATGTAGCCTTTTGAGAGTTTCTTTCAGAAAGTAAATTATCTGAAATGGAATGAAATGTTTAGCTGGATTTTAACATGTATGTTTTCAGTAACTGCTTTAAAAATAAAGCATAACATATTTTATACAATAAAATAAAATGTAATGCATGTTGATTACCTTTTTCTAATGTTTTATTCATGATTCATTCATCTTGTTCCATGTTTTTTTTATTTATTTAGCTGTAGACCATAAAAATATTTTGAAAATAAGTGCATATCATTTATAAAAAAAAAATATATATATATATATATATATATATATATATATATATATATTCTCTTCCCTTAGATGCTGTGAAGAGGTGGAGCCCAAATGCTACAGACTCTGAAATTGATGCAGCAATGGCAGAACACCTGAAACACGCTCCAGGAACAGCTGGTGGATACATAAACTGAGCCAAACAATGTGTTTAAAGGGATAGTTCACCCAAAAATGAAAATTGTCATCATTTACTCAACCTCATGTTTCAAACCTGTATACCTTTCTATGTTATGCTAAACACAAAGATGTTTGTAACCAAGATGTCGCTTCCCATTAATCTTTCTCCCATTAATCTTTCTCCAATAATGGTAGTCAATGGTTGCTCTATTTGCTTGGTTACAAACATTCTTCAAAATATCTTCTTTTGTGTTCAGCAGAAGAAAGAAACTCATACAGGTTTGGAACATGTGGGTGAGTAAATGAAAGAATTTTCATTTTTGGGTGAACTATCCCTTTTTATAATAATTCAGTATTTTGTAATTGGTATTTTAGTTTGGTTAACAAATGTTAAACATTGAAAAAATAATAAGAGACATTTTTGCTGTTCAAGATCAATAAAATTTGATAAATCAGAACATGCTTCTTTTTTTCTTATGTCCACAAATAATGTGTTCTTGTTTGTGATGTACACGTGATTGAAACGTTTTATTGACGGTCAGATCTGACTGGACCAATTTTGGACCTTTTTAGAACCTTTGTCAAGATGTGTAAACCTCAAGACTTGATTGCCTTTCACGATGTTACACAATATGTGTGTGATTATTTTAAATGCAGGCTTATATACACTTAAATTATGCAGCAACACATTTAAACACACAAATGATGACGCATTTAGACGTCCAGGGACGCGCTGAAGAGACGTGTAATTCACGGCCAGAAAAGACGTGGAACTCACGGCCAGAAAAGACGTGGAATTCACGGCCAGAAAAGACGTCGGTTCAACTTCCATTTTGGAACTATTTTTCAACCATAACGGGACATGTCGGAAGGACGTCTTTTCAACGGTCATTACACGTCCAAATGTTTGCTGGGATGGGCTTCCATACAAAAATGTTTTATTGACAGTAAAAGTTGATCAACAAGGATTTAAAATCGGTAATTCACTTGGGTCATGATTGAATTAACAAAAAAAAAAAAAAAAAAAATACACAAAAGGAATAAACAAAATTCACAATACACCTTCACAAGATTCACAATAAACCGTCGCAGGCGCTGAGGCTTCCAGTCAGGAGCAGGCTAGTGTGCCGGCAGCAGGTCCACCATTAGAAGCACGCCAACCCAACGTACACCCACCAAATTCACTGCAAATAACCAAAAGGTAGTGACACGGCAATAATGAGACTGTAATAACACTCTTAGTGAAACACCTGCAGTGAGACAAACAACCAGCCCGCCCTAGGAAGTCATCAGCTCCTAAAGGAAAGAAAAATAATATAGAGAAGTAATGAACTAAACAATTTAAGTAAACAAAAAAAACATTAAAAGTCAATTTATTGACTTTAACGTGACGAAAACCAACCAAAAAAAAAAACGATATAGGCTACAATGCACCCCAAAATAAACAAAATATAAATACTATAAACAGATTAAAGACAATAAACAAATACACTGACCGCTGCAGGAACACCACACAGAATTAACAGTACGCACGGAAGTTATTGCAGGCAGACCGGCCAATCAGAATCAAATAATAAATGCACAATAAACAGGACAATTTAATTTAACAAAAGAAAATAAACCAAAACACATTCAAGGTCGGTCTATTGGCTTAACAGTCCAACGTGACCGACACAAAAAAAACAAAAACAAACAATTTACCTTAACCCAAAATAACAAAGTATAAATACTCTAAACACTCGCATTCACACTCAAGAAAAACAATAAACAAATACACTGTGACCGCGGCAGAAACTCACACCAAATACAGAGTTAACTGCAATAACTTTACGCCTGGAAGTGATTCCAGGCAGACACGGTCACTCAGACATCAAATAACTAGAAAACAAATCAAAAGTAAAGAAATGCCAACTAATAACAAAGAAAAACAGAATAATCCTTCAAGCCCGCATAGACATACTTGACTTAAACGTAACGATGTGGAGAAAGCAGCAGCGTGGCTTTAAAGAGCGAGTGGCGAAGAGAGAGAGAGCGCGCTGTTTAATGCGACTGCTCACTTAACCCGCTTTAGCGTCCACGAAGACCTTCAAAACAGTAAACAACAAGGGTTACGACTAATGAAGTGGTTTCAGTCTTTTTTAAAATGATTTCTCAGAGATCTTTGATGCCAGAAATATTAGACTTTATTCACAAACAAAGCCGAGCGCTCTCTGCAGAAAAAGCACTCCAGTCCAGTGGCTGGCTTTACAATATATACCTTCATCCTTTCCAAAAATGGTAATACTTTCTATAGATATTTTGAGAAATACTTTTGTACCATGTGACATACTGAAATAGCACTCTCTGTTGTCTCAGCTTTCTGGCAGGCTTCCAAAGTCAATCACAGAGTCACACATCCACACAGAGGAAAATAATAGTATCCTAATATACAGCTAACTTATTTCCTGAATAATAAAATCTTCAACATTCCCCTCTCTGGGGCTTACTCAAGCCCCACTTTCCTTTTCCTTTTCCAGAGTGTTTTGTTTTCAAAATCCAGCCCCTTCAAATATACTATCTAGTGACTAAATTAGTCACTCATTCACCTTTCCAATGACTGGATTATGCCACCACACTCCGGAGGAGCATAAGAACCAAACATCTTTCTCCATACATTTTTCTTTCTTTCAGTTATTTTGCTTTTCTTTCAGTGAAGAAAGTAAAAGATTCTCTGCTCCCTTAGTCAAACAAAAATTAAACATTGTTATAAGCGTGAGCGTGTAATTTGTTCAGCCTTGCCTGTGGTTGTCACAGTTATGTAAAATACATCAAACATCAAATCATGCAATATACTATTAAAGTTTTTCTTGTAGCGTAGACTTTCTCTTCGACCCAGACACTCTGCGCATCGTAGAGGGTCACCACTGGGGAGAGGGCAGGCCAGTACATACACCCAGGGTCTGGCTCATCAATCATCTTTTTCGTCCTCAGATGAGGTACTCGAAACATTTTCCAGTGCTTGTAAAATCCAATTTGTGTCCTGATAGCATATACCTTGGCTGTCCTCTAAAGTTATTTTTCCATTGTTTTGGCATTTTAACACCTCCATCTGCTTAACGGTGGATTTGACAACTAGTGATCTTAATATGGGAAGTACACAACAGAATAATAATCCTCCTATTAATATTGCCACACCTAAAAACATTCCTAATTTTGCAAACCATGCTCCCAGTGCTCCGAAGTTTAAATCCAGCCAGTCCCACATTTGCTCATCTCTTCCTGCATTTGCTTTAACTTCTGCTCTTAGGTTTTTTATTTTATTCATAGCTTCAGTAAATTTTCCTTCTGGAGCGGTATTATTTGGTATAAAAGTACAGCACTGATCTCCAAACATAACACATACCCCTCCTTTGTCTGCTAATAACCAATTAAGTGCTTGTCTATTTTGCCATGTCATTTTGCTTGTTGCCTCTAGCTGTTCTCCTAATGCAGATAATGCATCATCGGTGTAATTAATAAATCTCTGTTGATTATAGTAAATATAATTGATCCATTCAACATTTTTGTTAAGCGTGATCCATATGAATATTGATTCAAACCCTGATTTAATTTCATCTCTAGCTTTAAATTCATTAGGTATTCCTCTCGATTGACCTATTGAGTCTAACTTTACACTAGGATCTGGTTGATATGCTCTCTTACTTCTGTTCTTATCTTCTTTTATATGTTGTTCTGGTTCCAATTCCCATGGTGCAATAGTAATTTCTTGAATTAATCTTACTCTAGCACATATTCCTTTCCATTTTACTGGCAGGGAAGCTCGAAGTCGTCCTTTTCCACAGACCCAAAAGAAATCTGCCACTACCATTGTTTGATCTTCATACAGCTCTATTGATGGTAATGCTATGGTTTGGTTTTTACATTCTTTTTCTGGGCTAATTTTTTCTCCTTTCCTTGTTCCTAGCGCTAGAAGTTCTGGAGCTCTTACTGGTATGTTTGACTTATAAGCATTTGTTTTATCTAGGTTCCGAATAGTATCGCACTTTCCTTTGAATTTTCCTACATTATGAGTTCCTGTAGACTTATTAAAGCACTCATATTCTTGGCTGTAGTCTATGCTGTACCATCTTGGGATTTCTATTTTTCCTTTTTCTATTTTAATATTTGCATTTACATCCCAATATTGACACCAGGTTCCCCAATGCGGCCTATTAAATTGTTCATGAAATGCAGAATTTCCTGAAAGGGCTAAGCACTCAGCTGAGCAGTAAGGTCTAAAAAAGTCATCTGTATGACAAAAGTGTCTATTAAACACAGCACATTTTACGTAGTCATGTGGGTTTGGAACTACCACTACCTTATTCAAGGGGGATTTGGAGCATATTAAGCAATTGTTCATACCTATTTCTTTTGCTGTGTACGATGCCCATTTATACCAATCATTATTTTGCGCTGTTTCCCATAAAACATCTTCCTCGCTCTCTCCCTCAAGTTTTTCATCTTCAACATTTCTACGTTGTTTTGATAGCTTTTGCTCTTCCATTAATTCCTGTTCTGTTAAGGTTAAGTTATCACTTGAGCTTATTGTTGGGCTATCACCATATCTATTTGAGGGCTGAGAAGTCAATTGTAGGGAAGTCTGGGTGGTGCTGTCTACAGTTTGAACTTGAAAGTAGGTTTGGGTACTGATGCTCACAGCTTGAGCTTGCAGTATCAGACACAGTAAGCATATGAGGATCAATGTCAGGAACATTATCGGACTCATTACTTTCAGTTTGTTGATTTTCTCTGCTTTGCTCAACTTGTTGTTCTGAGCTTTCATTATTCTGCACCCTTTCGTCCTGATCCTCAGTTTCACGTGTTGTTACTTCTCTTTCCTGTCTTTGTCTTGGAACTCATGTGCAATGGTTTAGATGGTACCAGGCTGTCTTTCCTTCCACCTGGACTGCTGTTGGAGTAGCTGTCACTACTTTGTAGGGACCCTCTCTCCTAGGCTCGTTCCACTTTCTCCTGAATACCCTCAGATACACTTGATCACCTGGAACCACTGGACAAGGTATCTCTGTCTCCTCACTGGGCTGTTTTCTCGATTCCTGTAAATATATAGCTTTATGTATTGCAGTTAGTTTCTTCATATAAGATCTTAATTCCATTTGTAATTGTTCCAACGGAGGTCCTTTGTAGGGACCTCTGCAATTAATCACTGTTCCTGACCCCTCATCTGCTGATGGTACCGCCTCTACCCATCTACTAAATCTATCTATTATCACAAGCATGTACCTTTTGCCTTGTACTCGCTTTATCATATCCACATAATCCATTACCAAGTGTTTGAATGGTCCTTCTGGTACTGGTATGTGGCCTATTGGTGTCGCTGTTCCTTTCCTGACATTATATTTGGCACAAATCTCACATGTGGACAGAAAATTGTCAACCATTGCATACAAATATGGGGACCAATATCCCTGGTTTTTAATTTTCCTAATTACTTCCCCTCTCCCGCAGTGATCGAATCCGTGCGAGTCTGCAATGAGAATATTTAAAAACGCTGTTGGTGCAACAATCCGTCCTTAATGTGAACGCCAAATATCTTGTTCATCTTTTTTGGCCCCTCTCTGATACCACATAGAGTGTTCATAAGGGCCTGCTTCTTTTTGAATTCGAGCAATATCATCCAATTGCGGTTGCGGTTCTATAAGAACTACTGGAGTTAATATTGCTACTTGACATCCTGATGCTTTTTTGGCTTCCACGTCTGCTACGTTGTTACCTTTAATGACAAAGTCATTTCCTTTTTTATGAGCCTGGCATTTGATGACTGCCAATCGTGTTGGTAACATCATAGCAGAAATTAATTGACCTATTTGTTCTGCATGGTGAATGGGAGTTCCATCACTCTTTTTGAAACCTCTCTGTTTCCATACTGCGCCAAACAGGTGACACACACCATGAGCATATGCTGAATCTGTAAAAATATTTGCTGTTAATCCCTGTGCTAATTCACACGCTGTTGTGAGAGCTTTTAGTTCTGCTAATTGAGCAGAGCAAGGCTGTACACATTGGTGTGATATTACAGGAACAAACTCATCTTCATCTTTTCTTACCACTGAATATCCTGTATGAGTTCCCAGATAATCTTTAAAACTTGAACCATCTACAAAGTAAGTTACTTCTACTTCAGATATTGGTGTAGATTCAAGATCTGGTCTTAATCTGGTGAATGCCAATGAATTGGCCACACAATCATGTTGCTCACCTTCATAATCTAAAGGAATTAACTCAGCTGGATTCACTGTATCACATCGTTTAATAGTAACATCTGGATACGTAAGCAATGATGAATATGCTAGAATACGAGCCTGAGTTAACACAAATTTACCTTGTTCTATTAATTCCACAATTTTATGGTGCGCATAAATAGTTACTGGGTACCCCATAGTTATTGTAGATGCTTTATCATATGCATAATATACTGCTGCAAGACCTTGTTGGTAGCATGGTGGGTAGCCTTGTGCTACGTTGTCTAGCTTGGTGCTATAATAAGCTATGGGTTGTTTCTTCCTACCACTGCAAGTCTCTTGCATCAGAACAGCTGATGCATAGCCATCAGTTCTATTTGCCACATATAAGTGAAAAATTTTAGTATAATCAGGATTTCCAATTACAGGTGCCCTTTGTAACTCCTTTTTTATGGATTCAAATGCTATCAGAGCATCTGTATTCCATTTTAATGGATTACCTAAATTTTGTAATCCTGCTTGCTTCATAATTTCTCTTAGTGGAGCTGTTTTGACTGCATAATCTTCTATCCAATCTGCACTGAAGCCAGTCATTCCTAGAAAAGTCATCATTTGTTTTACTGTTTGTGGCAATGGTGCTTTACTTATGCCTTCTAAGTGATTTGGAGCTATAGCTTTTGTCCCGTATGAAATCATTCTTCCCAAATATTCAACCTGTGGCTGACAATACTGTAATTTATTTTTGGATGCCTTGTGACCTCCTTGGGCTAATTTTGTAAGCACTTTTATAGAATCTTTGTGACACTGTTCTTTCGTTGATGAACAAATCATCAAATCATCTACATATTGTAGCAAAGTGCTGTCTATCACAAGGTCCTCTAAATCAGCTTTAAGAACTTGATTGAATATATGGGGAGAATGTTTAAATCCCTGTGGCATTCTTGTATAAGTATACTGTTTATTCGCATATGAAAACGCAAACAAATATCTACTTTTTTCTTCTACTGGTATACTGAAGAAAGCATTGCATAAATCAATTACTGTGAAATATTTAGCATCAGGCGGTACATTTGTTAGCAGTGTATGTGGGTTTGGAACATCAGCCGGCCAATCTTCTGCTAATTCATTAATTGCTCGCAAGTCATGGACTAGGCGCCATTTAGATTTGTTTGCTTTAATTACAGGTAGAATTGGAGTGTTACAGTAACTATTTGTTTCTATTAACACTCCTGCTTCTACCAAACCTTCAATTGTATCTTTTATGCCTGCTTCTGCTTCTGGCCTTAAGGGGTACTGTGATTTACGAGGCAGGTGTGCACCTGGCTTAAGTTGTATTGTTATTGGGCTAGCTGATTTAACCAATCCCACATCAGTGTCATGTTGAGACCATAACTCAGTTGGTACTTGTTGTTCAGTTTCCTTAAATAGTTCATTATCAATAGTCTCTATTGATTTGGAGTTTGTTGTCATTTGTTTTTGTATTTTTTGATTAATGATGATTTCCTGAGGAGACCCCATTAATTTTGATGTATACAAAATTTTAATGAAATTTTTGTCATCTGAATGAAAAATTAGCGGATTTGTTGTTGGTTCCCACTGGCATTGTTCTGCTTTTTTCATCATTGGTCCTAAATCTTTTGTCTCCCAATTACTTCCTACATATAAGGATATATGTGGCACAGAATTAGGTACATTAAACCAATCTTTTATAAATTCAGTTTGTAATATACTCATTGCTGCTCCCTGTTTTCCTATTATGATATCTTTCACATTTAGTTCAATATTTTGACTTTTAGTTTTGTCTTGCCACAGCTTTTCTAATTTTTCATCTCTGTCAGTGTCATATATCATAGTACAATGAAATTCTGACTTTGGCACCTGCGCTTCAAAAATCTGTGCTTCAATGAACTTTCCCCATGTTCTAATTATTTGGTTTACCTCGTTTTGTATTTGTCCTATCCAGTAAACATTTGCTTTTGGTTCAGAGATCATCATTTGAGTTTTTATTCCTTTCAGGTCTATATACGCTCCTTCTGAAGAACACCAAATCTGAAGCCCTAATTTACATAATGCATCTCTTCCTAACAAATTAACAGGAGTCTGATTTGATACAAGGACAGGTAATGTCACACTTTTATTTTCAGTTTGTAAACAAACTGGAGCAGTCATAGGAATTAGCTGCATTTGTCCCGAGAATCCTATTGTCTTTGCAAATTTTCCAGACAAGGGGAGATGTGATGCATAATTTGAATTTACACATGTATAAACTGCTCCGGTATCTATTAACATGGGTGTAGTTTTACCTTCTACTTTAATCTTTAACATTGGTTCTTGATCAGCGTTAGTTGTTAAAATTGGCAGCTGATTCTCCCCTATAGGATTCTCTGGGCACCCCTAATATCCCTGATTTGGACCTCCCCAAGGGTTTACTGGACCTTGACACGGACCCCGAAAAGGACGTTGCCAACCCCCCCCCCCCCCCCCCCCTTCCATTCCTCGGTGACTGTTGCCATGGATTGATGGGGCAGTTTATTTTATTATGTCCCGGCTGTCCACACCTCCAGCACAATTGAGGGTTATTATTTGGCTTGCCTCTTCCTCTTTGTCCCCCTTGATTCGGAAACCTTTTCCATTCCGTTGGCTGCTGTTGAGCATAGACATTAACAGTGGATGCAGGGATCTGGTGTGCATTTGGAGGTATTGCTAGAGGGAGAGGCTGCTGCATAGCTGACTGCGGAGCATTGATAGGAGCCATTACTGTCATTTGTTCTGACTCTTCTCTTTTTACTGCAGCTTGAATCTTTTTCTTATTATTGCTTGTCAGCTGTTCAATCTGCAACTGAGTCAGTTTTCTCTGTAACTCGTTTTCTTGAATTTTTATTCTCTGTTCATTTTTCCTGTATTGTTCTACAGCATGAGTCACATGGTCACAAAACTCTTTGTGTGTTTTAGAGTTCAAACCGACTACATCTTCCAGTTTGCTTTTTACTGTTTGTGGCATAGCATCTACCACAGCATTTCTGAACAGTGTAGCCATTAATGGGTCTCCTTCTGGATTCCCTTCAGTCTCTTGCTTCCATCTTTTTAATTGTCTTTGTATGTATACAATTGGGTTTTCTGTATCTCCCAGTTGATCCCCTTTTAATGCCTTAGGGTCTATTCTGGTTGGATACTCATCACGCAGTGCCTGCCATACTGCTGGACGGTATGCATCAAAAACAGTTCCATCCATGTAATAAGAGTCAACAGCTCTGTCTAAATCAGACGCTTGGAGGATCTCTTCCATTTTTGATCCACCTATGATTTTTACCAGAAGTGCTTTAATGTCCCCCACAGACAACAGTTTGCCCATTGTTTCTTCTTCAAACACTTTGATCCATTTCCCAGCTCCCTCATGAATGTTTGGAAGGCGAGTGACTAAGCCCTCAAGGTCCTGTGAGGCCCAGGGCACATATTGACCCTCTGTACCCTTAATTAGAATCGGGAGTTGTTTTGCCTGGGATCTAAGTCTTCCTCTTTCTCTTCCTTGTGCCCAACCTTCCTCATCAAATGAGAACTCCTGTTCACATCCCATATCTATGTTCTCCAATAGACTCCTTCTTTTTCGGACTAACTGTTCTGTTTCTTCAATTTTTTTGTCTATTTCTTCCTCAATTTTTTCTACTTCAATATTCTCTTCTTCTCGGTCTACTTGTTTTTCCCCATATTGTGTTTTCATTTTTTCTAATGCTGTCCGTGCTTGTTTATAGCAGTCTAAGGGCAAGCTTTTCTTAGATGCTTTGTTTCGAGTTATTTTTTGTCTTACATCTGGTCCTATTTGTTTTTCTTTGTCCAATTCCACTTGTCCTTCCATTTTCATTTATCCTATGACTTCTACTAGTCCTTTTAGCATTGGAAACTGACCTTCTAGTATTTCTGAAGGTTTGGCAAAGATTTCCTCTTTTTTCTTTGTTTCTTTGTCTGTCTCTTTAATTATTTTCCTTGCCAGCTTAATATTTTTCAATAATTCTTCTCCCTCTTGTTTGAACAATGCCAGCACTGCCTGTTCTTTTTCTCGTTTTTCTTCTCTAGTTTTTTTCTTTAGAGTCTTATTCTTAATTCTGTAATTTTTTATCAAAGTTTCCATTTCTTCGCACAGTGATACATCAAATGTGCCTTCCTTAGGCCATTTTGTTATCATATCTTGAGTTCTCTTCTGCCATTTATTTGACATTTTATCAATTAATTCCCTACACAATGGGTATTTTAACCCCAGCATTTCTACTGGCGAGGCCATAATTCTCCTCTAATCAATTATTATTTTACAACGTAATTACCCTTAGCTTAAAACAGTCTTTGTATTTCTAGTTTCATATATTATTATGCAAAGGTATTATTTAATAAAATGTTCCTTTATCTTTTCCTATAGCTCGTATTTGAATGTTTTCTCATATACAGCTTTTCTCTATTTCTTTAATTACTTTATTCTTGAATATTGCCAATCATCAATAAAAGCAACTTTTTATTTTTAGATTATAGTATTTTCCTACTATTGTCTTTTATACTTTGCATAAGCAAAATAAATAATTACTTTAGCACCAGTCGTCTGGATATCTCAAATTCTTTAATGTATTATTCTATTTTGCAAAGCTAGTTTTCTAAATTTGTTTCTCACATTCACAGTATTGCAACATTCAAATCATTCAAAAAAGTCCTTTATTAAGTAAACACAGATAAACCACTGATATCCTATATCAGCAAATCCTTGCGTACGTACGACAAAACCTTTGCGCTAAATTAGCACCACCAGTGATCATACAATCCTCACAGGATTATATGAGCACTAGCAAACACTACCGGAGCTCCGCCGCGCTTTTTACAAATAACGTGACATTTTCAAGGCCTTCATATTAGAAATCATAATGCATGCAATCATTTCTGGAATCAGAGACCCCTTTTCAAATTTTTTCTTAGTTCTTTGAATTTAAAGAAGCTTATTTTAAAGGTCTCACCGCAACGAGCAAATGTCTGCCGAACCATACAAACTTTAAGCAAAAACTGCTTACCTTGGCCAATTTTTTGTTTGCATTGTCCGTCAGTCAAGCTCGCCGCAGTTCGCCATCAGCTCCTGAAGGTGTCCCTTCGTGGTCGCCATCTGAAGTGGTTTCAGTCTTTTTTAAAATGATTTCTCAGAGATCTTTGATGCCAGAAATATTAGACTTTATTCACAAACAAAGCCGAGCGCTCTCTGCAGAAAAAGCACTCCAGTCCAGTGGCTGGCTTTACAATATATACCTTCATCCTTTCCAAAAATGGTAATACTTTCTATAGATATTTTGAGAAATACTTTTGTACCATGTGACATACTGAAATAGCACTCTCTGTTGTCTCAGCTTTCTGGCAGGCTTCCAAAGTCAATCACAGAGTCACACATCCACACAGAGGAAAATAATAGTATCCTAATATATAGCTAAATTACTTATTTCCTAAATAATAAAATCTTCAACACTAACAAAGTGATCGACCAGTTACCCGCCCGATAATGCAATGAAACACTATCCCAGTTTACCTACCAGAGAATACGATCGAGATACAATTCAAAATATCAAAGAATCAATTAACAGGCTTGTTGACTGCAACAGCTGGTGTTCCGATCAGTTAAGCTGCGAAGCCACACCGATGGAAGCCCTGAAGGCACACCGTACTGAAACAAATTGCCACAACCTAAGTTAGGACAAAAAAAGGAAAGAAACTTCCCACTACGCCCCATGATGATACCAAGCATACCTGGGAGTAAGCAGCAACCCACGCGCACAAACCCTCAGCAACCCGGCGGCGCACTCAGTCTGTAGTTACAACGAAAGGGGCGGGCTTTCAACCATGACGCACCCCAAGAGGCCTGAATGAATGGTTTATATACCCCAAATGGGCGATTGCTCATTGGCCACCTATCAAATAGTACGGACGTCACACGACTTCACTACATTCGTAATACAAATTGAGCTCCATTTTCTATGTTTATACTTTTTTTTGTGAATGAGCTGAAGATACTCACAGGGTGCAGTTGCCAAAACCAGCAGTATTGACAATTAGTACATGATTCTGGAGGTATTCAGTGATGGGAATAACGGCGTTACTTTTTCCAGTAACGAGTAATTGATTACTCTTCTCATCTTAATAACGCCGATACCGTTACTGCCAACTAGATCTCTGAGCAAGAGGCAAATACTTTTTTTTTTTTACTGTTCTTCCTTAGTGGGCAGAGCATGAGACAAGCGAAGCGCATAAATGCTGACGATTGGCTGAGGTAGAGTAAAATGTCATTGTAAGCCAATCAGAGGTAGAGTTGGGAGGGTGTTTGAAAGCAAGCATAGTGATAGGCATTCGGCTCTTTTGACTCAGCTCACTGAAAAGAGTCGGCTCTTTTGGCTCACAAACGGCTCTTTAAATGACTTCGACTATAATATTTACATTTTTATTACATAATTTACTTTCTATAGGCTAAATTTGTAAAAAAAAAAATATATATATATAGTCGGCTCTTCAGATATGCGAGCCAGCTCCCGACGGTCACCTAAAAGAGCCGAATAATCCAAAATTAGCCTTCTCTAAATGGAAGGGGTACAGTTAGGTACAGTTGAGACACCTTAAATAACTTGCGTGCGCAGCCAGCACAAGTTGTGATTTTTGCTGTGCACATGCGTATTAGTGTCCTCTTTGATCGTGGGAAATTTGATCAATGGACGCATCTCCGCTCCGAAGATATCGGCAAAAGTTTTTTTTTTTTTAAGGTAACGTTCACTTCACCATGCACACACTCCACAATGAATAGCTTATTATCCTTATGTGACTGTTAAACGTAACTGGTATAATCACAAACGTTATTCTGTGCCCTAAAAACGGGCATATTTCATGGGATTGTTTCAGGCATGGTCATTGCAAAATCTAGAGAAATCCGCGAGGTGGCCATCAGGGTACAGTTGAGACACACTGTCTTAACTGTACCCGTGATAGAGTTCTATTAGGAAACACACTGTTTAGTTGTTCAGTGTTATGATAACAGGTTAAATGTCATAATTAGCCAGTATAAGCTGCAAATGAAATAAAAATTTAGTATTTGTGATAATTAAACTGTGTATTATTAATGAATATATAAAATATATTGTTTCTGTTTTATAAAATTTAACCAGTGCTAATTTAAATAACATTAATTAATTTGAATGGATGAATAAACTAACATGTTGCCCAATTGTTATTTTTTTATTTGTCTTTATTTATTATATTTTCAATGAACGATTAGTTACCTTTACATCATTAAAAATGGGTGTCTCAACTGTACCATGGTACTGTCTCAACTGTACCACATATGGGTACAGTTGAGATAAAGTTGAGACAAAAAGCACCTTATTTTTATGAGCTAATTGTGGAAAATATAAACTACTTATGAGTAATATTGATTGATAATATCTTAGTCTACAAGCTCATGAAATGTCATGTGGCATATCATGTGGAAATTCACGTCTTTTCAGCATCTATTTTTGTGTGAAAAATCTAAACGCAAAATGTCTCAACTGTACCCAGTCTACCCTATAGACATCACTTTGTCCCACAGCAACATTTTTTTTTTATGTGTGTACAATGTTTCATGTTTCTTTTAATAATGTATTGTGTTAAGTGTCCATTTCATTATAATATTCAGATTTATCATAAATAATTGAAAATGCAAATGTATTTTAAGTTCCGTTAAAGAGGGGTAGAGGTGGCGTAACATTTGAGCATTTAAAATTCCATTTTACTTGAAAGTAACGCAATAGTTACTTTCTTAAGTAACTAGTTTTAAAATGTGTAACTGGGTAACTAATTTAGTTACTTTTTGGAAGAAGTAACTAGTAACTGTAACTAATTACTTTTTAAAAGTAACTTGCCCAACACTGGTGGTATTTCACGGTGGCTCTGTAAAACACTGAGCCTTTATGTCTGTGTGCTCCTGTTTACATGAGGAAAGGACGGAGATTTGCATTGACCTAAAAATCTATATAATACAAACTGAACCTTCCTCTCCATTCCTCAGCCCTCCCCTTCTGAGTCATGTAATGGATATAAAAAGTCTACAAACCTGTTAAAATTATTATTTGGATCGGTGATGTCAGCAAATACAGCCATACAATTGCAGCTTAAGAAGAAAAAAACTCCTCCCACTACATGTTAAATGTTATAGAGTGATGAGTGCAAGCAATCTCGAGCATATCAGAAATGGGTCAAATACCTTTAAATACAGCAAATCCTAATTTTGGCAGGGAAAAAACTTTGCTATTTAAAAGAATTAGATTTATATTTTCAAAAGATGATTATTAAATATTTGTGTAGATGCGAGAGAGATTTAACCTACACTGTTAGACTTTTCTGTAATTTCTACAGTTATTTACTTTAAATCACCCAGTATTATACTGCTATTTCTCTTTCTAGTAAATAACTACTCGGTTACTGTCGTAACCTCAGTTCCCTGAGAGAGGGAACGAGTATTGCGTAGCTATACGCAGTGGGGAATCTCCTTTTCCTCGATTTACTGAAACCTATATGTAAAACGCATTTGCAGCTGCACAGCCAGCACACTGAGCGCCTGGCACGCTCATAGGCTGTGCTGCCGCAACTGCACAACCAATGGCGCGGGCGAATCTGACCTGCAGCCAATGAGCTAGCTCAACGTCAGAGCCCGTCAAGGGGGTGTGGCTTAGCCTATAAAAGACCCCCGAATTCGCCATTATAGCAGGTTTAACGACTGAAGCGACAACTTCACCAGTTACTAAATGCGGCCGGCTACGCAATACTCGTTCCCTCTCTCAGGGAACTGAGGTTACGACAGTAACCGAGTAGTTCCCTTTCGAACGGTCACTTCGTATTGCGTAGCTATACGCAGTGGGGACGCCCTGTAAAACGCCGCACCCTTAGTAACTGGTTGCACTGCAACTCAGGCCCCCTGAGCTAACAGAACAAGCCAGAACCCGATATATACATATATATAACAGACCAGACACTGTCAGGCCTGAATAATATATATAAGAGTCAGTAACAACCAACAGAATATGCTAACAAACCCCGACACTGTCGGGATTATTAGTACAATTCATAACCGGCCTAAGCGGGTTTTATACATGTATGTATGTGATTATGCACAGTAATTTTTTGTAGACAAGACCAGACAGCGTCGAGCCTTAATCATACTGAAAGGACCTTCGCCTGCAGGGAAGGCACCTCCATATTATAGAACTTCATAAATGTGGAAGGCGAGGACCAGCCGGCCGCATCACAAATATCTTGAATGGGAAACCCAGATGACCACGCCCATGACGAGGCCATGCCTCTAGTCGAATGGGCCCTGACACCTATAGGGCAAACCTGACCCACTGAAGTATAAGCCATAGAAATGGCATCCACTATCCATCTAGACAGTCTTTGCTTGGTAACTGGACCACCCTTAGATCGGCCACCAAAGCAGACAAACAGCTGTTCTGACTGTCTAAAAGACGCAGAACGCTCCAGATAGACTCTCAGCGCCCTAACAGGGCAGAGAAGATTAACCTCCCCATCCTCAGCAGAAGGGGGAAGGGCTATTAGCGTGATAACTTGCGCTCTAAACGGCGTTGAGAGCACCTTGGGTATGTAACCATGCCTGGGTTTGAGAATGACTCTGGAGTCATCCGCTCCAAACTCCAAACATGCCGGACTCACAGAAAGGGCCTGCAGATCTCCCACTCGCTTGATAGATGCCAATGCCAACAGGAGAGCAGTCTTAAGCGAGAGTGGTTTTAGATCCACCGACCGGAGCGGTTCAAAAGGCGGCCCCTTCAGGGCCCTGAGGACCGTGGATAGGTCCCAGGGAGGTACTGATGGGGGCCTGGAGGGGTTAATTCTCCTAGCGCCCTTCAGAAATCTTACCACCAGGTCATTTCTTCCCAGTGATTGACCAGCCCCCAACGCATGATGCGCTGCGATGGCTGCCACATAAACTTTGAGCGTGGACGGGGTGCAGCCCGCGTCCAGTAGCTCCTGCAGGAAGGAGAGTACCACCGATACCTCACATGACTCTGGGTCAACTCGGTTTTTCGAGCACCAGCTGGAAAAACCCGACCACTTCAAAGCATAAAGACGCCTAGTAGACGGGGCCCTTGCTTCAGAGATAGTGCTTAAGACTTTGTCAGGAAGGCCCCCGGGTACCCGTTTAGGGGCCACACATGGAGGGCCCATAAATCGGGTCGGGGGTGCCATATCGTCCCTTTGGCCTGTGTGAGGAGGTCCCTCCTCATTGGAACGGGCCAGGGGACCGTGTCTGACAGCTGAACCAGCTCCGGAAACCATGGTCTGGATTTCCAGAGAGGAGCCACCAGAAGGACTGGGCATCCGCTCTCTCTGACCCGTTCGATGACTTGTGGGACCATCGAGATGGGGGGAAAAGCATAAAGGGGGCGGTTGGGCCAGGAATGGGCCAGCGCGTCCCTGTTCTTCGAGAAAAACACCCTGCAGTGGGTGTTGGCTCTCGACGCGAAAAGGTCGATTTCGGCCTCGCCAAATCTCTCCCATATCAGACTGACCGTCTGAGGGTTCAGAGACCACTCGCTTAGGGGAGTGTTGCCCCGTGAGAGCATATCCGCGCCCAGATTCTGGCCTGTGCCCATAGGAGGAGGTCCCTCGCCATAGCATACAGGTTGCCCGACCTGATGCCCCCCTGGCGATTTATGTAGGCCACCACTGACATGTTGTCCGTACGGACCAGGACATGGTGACCCCTGAGGTTTAACAGAAATGCTTTCAGGGCCAAACCAACTGCTTTCATTTCCAGACAGTTGATATGTAAGCTCTGCTCCGCACTCGACCAGAGGCCGGAGGCAGGCCTGCCCTCGTGCAGCGCTCCCCAACCCAGGTTGGATGCGTCTGTAAAAACCACCTTCCTCCTGGAAACTACCCCCATGGTCACCCCCTCGCGGTACCAGTCCTGAGCCCGCCAGGGAATCAGTGTTCTTAAACACCCGTGATTCACCATAATGCGCAGGCTGCCTGACTGCCATGCCTGGGTTGGCACACGGCGTTTCAGCCAGTGCTGCAGCGGGCGCATGCGCAGTAATCCCATGTGGAGTACTGATGATGCGGCTGCCATTAGACCAAGCAGTTTCTGAAACCTCTTCAGAGGCGCGCGCTCGCGCGCCCTGAACGCGGCTGCCAGTGTCTGCACCGATAGCGCGCGCTCTTGAGTGAGCCGCGCTTTCATTGTCACCGAGTCCAAAACCGTGCCCAGAAAGACCACAGTCTGGCTGGGGTTCAGATCGCTTTTGGCAACATTGATTGTGAGACCCAGGCATTTTAAATGGCCGAGAATCAAATCCCTGTGAATTATTAGTTCTTCTCTCGACTGCGCTAGCACCAGCCAGTCGTCGAGATAATTCAGCACACGCACTCCCTGGCTTTTTAGCGGGGAGAGCGCTGCATCCATACATTTCGTGAATGTACGGGGTGCCAGGCTCAGGCCGAACGGCAGAACGGTGTATTGATATGCCCTCCCCTTGAAGGCGAATCTCAAGAATGGCCTGTGACAAGGGGCGATCTGAATATGAAAGTATGCATCTTTCAGATCCATTGAAACAAACCAATCCCCCGGGCGAACTTGCGCGAGAATTTGTTTGAGTGTTAACATTCTGAAGGGCCGTCTCATGAGAGCCCTGTTCAAACGTCTCAGATCTAGTATGGGTCTGAGCCCGCCGTCTTTCTTTGGAATTAGAAAATAGCGGCTGTAAAACCCCGAATACATTAGCGCGGGAGGGACTGACTCTATCGCTCCTTTTGCTAATAAATTCTGAACTTCGGTGCGAAGCACGTGACCCACGTCGCTTCTCACCGATGTCTCGATAACCGCCTGGAATTTCGGGGGTCTGCGAGCGAATTGGAGCGAGTAGCCTCGCTTTATAGTGTTTATGACCCAACTCGACACACCAGGGATGGCTTGCCAGGCCATCACTTGTGTGGCTAGGGCGTGACACACTGAATGGGGGGGACCGCCTAACATAGGGGGACCTGATACCCTTACACTGTGATTTGTGCACATACTGAGTGTTTGACTGATTATACCGGCTTTTGCCCGGGGGGATTTCAGTCTTACAACAGGGCGGGGGCCGCCTAGTGAAGGGGGACCGTGAACCCGTGTGATGTGATTGTGAAACATACTCTTTTTGTGCTTTATTTGGGTCGCCGTGAAAACGGCGTTTGTTTGCAAAGACGCGCTCACTGCTGCGGGCCTGTTTACAATAATAAAATCCCCAGCCGCCTGAACTGAACAGGGAGCTGTGGGAAGTTTTGCCGGTTTCTTCGAGGGTGGTCCGGCTAGCGCGAGACACGAGCCCTCTCTCTTTCCTCTCCGTGCTAGGACGACTTCGGAGGCATCTGGTCGGCCGCGGCGCTGGGTCGAGGGCCTTGACGCCTGGGGAGCGTGTGGGAGCCTGGGGAGCCATCGTGTGCAGGGCCGATGCAGCCTGACCGGAGGCGGCGTATGCGCGTCCAGCGAGGGCTGAGGTGTTTCGGCAGGGTTTGTTGGGATGAGCGGCTCTAGCTCGCCAGCTAGCTGCAGTGCTCGGGCAAAGATGAGCTGCCACGGCCTCTTCGAGGGGCGGCAAAGACTCATAACCCTTTTCCGCTGCGCCATCCACGGAGGAGAGCGTCGCGGAAACTGCAGATCCCACACGTGCTGAGTATGGAGCGCGCCAGGCCTTGGTTAGCTCCTCGTGGACCTCGGGGAAAAATGGCGCCGGTTTGTGACGCGGGGCCTGCTGGCGCCCCTCCAGAAACCATCCATCCAGCCGACTACGAGGCGGCTCCTCGGGCGAGGCCCACTCTAGCTCGAGGTCCGCGACGGCCTTCGTCAGGATCCGAAGCATTTCCGCGTCGGAGTTAGTCCTGGTCGCTAATCCACTGGCCACAGATTGGGAGGCGGAGACGGGGCCGAGAGAGCCCGGCCATTCGTCCTCAGAAGCGGCGATGGATATGCTGTCGTCGCGCTCGAGAGATCCGCCAAAGGAGACGAGGCCCGCCACGTGGGGGGGGGGGGCGGGGGGGGGGGGGGGGGCTGGTCCGGTAAATATACATTAACTGGACCGGTGATGGCGTTCGAGTCGGAGAAAGTGAAGCACGCGGGGACGCGGCCGGCGTGCGTTCACCAAACTCCATACCCTCCGGTTGCCGTTGGCTGCGACGCTTCTTCTTCCTCGGAATGGGAAGCGTGGTCGAAGCGGCATCACCGTCTCGCGAGAGAGCTAGCCGATTGCGCAGCGCGGAGATAGGCATGCAGTCGCAGGCCGCACATCCGCCGGCAGAGAGTGCATTCTCCGCGTGGTCGACACCCAAGCAGGAAACGCAGCTCTCGTGTTGGTCTGCCTCGTGCAGACGGCCTCCGCACGTGGCGCAGGATGGACGAGGCATACTGTAATAGAAAGTTAGTAATAACAAAGGATATAATGTCGCCGGATAGCCACAGGTGAGACGGCGTCAGGAGAAATCGACGTGCAGGCGAAGTCTGCTGAAGAGAAGCACGCTCAGGCTGAAAGGCTTGTTCGACGGCGAAAGCTACAGTAAAAAGCTCAGGGACATGTGTACTGTCGCTGAAGGAGTAAAATCTGCTATAATGGCGAATTCGGGGGTCTTTTATAGGCTAAGCCACACCCCCTTGACGGGCTCTGACGTTGAGCTAGCTCATTGGCTGCAGGTCAGATTCGCCCGTGCCATTGGTTGTGCAGTTGCGGCAGCACAGCCTATGAGCGTGCCAGGCGCTCAGTGTGCTGGCTGTGCAGCTGCAAATGCGTTTTACATATAGGTTTCAGTAAATCGAGGAAAAGGAGTTTCCCCACTGCGTATAGCTACGCAATACGAAGTGACCGTTCGAAAGGGAACTGTGATTCCCATTGCATCATGGGAATTTTCTGTGATGTCAAACACCACATACAGAGACTTACTGTATTTTTTAAATTTGCAGTATACAACTGTATTTAACGTAATGGTCTCTCTGACTGGCACCATTCCATCGTGCTTTTTATTTCCTAATTTTTGCCTTACACCGCGTGTCTACGTTATAACAGTCAGAGGCTTTCTATATTGGACACATTGAAGCGACCGGACCATTACTGCAGCCCTTGGACTCGGAGAACAGTACGTCAGAAATATAACAGCGCATTAGCTACACTGTCTGGGATTTGTCGTGTCGTGCCGGAGCATCCAGTGTAGCCTAATATCACGGGGTTCTGACTGTCTTTTGTTGGACTGCGCCGTTCGTGTCTGGCCCGGGGAAGAGACGGAATTCACTTCACCGAGAGAGAGTCCAGAAAGCAAGGTAAAAAACATTCTGTGTGTGTTGACAGGTTTGTGCACACTAGTTTAACATTATAGGCCTAACAGTTAGGCCAGAGCCATAGAGAGAGAGAGTTGCGACACTCCCATAGACCGCCATAGGAACTTTGGAATGCGGAAGTAACGCGTGTCGCGGAGCGGCCAATAGTTCCAAACACTGCAGTTTCTCCATTGAACCCCATTCATTTTCAGTGCTTCCGAAGTACGCTTGCTGGTAAATTAATGAAATTACTGTATTTTTTTTACTTTAACACACATTAGCCGACCTCTCGTGAATCTAGTCTGTAGTTATATTTTATGTAGCCAGTTTTAGTAAATGTTTATTGGAAGATAATAGGTTAATTGCAGCGATAGCTTACGTGACCAACACTTCACTAACGTTAGCTAACTGGTAACCTGATGTATATAATATATAATATTTTTAATAATATTTTATATGTACATATATATATATATATATATATATATATAGCCTATATATAATATTATACACACACACACACACACACACACACACACACAATTCATTTATTTAAATGGGTTAGGGTTATGCATATATGTGCTTATATGTATTTAGGAACATAGTTAATTCACTCATTAACTATCTCTCCGGTTTAATTTTATGAAGAATATTTTTCGGTTGAATATTTACCGAACATTGCTGTGTATAGTCGTTGCTTTCTACGTTATGGGAGCAGTCTATTTCCCTCCTAAATCATTCATTTGTACATGCACAGCGTAATTATTTATATTTTATGTTGGTTGGATGGAGACGTCCATCATCAGATGAATGACATGGAAAAGTTAAGTTAGAGCCGCCAAAGCCAGTGCTATTACTACCCATGCGAACATGACACTAAGCTTTTCCCTCCAAAAATATAGCCTAAAACTTATCTAAGTTGTCACCCTGCCTCTCCAAATGCAAAACTGACATTAACAAAATGCAATAACAGCTTTAAAAGTACTTGGGTGTGTGTTTTATTTTATATGTACCATTTAATAATGCAATCGCTGCTGTCTGTCCATAGAAGAACATGACAGCCCGCGTATGTTTTGGAACTATTGGGGCTTACATGAACCACGTGACAGCCGTCGCGGCGACATCAAAGTGTGTCGCAACTCTTTCTCTCTATGGCTCTGAGTTAGGCTACTCGTCAACATGGCAGTAACGAACTTTACCACGGTAAACTGCGCTAACGTTTCATTTTACAGACTTTGTTAGATTATTGAATTGTTAGATTATTGAATTATTGAAATAAACTAATGTGAAATTCTGTCTTGGTTGTTGCCAGAGTTGGCCTACTGTTGAGAAAATAACCTTGTATGTTGGCTAACAAGTTTTATGGCCAGCGGATACCTTACATTATTTTGCTTGCTTGCTTGCTTGCTTCTAGTTTTAGCATTGCAAACTATAACATATTATATATTTATTTTTTTAATGGAATTTGATATTTACTGCAATTTTGTATGTGTTTAAAAAGGCAACTGCAACAAAGTGCAATTCGCACCAGTGACGTCAAGCAAGATTCCTGAGGTAAGCATAAACTGTAATTGAAATCATATATAAATATATTTTGACATAAGTTTGCTAAAATGATTAGCATTATGTGATAAGTGCTTTGGAACCACTTGTGTAGGTAGCATACAATATCTTATAAAATCTCTATAAAATTGGCTAACTTTATATCAAATAGGCTAAACGACATTTGCATGTCAGATTTATTACACAGAAAATTAACCAATCAGAAGATGGACCATTTTCTATGTTCAGTCTCACCATTAAATGTATCCAGGTAAGCATTGCAGTAAAACTCTCACTAATTCATTCATACCAAATCTAGTATTTTAATAACTCAAGATTATATATATATATATTTACATTATTTTGATATTTTATTAGGCAGAAGACTCTACCATTGCAGTCCCACCTGACCAGGAAGGACCTAGTATCAGCGCACAGCTACTGGAAGGAGAATGTGTCTTACTGTGTATTTGTCTCCAACAGGAACCCCTTCACTGCAGACAAGCTGAAATGGGCTAAAACATCGATTTCAGTCTTTCTCTCTATGGATCTCAGCATTTTTGGACAGAATTTAGGATACGTAAGTATTAAAATTTAATCTGGCATAATTTAATTTAGTTAATCTGAAATGTTTGAAAATGCAATTGACCAAAAGATATTTACAAATAGGCTATTATATTCTTAAGTTTTAGTAAATAATAATAAAAATGTATGAAAAAAACTAATATGGATCTCTCTCTCTCTCTCTCTCTCTCTCTCTCTCTCTCTCTCTCTCTCTCTCTCTCTCTCTCTCTCTCTCTCTCTCTCTCTCTCTCTCTCTCTCTCTCTCTCTCTCTCTCTCTCTCTCTCTCTTTGTGCGCATGTGCGAAGCGATTGGTGGGAGTGTGGAGTACGTGGTGAGTGCAAGGTGTTTGTGCCCGCTGTGGCTCCTTTTTCAAACTTCTTAATAGGGCCCAAGCCCTGAAAGGGCGAAGAGCCCTATTGTTTTCCTTAGGATTATTTTTAGGGCCCAAGCCCTGAAAGGGCGAAGAGCCCTATTGTTTTCCTTAGGATTATTTTTTTTTTTTTTATTTATTTTTTTTTTTTTCTATTTTTCTTACGACTATTCGGGCACTTTTGGGGCCCTTAACGTGCCCGAAAACTCTTGAAACTTTGCACGCGGGTCAGAACCCGCGGCCATCAGGGCCGGGCTGAAGCTGGTACCCGGCCGTGGCAGGGGGGCTCGACAGCGCCCCCTGGAACGCGGTCCGAAAACTTGGTCCATAAATCAAACACGCTTGCATGGAATAATATGAAACTCGGTACACTTATAGATCTCATCGGTTCATATATACTTCATGCTCTGATTTTTTACCCCAGCCCAACAGGAAGTGGGCTATTTAGGGTTGTTTGGAAAACCCATGCTCAGGAATTCGAAATACTCCTCCTAGAGAATTCAAACACACGGCACGAAACTCGGTCAGCATGAAGTCAAGACACTGAGGATGAAAAATTGCCAGGGGATTTTTGATATCTCGAACGGTTTGGCCGTGGCGAGGAAACGAATTTATGGCGAGAAACAAGAAACAGGAAGTGTGTTATAACTTCTTCATACATTAACTGATCTCGATGAAACTTCAGCAGTGTGTTCGCTGTAAGAGGCCGATCACATGGATGTGACTATTGTGAGTCAAAGTTATAGCGCCACCAACTGGCAGCAGGAAGTGTGTCACTTTCAAAATGCTTTGAAATCACCCTCTTATTTTAACCCGATTTGCTTCAAACTTCATCTGTATAATGTAAAAACACGCCAGATGTAGACCTGTGAAAGGATTGTTTAATATCTAAGATAATGTTGCCATGGCAACGCATCAAACTTTAATATTCTTTTTTGATGCTTTTGAGACTCTTAGCATGCTTGAAATTGCAGGAAACTCGACAGACACATCTCATTTATTAGCTAGTAGACATGTGCAAAGTTTCAGAAACGGGCGTGGTGAGGGGCTCAGTAGCGCCACCTTTAGTCAAAAATGGGGTATTAGTTTTACCTACAGTAACAAAAATCGGTATGGATATTCGTCTCCTCGAGCCGGACAACTTTCTAATTGACAGTCATTAGCTCCGAACAACACAAAGTCAGATATTTTGGTTTGAATATGATTTTCAGGAGAATTTTCTCCCCCTGTCTCTGTGTGTGGGGGGGTTGGGGAATTTGACTATTATTTTAATGGTGTTCAATGTTTCAGGGGCTTTTGGGGCCCTTAACGTGCTTGAAAACTCTTGAAACTTTGCACACAGGTCAGCGCCCACAGCCATCAGGCCCGGGCTGAAGCTGGTACCCGGGCGTGGCAGGGGGGCTCAACAGCGCCCCCTTGAACGGGGTCCCCAAAACTTGGTCCATAGATCAAACACGCTTGCATGAATTAATCTGAAACTCAATACACATTTAGATCTCATCGGGCCGAACAACTTACCCTCGGTCAAGTTTTACGCCAGCCCAACAGGAAGTCGGCTATTATGGGTTGTTTGGAGAACGCTTGCTCAGGAATTTGAAGTACTTCTCCTAGAGATTGCATCCGTTTACCGCCAAACTCGGTCAGCTTGAGGTCAACACTTTGAAGATGCTAAATTGCGGACGGATTTTTGATATCTCGAACGCTTTGGCCGTGGCGAGGAAACTAATTTATGGCGAGAAAAGAGAAACACGAAGTGTTATAACTTCTGCATACATTAACTGATCTTGATGAAACTTCAGCAGTGTGTTCGTGGTAAGAGGCCATTCAGATGGATGTAACTATTGTGAGTCAAAGTTATAGCGCCACCAACTGGCAGCAGGAAGTGTGTCACTTTCTAAATGCTTTTGACAAAAGTGGGGGGGTTAGTTTTATCTACAGTAACAAAACTCGATATGTATATTGTACTCTTCGAGCCGGACAACTTTCTAATTTACCGTAATTAGCTACGACCAACAGGAAGTTAGATATTTTGGTTTGAAAATTGTCATTTTATGTGTCTCTCTCTGAGCCTACGTCTCTGTGTGTGTGTGTGTGTGTGTGTGTGTCTGTGAGTGTGGGGAGGGGGGCTAGATTAACCATTTCACTGCTGTGTGGTTTTGCCTGCATTAAAAAGGAAAATAAATGGCTTATGCCTTGTATTTTTTAAATAGGTTTTATTAATAAGTAAAGGCATATAACCAAATTAATTGTAGTGCATTGAAAATAGTTTTATATAATTAGTTTATTAATTAAATTAACTTGGTCCATAAACTTGGTCTGAAAATTTGGTCCATAAATCAAACACACTTGCATGTAATATTATGAAACTCGGTATATAGATCTCATCGGGCCAAACAACTTTAAGCTAGCCCAAAAGGAAGTGGGCTATTTTGGTCTGAATGTGAATGTTTTGCAAAACCAGCCTCTACATTTTTACCCACTCCTCTTAAGTGGTTTATTTTGTTCCCACCAAATGTTTTCAACATGATGAAAATACATTAAAGAAGCATAATTGTGAATATCTATTGAATATCTCTAATTGTTTTGCTATGGCGAGGGATTGAAGTCATGTAAAAAAAATAAACACTAAAAGCCTCATATCTTCTAAAAATTTAATTATACACCATTTATTTCTAGATAAAATTATACAAATATCACAACTAAACCCATTTTATTCTTGTTTTCAATTTAAGAATAATGTACAAGTTTAAAAACAGCCAGAATGCACTATTCAGTTAAAAAAATAAATATATCAAATAATACATAGGGCTATACTGCCCTCTTGTGTTCAAAATCAGGTAGGCCTGTTGTATTTAAATATATTAGGTAGCCTATGTGACTCCGAGAATATTTTCTCACCGGTTATTTGACGTGTAACACCGGGGGCTTTTAAATCGCTAAGTTAAAAGTGAAAGTAAAGTAAGGACGTCCGCATGGACATTTATAGTGGTGGCGCTCACAGTGCGCTCGAATGAATTTCTATGGAAGTAGAAATGAAAAAACGTTCGCTCTGTTTTGCTCGCTCGTCGCCATGGACGCGCACCGTTATGAATGCCAGTGCAGCCGCATACTTTTTAGTGTCACTTTAAAATTAGCGCCATATCGGGGACCGATTGCTTCCGGTTTTCAGGGAAAACACAACAACAAAAGAGTAAATGACAGATTCGCTTAAATAGGTGCTTTTACACAAAATATTCCGTCATAATTTTTCCAGTCAGCTCTTCACTCTCGTGATTAATGAAATTTTACTCCTGTTGCTGATATTTGCTGCAACTTTCGTTCTGCTCACAATTTAGTAAGCAAACACGCTTCAAATGTGTTTTTATTTTATTTTTGTGTATATATATGTGTGTATATATATGTGTGTATATATATATATATATATATATATATATATATAGCTTATGTTTCAAATATGAGTTAATTAACAATCGTTTGAAAGAATGATACTTTTTAACATATCACTAAACCGTCATTAGGTGTCGCCAGGCGACCGTCTTAATGAGCGAGTCATTGATTCATTTGTTCGAACGATTCGTTCGAACGGCTGAGTCATTCATGAATGAGACAGATTATGGATTGGTCATTGAATCTTTGAGTCAACCGATTCGTTCAAAATGCTGAATCATTCAGTAATGAGATAACACGTTGCTGTGAGATGCTCGATGGTTCTGCTGTGATCTTTGTTTAACTAGTTTCACTGCTGAAACAGAAAAAAGTCAATATTGCATCTAAAATGTAAGTGATTTGACTTGTGTGTGTGTGTGTCTGTGTCTGTGTCTGTGTGTGTGTGTGTGTGTATGATTGTGTCTGCTACAGTGATTGTTTAACCCTTGTTAAAGTTTAGGCCTTGTCTTTTTGGATATATATCTTTTTATATAAAAAAAATAGGCATACAACCCATATATTTTAAATGTATCGTTTGCTTTAAATTACATTAAGATTTGTATGTTTGGTAATTGAACCTGAATGAATTTTAAATGAATGTGCTATATTTCAGAGTTTTCCTTAAAATTTGAACTAACTTTATTCTCATCTGAATGATAGACTATTTATTTCTGTATAAAATAAAAAAGAGATTTTGGTTGGGTGACAGTTGTAGTTTACAGTTTGACAAAAGCACAATGTTGTGTTTTATTGCGATTGTACACAAATATAAGTAAACACTTTGCAGTTTTAATAATGTCCTGTATGAACAAAAGGACGGAGTATGTTTTTATGTCTACATTGTTCAATCACGTTTCAAACACACACACACACACAAACTTTTTTCTAATCAGATCAGGCAAGTAATATTCTGTCTTGGCACACTTGATTTAACTTTCAATCTTGTGTACTTATTTCATGTGTCCATTAAGTCCATGAGACCGTAGGGTGTCTCATTTTTCATTTTAGGTTTCAGAAGGTTGCTCACGCATATGATATGTGCCCTCAATGCACACTTTTGCAGAGCCCACACCAATGCAAGCTCTACAGTACACATCTTCTCAACAGTCAAAGCGGGGTTAAGTTATTGCCCGTCATGCACAGTAACCCTAAAGGCACCAGGGTGGCGGTGCCACCGGCTTGTTTATATATATATATATATATATATATATATATATAAATATAGCTGCGAGCAGCGATGAAGGGCCAAAGCCGGTGGCACCGCCACTCCGGTGCCTTTAGGTAACTAAAGGCACCGGGGTTGCGGTGCCACCGGCTTGGGCCCGTAATCGCTGCTCGCAGCTATATATATTTTTTTTTTTTCTATTTTTCTTACGACTATTCGGGCACTTTTGGGGCCCTTAACGTGCCCGAAAACTCTTGAAACTTTGCACGCGGGTCAGAACCCGCGGCCATCAGGGCCGGGCTGAAGCTGGTACCCGGGCGTGGCAGGGGGGCTCGACAGCGCCCCCTGGAACGCGGTCCGAAAACTTGGTCCATAAATCAAACACGCTTGCATGGAATAATATGAAACTCGGTACACTTATAGATCTCATCGGTTCATATATACTTCATGCTCTGATTTTTTACCCCAGCCCGACAGGATGTCGGCTATTTAGGGTTGTTTGGAAAACCCATGCTCAGGAATTCGAAATACTCCTCCTAGAGAATTCAAACACACGGCACGAAACTCGGTCAGCATGAAGTCAAGACACTGAGGATGAAAAATTGCCAGGGGATTTTTGATATCTCGAACGGTTTGGCCGTGGCGAGGAAACGAATTTATGGCGAGAAACAAGAAACAGGAAGTGTGTTATAACTTCTTCATACATTAACTGATCTCGATGAAACTTCAGCAGTGTGTTCGCTGTAAGAGGCCGATCACATGGATGTGACTATTGTGAGTCAAAGTTATAGCGCCACCAACTGGCAGCAGGAAGTGTGTCACTTTCAAAATGCTTTGAAATCACCCTCTTATTTTAACCCGATTTGCTTCAAACTTCATCTGTATAATGTAAAAACACGCCAGATGTAGACCTGTGAAAGGATTGTTTAATATCTAAGATAATGTTGCCATGGCAACGCATCAAACTTTAATATTCTTTTTTGATGCTTTTGAGACTCTTAGCATGCTTGAAATTGCAGGAAACTCGACAGACACATCTCATTTATTAGCTAGTAGACATGTGCAAAGTTTCAGAAACGGGCGTGGTGAGGGGCTCAGTAGCGCCACCTTTAGTCAAAAATGGGGTATTAGTTTTACCTACAGTAACAAAAATCGGTATGGATATTCGTCTCCTCGAGCCGGACAACTTTCTAATTGACAGTCATTAGCTCCGAACAACACAAAGTCAGATATTTTGGTTTGAATATGATTTTCAGGAGAATTTTCTCCCCCTGTCTCTGTGTGTGGGGGGGTTGGGGAATTTGACTATTATTTTAATGGTGTTCAATGTTTCAGGGGCTTTTGGGGCCCTTAACGTGCTTGAAAACTCTTGAAACTTTGCACACAGGTCAGCGCCCACAGCCATCAGGCCCGGGCTGAAGCTGGTACCCGGGCGTGGCAGGGGGGCTCAACAGCGCCCCCTTGAACGGGGTCCCCAAAACTTGGTCCATAGATCAAACACGCTTGCATGAATTAATCTGAAACTCAATACACATTTAGATCTCATCGGGCCGAACAACTTACCCTCGGTCAAGTTTTACGCCAGCCCAACAGGAAGTCGGCTATTATGGGTTGTTTGGAGAACGCTTGCTCAGGAATTTGAAGTACTTCTCCTAGAGATTGCATCCGTTTACCGCCAAACTCGGTCAGCTTGAGGTCAACACTTTGAAGATGCTAAATTGCGGACGGATTTTTGATATCTCGAACGCTTTGGCCGTGGCGAGGAAACTAATTTATGGCGAGAAAAGAGAAACACGAAGTGTTATAGCTTCTGCATACATTAACTGATCTTGATGAAACTTCAGCAGTGTGTTCGTGGTAAGAGGCCATTCAGATGGATGTAACTATTGTGAGTCAAAGTTATAGCGCCACCAACTGGCAGCAGGAAGTGTGTCACTTTCTAAATGCTTTTGACAAAAGTGGGGGGGTTAGTTTTATCTACAGTAACAAAACTCGATATGTATATTGTACTCTTCGAGCCGGACAACTTTCTAATTTACCGTAATTAGCTACGACCAACAGGAAGTTAGATATTTTGGTTTGAAAATTGTCATTTTATGTGTCTCTCTCTGAGCCTACGTCTCTGTGTGTGTGTGTGTGTGTGTGTGTGTCTGTGAGTGTGGGGAGGGGGAGGGGGGCTAGATTAACCATTTCACTGCTGTGTGGTTTTGCCTGCATTAAAAAGGAAAATAAATGGCTTATGCCTTGTATTTTTTAAATAGGTTTTATTAATAAGTAAAGGCATATAACCAAATTAATTGTAGTGCATTGAAAATAGTTTTATATAATTAGTTTATTAATTAAATTAACTTGGTCCATAAACTTGGTCTGAAAATTTGGTCCATAAATCAAACACACTTGCATGTAATATTATGAAACTCGGTATATAGATTTCATCGGGCCAAACAACTTTAAGCTAGCCCAAAAGGAAGTGGGCTATTTTGGTCTGAATGTGAATGTTTTGCAAAACCAGCCTCTACATTTTTACCCACTCCTCTTAAGTGGTTTATTTTGTTCCCACCAAATGTTTTCAACATGATGAAAATACATTAAAGAAGCATAATTGTGAATATCTATTGAATATCTCTAATTGTTTTGCTATGGCGAAGGATTGAAGTCATGTAAAAAAAATAAACACTAAAAGCCTCATATCTTCTAAAAATTTAATTATACACCATTTATTTCTAGATAAAATTATACAAATATCACAACTAAACCCATTTTATTCTTGTTTTCAATTTAAGAATAATGTACAAGTTTAAAAACAGCCAGAATGCACTATTCAGTTAAAAAAATAAATATATCAAATAATACATAGGGCTATACTGCCCTCTTGTGTTCAAAATCAGGTAGGCCTGTTGTATTTAAATATATTAGGTAGCCTATGTGACTCCGAGAATATTTTCTCACCGGTTATTTGACGTGTAACACCGGGGGCTTTTAAATCGCTAAGTTAAAAGTGAAAGTAAAGTAAGGACGTCCGCATGGACATTTATAGTGGTGGCGCTCACAGTGCGCTCGAATGAATTTCTATGGAAGTAGAAATGAAAAAACGTTCGCTCTGTTTTGCTCGCTCGTCGCCATGGACGCGCACCGTTATGAATGCCAGTGCAGCCGCATACTTTTTAGTGTCACTTTAAAATTAGCGCCATATCGGGGACCGATTGCTTCCGGTTTTCAGGGAAAACACAACAACAAAAGAGTAAATGACAGATTCGCTTAAATAGGTGCTTTTACACAAAATATTCCGTCATAATTTTTCCAGTCAGCTCTTCACTCTCGTGATTAATGAAATTTGACTCCTGTTGCTGATATTTGCTGCAACTTTCGTTCTGCTCACAATTTAGTAAGCAAACACGCTTCAAATGTGTTTTTATTTTATTTTTGTGTATATATATGT
This sequence comes from Rhinichthys osculus, assembly GCA_029959095.1. Classification (NCBI taxonomy): domain Eukaryota; kingdom Metazoa; phylum Chordata; class Actinopteri; order Cypriniformes; family Leuciscidae; genus Rhinichthys; species Rhinichthys osculus. Next base: position 27,143,880 of record JARWKJ010000002.1, on the reverse strand, counting down.
GTGTATATATATATATATATATATATATATATATATATATAGCTTATGTTTCAAATATGAGTTAATTAACAATCGTTTGAAAGAATGATACTTTTAAACATATCACTAAACCGTCATTAGGTGTCGCCAGGCGACCGTCTTAATTAGCGAGTCATTGATTCATTTGTTCGAACGATTCGTTCGAACGGCTGAGTCATTCATGAATGAGACAGATTATGGATTGGTCATTGAATCTTTGAGTCAACCGATTCGTTCAAAATGCTGAATCATTCAGTAATGAGAAAACACGTTGCTGTGAGATGCTCGATGGTTCTGCTGTGATCTTTGTTTAACTAGTTTCACTGCTGAAACAGAAAAAAGTCAATATTGCATCTAAAATGTAAGTGATTTGACTTGTGTGTGTGTGTGTCTGTGTCTGTGTGTGTGTGTGTGTGTGTGTGTGTGTGTGTGTGTATGATTGTGTCTGCTACAGTGATTGTTTAACCCTTGTTAAAGTTTAGGCCTTGTCTTTTTGGATATATATCTTTTTATATAAAAAAAATAGGCATACAACCCATATATTTTAAATGTATCGTTTGCTTTAAATTACATTAAGATTTGTATGTTTGGTAATTGAACCTGAATGAATTTTAAATGAATGTGCTATATTTCAGAGTTTTCCTTAAAATTTGAACTAACTTTATTCTCATCTGAATGATAGACTATTTATTTCTGTATAAAATAAAAAAGAGATTTTGGTTGGGTGACAGTTGTAGTTTACAGTTTGACAAAAGCACAATGTTGTGTTTTATTGCGATTGTACACAAATATAAGTAAACACTTTGCATTTTTAATAATGTCCTGTATGAACAAAAGGACGGAGTATGTTTTTATGTCTACATTGTTCAATCACGTTTCACACACACACACACACACACACACAAACTTTTTTCTAATCAGATCAGGCAAGTAATATTCTGTCTTGGCACACTTGATTTAACTTTCAATCTTGTGTACTTATTTCATGTGTCCATTAAGTCCATGAGACCGTAGGGTGTCTCATTTTTCATTTTAGGTTTCAGAAGGTTGCTCACGCATATGATATGTGCCCTCAATGCACACTTTTGCAGAGCCCACACCAATGCAAGCTCTACAGTACACATCTTCTCAACAGTCAAAGCGGGGTTAAGTTATTGCCCGTCATGCACAGTAACCCTAAAGGCACCAGGGTGGCGGTGCCACCGGCTTGTTTATATATATATATATATATATATATATATATATATATATATATATATATATATAAATATAGCTGCGAGCAGCGATGAAGGGCCAAAGCCGGTGGCACCGCCACTCCGGTGCCTTTAGGTAACTAAAGGCACCGGGGTTGCGGTGCCACCGGCTTGGGCCCGTAATCGCTGCTCGCAGCTATATTTATATATATATATATATATTTTTTTTTTTTTTCTATTTTTCTTACGACTATTCGGGCACTTTTGGGGCCCTTAACGTGCCCGAAAACTCTTGAAACTTTGCACGCGGGTCAGAACCCGCGGCCATCAGGGCCGGGCTGAAGCTGGTACCCGGGCGTGGCAGGGGGGCTCGACAGCGCCCCCTGGAACGCGGTCCGAAAACTTGGTCCATAAATCAAACACGCTTGCATGGAATAATATGAAACTCGGTACACTTATAGATCTCATCGGTTCATATATACTTCATGCTCTGATTTTTTACCCCAGCCCGACAGGATGTCGGCTATTTAGGGTTGTTTGGAAAACCCATGCTCAGGAATTCGAAATACTCCTCCTAGAGAATTCAAACACACGGCACGAAACTCGGTCAGCATGAAGTCAAGACACTGAGGATGAAAAATTGCCAGGGGATTTTTGATATCTCGAACGGTTTGGCCGTGGCGAGGAAACGAATTTATGGCGAGAAACAAGAAACAGGAAGTGTGTTATAACTTCTTCATACATTAACTGATCTCGATGAAACTTCAGCAGTGTGTTCGCTGTAAGAGGCCGATCACATGGATGTGACTATTGTGAGTCAAAGTTATAGCGCCACCAACTGGCAGCAGGAAGTGTGTCACTTTCAAAATGCTTTGAAATCACCCTCTTATTTTAACCCGATTTGCTTCAAACTTCATCTGTATAATGTAAAAACACGCCAGATGTAGACCTGTGAAAGGATTGTTTAATATCTAAGATAATGTTGCCATGGCAACGCATCAAACTTTAATATTCTTTTTTGATGCTTTTGAGACTCTTAGCATGCTTGAAATTGCAGGAAACTCGACAGACACATCTCATTTATTAGCTAGTAGACATGTGCAAAGTTTCAGAAACGGGCGTGGTGAGGGGCTCAGTAGCGCCACCTTTAGTCAAAAATGGGGTATTAGTTTTACCTACAGTAACAAAAATCGGTATGGATATTCGTCTCCTCGAGCCGGACAACTTTCTAATTGACAGTCATTAGCTCCGAACAACACAAAGTCAGATATTTTGGTTTGAATATGATTTTCAGGAGAATTTTCTCCCCCTGTCTCTGTGTGTGGGGGGGTTGGGGAATTTGACTATTATTTTAATGGTGTTCAAGGTTTCAGGGGCTTTTGGGGCCCTTAACGTGCTTGAAAACTCTTGAAACTTTGCACACAGGTCAGCGCCCACAGCCATCAGGCCCGGGCTGAAGCTGGTACCCGGGCGTGGCAGGGGGGCTCAACAGCGCCCCCTTGAACGGGGTCCCCAAAACTTGGTCCATAGATCAAACACGCTTGCATGAATTAATCTGAAACTCAATACACATTTAGATCTCATCGGGCCGAACAACTTACCCTCGGTCAAGTTTTACGCCAGCCCAACAGGAAGTCGGCTATTATGGGTTGTTTGGAGAACGCTTGCTCAGGAATTTGAAGTACTTCTCCTAGAGATTGCATCCGTTTACCGCCAAACTCGGTCAGCTTGAGGTCAACACTTTGAAGATGCTAAATTGCGGACGGATTTTTGATATCTCGAACGCTTTGGCCGTGGCGAGGAAACTAATTTATGGCGAGAAAAGAGAAACACGAAGTGTTATAACTTCTGCATACATTAACTGATCTTGATGAAACTTCAGCAGAGTGTTCGTGGTAAGAGGCCATTCAGATGGATGTAACTATTGTGAGTCAAAGTTATAGCGCCACCAACTGGCAGCAGGAAGTGTGTCACTTTCTAAATGCTTTTGACAAAAGTGGGGGGGTTAGTTTTATCTACAGTAACAAAACTCGATATGTATATTGTACTCTTCGAGCCGGACAACTTTCTAATTTACCGTAATTAGCTACGACCAACAGGAAGTTAGATATTTTGGTTTGAAAATTGTCATTTTATGTGTCTCTCTCTGAGCCTACGTCTCTGTGTGTGTGTGTGTGTGTGTGTGTGTGTGTGTCTGTGAGTGTGGGGAGGGGGAGGGGGGCTAGATTAACCATTTCACTGCTGTGTGGTTTTGCCTGCATTAAAAAGGAAAATAAATGGCTTATGCCTTGTATTTTTTAAATAGGTTTTATTAATAAGTAAAGGCATATAACCAAATTAATTGTAGTGCATTGAAAATAGTTTTATATAATTAGTTTATTAATTAAATTAACTTGGTCCATAAACTTGGTCTGAAAATTTGGTCCATAAATCAAACACACTTGCATGTAATATTATGAAACTCGGTATATAGATCTCATCGGGCCAAACAACTTTAAGCTAGCCCAAAAGGAAGTGGGCTATTTTGGTCTGAATGTGAATGTTTTGCAAAACCAGCCTCTACATTTTTACCCACTCCTCTTAAGTGGTTTATTTTGTTCCCACCAAATGTTTTCAACATGATGAAAATACATTAAAGAAGCATAATTGTGAATATCTATTGAATATCTCTAATTGTTTTGCTATGGCGAGGGATTGAAGTCATGTAAAAAAAATAAACACTAAAAGCCTCATATCTTCTAAAAATTTAATTATACACCATTTATTTCTAGATAAAATTATACAAATATCACAACTAAACCCATTTTATTCTTGTTTTCAATTTAAGAATAATGTACAAGTTTAAAAACAGCCAGAATGCACTATTCAGTTAAAAAAATAAATATATCAAATAATACATAGGGCTATACTGCCCTCTTGTGTTCAAAATCAGGTAGGCCTGTTGTATTTAAATATATTAGGTAGCCTATGTGACTCCGAGAATATTTTCTCACCGGTTATTTGACGTGTAACACCGGGGGCTTTTAAATCGCTAAGTTAAAAGTGAAAGTAAAGTAAGGACGTCCGCATGGACATTTATAGTGGTGGCGCTCACAGTGCGCTCGAATGAATTTCTATGGAAGTAGAAATGAAAAAACGTTCGCTCTGTTTTGCTCGCTCGTCGCCATGGACGCGCACCGTTATGAATGCCAGTGCAGCCGCATACTTTTTAGTGTCACTTTAAAATTAGCGCCATATCGGGGACCGATTGCTTCCGGTTTTCAGGGAAAACACAACAACAAAAGAGTAAATGACAGTTTCGCTTAAATAGGTGCTTTTACACAAAATATTCCGTCATAATTTTTCCAGTCAGCTCTTCACTCTCGTGATTAATGAAATTTGACTCCTGTTGCTGATATTTGCTGCAACTTTCGTTCTGCTCACAATTTAGTAAGCAAACACGCTTCAAATGTGTTTTTATTTTATTTTTGTGTATATATATGTGTGTATATATATGTGTGTATATATATATATATATATATATATATAGCTTATGTTTCAAATATGAGTTAATTAACAATCGTTTGAAAGAATGATACTTTTTAACATATCACTAAACCGTCATTAGGTGTCGCCAGGCGACCGTCTTAATGAGCGAGTCATTGATTCATTTGTTCGAACGATTCGTTCGAACGGCTGAGTCATTCATGAATGAGACAGATTATGGATTGGTCATTGAATCTTTGAGTCAACCGATTCGTTCAAAATGCTGAATCATTCAGTAATGAGAAAACACGTTGCTGTGAGATGCTCGATGGTTCTGCTGTGATCTTTGTTTAACTAGTTTCACTGCTGAAACAGAAAAAAGTCAATATTGCATCTTAAATGTAAGTGATTTGACTTGTGTGTGTGTGTGTCTGTGTCTGTGTCTGTGTCTGTGTGTGTGTGTGTGTGTGTGTGTATGATTGTGTCTGCTACAGTGATTGTTTAACCCTTGTTAAAGTTTAGGCCTTGTCTTTTTGGATATATATCTTTTTATATAAAAAAATAGGCATACAACCCATATATTTTAAATGTATCGTTTGCTTTAAATTACATTAAGATTTGTATGTTTGGTAATTGAACCTGAATGAATTTTAAATGAATGTGCTATATTTCAGAGTTTTCCTTAAAATTTGAACTAACTTTATTCTCATCTGAATGATAGACTATTTATTTCTGTATAAAATAAAAAAGAGATTTTGGTTGGGTGACAGTTGTAGTTTACAGTTTGACAAAAGCACAATGTTGTGTTCTATTGCGATTGTACACAAATATAAGTAAACACTTTGCAGTTTTAATAATGTCCTGTATGAACAAAAGGACGGAGTATGTTTTTATGTCTACATTGTTCAATCACGTTTCACACACACACACACACACACACACACACACAAACTTTTTTCTAATCAGATCAGGCAAGTAATATTCTGTCTTGGCACACTTGATTTAACTTTCAATCTTGTGTACTTATTTCATGTGTCCATTAAGTCCATGAGACCGTAGGGTGTCTCATTTTTCATTTTAGGTTTCAGAAGGTTGCTCACGCATATGATATGTGCCCTCAATGCACACTTTTGCAGAGCCCACACCAATGCAAGCTCTACAGTACACATCTTCTCAACAGTCAAAGCGGGGTTAAGTTATTGCCCGTCATGCACAGTAACCCTAAAGGCACCAGGGTGGCGGTGCCACCGGCTTGTTTATATATATATATATATATATATAAATATAGCTGCGAGCAGCGATGAAGGGCCAAAGCCGGTGGCACCGCCACTCCGGTGCCTTTAGGTAACTAAAGGCACCGGGGTTGCGGTGCCACCGGCTTGGGCCCGTAATCGCTGCTCGCAGCTATATTTTTTATGTTGTATGTGTTTTTTGTGTGTGTTTTTTGTTAAAACTGTATGTGTTGTAACTGGGTGATAAATTTGGTTTGAGGGCGTTTTACACCGGTGTTTTTACACCATGGCGGCGGATTCCCTCACGCGTCGGCATGGAGTTAAAATCCTGGCGGCGGGAAGTGTTGAGGAATGTAGTTTAGCTGTTGGAAATGTGATTGGGCATGCATGCGTTTTGGCTGCTTCAAAGATGAACAATGCAATTGTACTTTTTTTGAGCACGGTAGAAAAGGCAAATGAGGTAGTAGAGAAGGGCATTGAATTGCGGGGTTCATTTGCATCTGTACTCCCTCTGTCCACACCAGCTAAAAAGGTGACTCTGTCAAATGTTCCACCATTTATCAAGGATGAAGTGCTAGCAAGAGAGCTTTCTCGTTTTGGTAAACTTGTTTCACCGAAGATCGCAATTGGTAGTAAGTCTGAACTGTTGAAACATGTCGTTTCCTTTAGAAGGTTTACTTACATGGTTTTAAACAATGGGAACAAACTTGATCTGAATTTAAAATTCAGAATAGATGAATTTGATTATACAGTGTTTGTGTCGACTGACTCTATGAGGTGTTTTGGATGTGGAAAGACGGGTCATCAGATTCGTGCTTGTCCGACCGGCAACGTGAACGCGAATGTCAATAAACCGGGGCCTTCGGGTGTACAGCGTGAAGTGGTTCATTCTAAAGACGCTGATAAGTTAAGTTCAACTGATGTTGGGGTAAACCAGGAGCCTGCAGTCGAAATGAGGAATGAAAAAAATGTCGGTGAAGAACAAAACATTGATCAGTTAGTTTCGGCGGAAAATGAGTCTAATGAGAATAGTGAAAAATTGGAGTCGGTTCCAGTGAGTCAGATGCATGATGTTGATTCTGTCACTGAAAGTCCAAATATGGAGGATAATGTTTTATTGATGGAAGTGGATCAAAGCTTGTTTAAAACACCATTGAAAAGGAAGATGAGAAGCGAATGTATTGTAAATAAACAACAAGTAAGAAAAACAAAAGCACAGGCCAGTGAAACTGACCAAGGTGCTGAAAGTGAGAGCGATTCTTCTGATTCCTCTGCTTCGATTTGTTCTCAGAGTGATTGGCCATGCCACGACTGTAGCACTGAAAAAATCAAGATGTTTTTTAAAGTGACAAAAAATCTAAGAGGTGTACAAGTCGTTGATTATTTTCCAAATCTTAAAAGATTTGTTGAAGTGACTAAGAGTTCAATGCATGAAGGACGTTTCTTAGATAAAGAAGTGTATCGTCTTAAAAAGTTTGTCACCAAAGTTCAAAATCAACCGAGTGATGGCGATAATGAAGCCTAATTTAATGATGCATGGTGTTATGACGGTAATGGATGAACCCAAGCGCAGACAGTATGTAACACTCAACGTTAATTTATTGACAAAAAACAGGGAAAACAAAACCCACGAGGGGGCAAAACAAGACTGGAACAGGAATGACTAAACTAGACTGAGACTTGACAAATAACTAGACAATAAACAAAACAGCAAACATAGAATCAGGATTTCTCTCTGGACAATACTCTTGACAAATACTCACAGGGACTCTCACAAAGTTTCACACGCAGATAAGAATCACAGGTTGACGATGTACCGACACAGGACAGCAAACACAAGGGGATTAAAAAGGGAGACACTAATGACAAAGACAGGTGAAGCTGACTAGACAAGGACAGGTGAAACTGACTAGACAATGATGACGAGACGAGGATAACAAGGGGGCGGGGTAACGTAACGAGACAACACAAGCACATGGCTCAAAACACAAGACCATGTGCTTGCACACAAAACATGGGTCTGTCATGATCCTGCCTCAAGACTAGAGAAATGAAATGACAAGAGGGCAGAATCATGACAGCATGGGGCCTGTCTCTCGCTCATTTTTTTATGGATAATCTTATTCCACACTATGGGTGAATTTCGCATTGCCTCTTTAAATTTGAATGGAGCCAGAGATGTAAGGAAAAGATTAGAAATATATGAGGTAATGAGACAGAAAAAAATTGATGTTTTTTTTTATGCAAGAGACCCATAGTGATGATAAAAATGCTGTCGAATGGCTCAAAGAATGGAATGGTTTATATTTTTTAAGCCATAATACTTCCCTTAGTGGTGGAGTTGGTATTTTATTTGATAAGAATTCTGTTCCCAGTTCAGTTAAAATGGAGGAGATTATTAAAGGAAGAATTTTAAAAGTGATTGCGTACTTTGAAAAATATGTATTTATTTTTATATGTATTTATGCACCAAGTCAGTCATTACAAAGAATGTGTTTTTTAGATACTCTTTGTAAAACTTTGGAAGAGTGTAAAGGGGAAGAATACTTGTTTTTGGGGGGTGATTTCAATTGTACAGTAAGTAGTTTAGACCGAAATCATATTGAGCCCCATATGCCATCACGCAGGAGACTCATTCAAATGATTGAGACGCATGATTTGAGTGATGTATGGAGAAATTTTAATAAAGATGTTAGACAATATACTTGGGTGCATGCTCGTGATAATTTGTTATCATTAGCAAGGTTAGACAAGTTATATGCCTTTAAACACCACCTTAATATTTTTAAAAGATGTTTTATTTCTCCGGTTGGGATTTCAGATCATAGTTTAATAGGATATGAAATCTCTATGAATTCTGTTAAACCAAATAGTGCATATTGGCATCTTAATACAACACTTTTAGAAGATACTCAGTTCAAATAAATTTTAGACTGTTTTTGGAGTAATTTTAGAAGGGAAAAGAATAACTTTCAATCTTTAAAGAACTGGTGGGAGTTTGGAAAAGTTCGAATAAAACAACTATGTCAACAATACACCCTGAATGTTACTAAAGAATTGACTAAATCTGTTCAGATTTTAGAAGCTGAAGTTTTAAGACTTCAAAGTTCAACAGAAACTGGAAATCAAGACCTTATTGATGATTTTAAGCATACTAAATCTGCTTTATCGGATCTGTTGGGGTTAAAAGCACAAGGAGCATTAATAAGATCACGTTTTCAAAACTCAAATGAGATGGATGCTCCATCCAAATTTTTCTTTGGGTTAGAAAGGAAAAATGGGCAACGACGTTTTATTAATGTTTTACAATCTGAAAGTGGGGTTTTACTTTCAGATCCAATTGAAATGCGTAAAAGAGCAGTTAGCTTTTATGAAAAGTTGTATAAAAACGAGTCTAAAGAAGATCAGTGTATAGAACAATGTTTTCTTAGAGATTTACCTCAGATTTCTGTAAAATCTAATGAGGACCTTAATAAACCCATAACATTGGAAGAGTTGTATAAGAATCTTCAAAATATGGAATGTGGTCGAGTTCCTGGAATAGACGGACTTCCAATTGAGTTTTATAAGTCTTATTGGAGTATAATAGGAGAGGATTTATTGGAAGTTTTGAATAATAGTTTAACAGAAGGATGTCTACCTTTAAGCTGTCGAAGAGCAGTTCTCACTCTTTTACCAAAAAAAGGTGATTTAACTCACATTACAAGTTGGCGACCTGTCTCTTTGTTGTGTTCTGATTATAAAATTATTTCGAAGGTGTTGGCAACAAGACTTGGAAAGGTTTTAGAAGAGGTTATACACCCAGATCAGTCTTATTGCATCCCTGGCAGGTCAATATTTGATAATATTTCATTAATTAGAGACATTTTTGAAGTAGTCAAAATATTTGGTTTAAATGCAGGCTTGATTTCCATCGATCAAGAGAAAGCTTTTGATCGTGTTGAACATGATTATTTATGGAAAGTTATGAAAGCTTTCGGTTTTAATTCTATTTTTAGTGATAAAATCAAAACTTTGTTCAATGACATTGAGGGTGTGTTGAAGTTTAATGGTGGCTTATGCGCTCCTTTTAAGGTTAATCGCGGGATCAGACAGGGTTGTTCTTTGTCCGGAATGCTGTATGCACTGGCAATAGAACCTTTTTTACACAAATTAAGAAAAGAGCTGATTGGTTTAGAAATTCCAAAATGTAATAATGCAATTAAGTTATCAGCGTATGCTGATGACATTGTCGTAATGATTGAAGGCCATAAGGACATACAAAGTTTAATAAGAGTAGCCAATGATTTTGAATCTATTTCTTCTGCAAAAATTAATTGGAAAAAAAGTGATGCGGTGTTGCTGGGAAAATGGAAAGAAAAAATGCCAGATCTACCAGGTGGTTTGATATGGAATAAAAATGGTTTTAAATATCTGGGAGTGTATCTGGGTGATGAAGCTACTGTGCAGAAGAACTGGGAAGGAGTCATTGAGAAGATAAAAGGACGGTTGGATAGGTGGAAGTGGCTGAAATCAACTATGTCTTATAGAGGAAGGGTGATTATAATAAATAACTTGGTTGCATCATTTTTGTGGCATCGGTTGGCTTGTGTCGATCCACCAACTTATTTGTTGTCAAAGATACAATCAACTTTGATTGATTTCTTTTGGGACAAATTACATTGGGTAATACAAAATATTTTGTATTTACCAAAAGAGGAAGGTGGACAAGGACTAGTCCATCTGCAAAGCAGAATTGCTGCATTTCGATTGAAGTTTTTGCAGAGTTTTTTAATAAGCTCAGAAAATGCAAGTTGGAGAACAGTAACCAGTCTTATTTTGAAATCTGTTAAAGAGATGAACCTCGACAAATCTTTGTTTTTAATGGATACTAAAAAGATTGACACTTCATGTTTACCTGTTTTCTATAAAAATCTTTTTAAAGTTTGGAGTTGTTTTAATGTGAAGAAGTTTGAAAATACAAACTCCTTATTTTGGTTGTTGGAAGAACCCCTGATAAATGGTGCAAGACTGGATGTAATGAGCACAAGCAGCACATTCACTGAACTTCTTATTCAAGCTGAAATCACAACTTTAAGAAAACTTGTAACTTTGGTGGGGGCTGAACTTGCAAATGCTGAGGAAGTGACTGCTTGTTTGAAGATGAAATCTGTTCGGACAATGACTCAAATTTTACAGAGGTTGCGATCTGTTCTTACATCAGAGAAAACGAATACACTCAAAGACTATTGTGAAGGACTTATTTGTCCTAATGAGTTGGATCCCTTTCCTAAAATTGTTATATCCCCCAGTTTAAATGATCATGTTGGAATATTCCTACAACTGAAGAGTATGTGTTTAGTTTTTAATGATGTTAATGGTAAACAGCTATAAGGCTTGTGTAAAGTTTTTTAACAAAAAGGGTTTACATCAAAAAATCGATACACCTTGGCGTGATGTTTTGAGTTTGGATGAAAGTGTTAGACCAGAGTGGAGAGCGTTATATAAGCCACCATTAACCAAAAAAACAGCTGACATTCATTGGAGGGTTTTACATGGAACAATCCCAGTCAATGCTTTCGTCTCTATTTTAAATTCTGAATCAAGTCATGATTGCCCTTTTTGTTCTAAAAGAGAGACTGTTTTTCACTGTTTTGCTTATTGTTTTAGGCTAAAGCCGTTGTTTGACATGTTAAAAACAATTTTTAATTGTTTTAATGAAGTGTTTTCTGTGCAGACTTTAATTTGTGGTTTTAAATATGTGAGAAGTAGAAGTGGTGAATGTCAGCTGTTGAACTTTGTACTTGGAACAGCAAAAATGGCTATATACATTAGTAGGAGGAATCATATAGAACAAAGGAATGATAGTGATGTGGTACGGGTGATTAAAGTAATGGTAAAATCTAGAATTGTTGTTGATTTTCGATTTGATAAAGTAATGAATAATTTATTGAAGTTTGAATCTATATGGTGCTACAGAGAAGCCTTATGTTCAGTCGTAAACAGAGAGTTGTGTTTTGTTTTAAGTTTGTTAAAAAATTAATTAACTGTGAAAAAATGTTTTAATGATTAGTATTTTCTATTGTAATAAAAGTAATTTTGAAAAATCAAATCTCTCTCTCTCTCTCTCTCTCTCTCTCTCTCTCTCTCTCTCTCTGTTTTATATAGTGTTGGAACCAGGATCTCCTCTGAAGGACTGAGTACATTTGTGTTTGTGGACACGCATACAGACCAGGGAACATTCTGATGTTGTCAGTCAAGTTCTGAACAGGAACCAATCTTTGGAGAAGTTCATTTATTCACAAAGGGGGACAAAAACATTGTGTTGGCTTTTTAAAGAATATTTTGATGATGACTTTTACTCCTATGCTGTGGAAAAGATGGAGTAGACACTCAGACATTGATAATGTCTGATAATAAGAACTGTGTTTTGCCCTGTGTTGGACATTTCCTTTTTGACTGCTTAATCGTATTTATATTCTGCAGTTTTATGAATGTAATGGGTGCTATTTCATTATAATAATTGTATAAGCTAAACAACCAATGCCTCTACAATCATTTGGTCAAATGCTAACGTTTTGTTTAGGATTTTATGTACTTTCTTTAACAGTGTGTGCAGTGATGGACAGCACATAATGTGTTAATTGAACATGTTTACACATCTTTGTGCTAACCTTTCTGACATATTTACTTTGTTAAAATTAACACAAAACCCTAAACTCACCCATTAATGTACAAAAATGTAACATAATTTCCAGCATTGGCAGACTGTTTATTTTATGATGTATATGAAATGTTTTAAATAAAAAAAAGGTGTTTTGTAATAATTTTGTCTAATTGATTTGAATGTCAGTAGTACTTAAATAGAATAAAAATAAAAATTAATTATATATTAAAATTATGAAATCTAATTTATATTTAGTACAAATAAAAATAATTACAGTAGTGTACTGATTAGCTTAATTTTTACAGTAATGCACTGTATTACATAATTACAGTACCACGTAGTTACTGTAAAACTGAAATACGGTATGGTACTGTAACTCTTAATTACAGTAACTTACTGGCAACAGTGTTGCCAGTAAGTTACTGTAAAAAACGCTTAAAGTCTAACAGTGTAAGAACATTTTTGTACAGAACTGTCTTGTTAAGTCACTGTGTCTGTCTTGCACAGTAATACACAGCTGTGTCTTGAGTCTGAAAATTCTTTCTACAAACACTGTGTTTTTGGACATGTCCTGCGTGAAACTGATCTTGTTTGAGTCTGTAGTACCAGTGCTACCATCCATGCAGAGATATCCCAGCCATTCCAGGGGTTGAGTGAGTAATCCACCTGAAAGCAACAACGAAAGAATATTTACAGTATGCCTCAACTTCTAACAGGTACTGACAGTTACTCACTACTTCAGACTAATGTGCCCTCCAGAAGCTTGAGTTCTGCAAGTGAACAGTGCCTTGTGGTGCCATCCCAAAGAGGCACAAAATCACTTTCACAGACCTTCACCTTGACTGTTCCATGCTGGTGAAATGACTAACTCAACCTGAGCTGCTGAGTTTTTATTCATTTTCAAGAAATGGCTGAAGACGCATCTTTTTTCCTCAGACCCATTAATAACACTAACTATTCTATATACACTCACCTAAAGGATTATTAGGAACACCATACTAATACTGTGTTTGACCCCCTTTCGTCTTTAGAACTGCCTTAATTCTACGTGGCATTGATTCAACAAGGTGCTGAAAGCATTCTTTAGAAATTTTGGCCCATATTGATAGGATAGCATCTTGCAGTTGATGGAGATTTGTGGGATGCATCCAGGGCATGAAGCTCCCGTTCCACCACATCCCAAAGATGCTCTATTGGGTTGAGATCTGGTGACTGTGGGGGCCATTTTAGTACAGTGAACTCATTGTCGTTCAAGAAACCAATTTGAAATGATTCGAGCTTTGTGACATGGTGCATTATCCTGTTGGAAGTAGCCATCAGAGGATGGGTACATGGTGGCCATAAAGGGATGGACAGGGTCATAAACAATGCTCAGGTAGGCCGTGGCATTTAAACGATGCCCAATTGGCACTAAGGGGCCTAAAGTGTGCCAAGAAAACATCCCCCACACCATTACACCACCACCAGCCTGCACAGTGGTAACAAGGCATGATGGATCCATGTTCTCATTCTGTTTACGCCAAACTCTGACTCTACCATCTGAATGTCTCAACAGAAATCGAGACTCGTCAGACCAGGCAACATTTTTCCAGTCTTCAACTGTCCAATTTTGGTGAGCTCTTGCAAATTGTAGCCTCTTTTTCCTATTTGTAGTGGAGATGAGTGGTACCCGGTGGGGTCTTCTGCTGTTGTAGCCCATCCGCCTCAAGGTTGTCCGTGTTGTGGCTTCACAAATGCTTTGCTGCATACCTCGGTTGTAACGAGTGGTTATTTCAGTCAAAGTTGCTCTTCTATCAGCTTGAATCAGTCGGCCCATTCTCCTCTGACCTCTAGCATCAACAATACTGGAGCTTACTGGATGTTTTTCCCTTTTCACACCATTCTTTGTAAACCCTAGAAATGGTTGTGCGTGAAAATCCCAGTAACTGAGCAGATTGTGAAATACTCAGACCGGCCCGTCTGGCACCAACAACCATGCCAAGCTCAAAATTGCTTAAATCACCTTTCTTTCCCATTCTGACATTCAGTTTGGAGTTCAGGAGATTGTTTTGACCAGGACCACACCCCTAAATGCATTGAAGCAACTGCCATGTGATTGGTTGATTAGATAATTGCATTAATGAGAAATTGAACAGGTGTTCCTAATAATCCTTTAGGTGAGTGTATTTGATGATAATAATAAATAAATAACACCTTGCTAAATGTACTGTGCTAACTGTCACAGCAGTGGCGTAGCAAGTCAGTCCCGGGCCCATATGCAAAAAAAAATTGTACGGGCCCCCCTAACCCTGCCCCCGAAGTACATTGAGATTCAATTATCAGACTGATCTCATGAAATGGCGTATATATGACATGCCAATTCGTATTTCCATTTTTGGCGTGCTATCAACACGCATAATCGCTTTTCAGCGTGTTTATCAACGCCGTTTACTTAACGTTACATTACTGTATATATATAAATATATGACCTACCCCAACCCCGTCCCTAAACCTACCCGTCACTGGGGTTAATACTATTTATGAGTCTTCCCCTACCATCCTAGGAAAAAAAATATTGCTCCACAGATGTAGATATGAATTTTGTTTCGTTTCGCTCGGACATTTAACAACGTACACATACACGCGGAATCACTCGGATATTTAATGGCGTAGACATACACGCAAAAGATGACTGTTCATTTCGGCGTGGACACACACGCGGATAGCTCAAAATGCGTATAGATAACACGCCACTTGACTTGAAAGTGGCGTGTATGTTTACGCAAAGTCATGATGCCATGTTAGACGTTCACTGTAGTGTATCAAGAAAATACCATACCAAACAATAGCCTACCATAAAAAACACTCTACCCAACAACTTTTCACAACCAGAACGGAACAAAAACAAGTCTAAAACCAACCAAGGCTCAGCCGATGTCAATAATAAACTACTGATCTTGGCACCGCGGCCCAAAATGTAAAAAACACAAAACTACTTACTCATTTAGTTGCATTCTCTGGGCCTTTCTTTCGGCAAATTCATCCACGAGCACGATGTCATTGGTGTTTAATTCATGGCTTTGTGCATTCTCGATGGAAATAATTGCCAGTCCCGATAGTCTGTTTATTAGCTTCAGTTTTGAAAATGAGGGCTCCGCTGAAGCAACAGTAGGGATGGTAAGAAAGAGAACTAAACCGGTCTATTTTAGGTAGTTTTTGTGTCGCAACTAACTTCTCCACCTTCTTTTTTCTCTTTAAGGCTCCACTTTTATGTTTGTATTTTTCCATCCTTTAATGTTCAATTAGCTAGCGTCTAGTAACCTCTCTCACACTGTGTTTTCTTTTTTTAATTTGACGCGGTGATGCCGTAAAAAAATGACGGTACAGTTCTACGGCAGCTGCGGGGTGCAAAAAATAATAAACGCATAATAAATGCACACAAGAAATGACGGAGAAATTAGACATTATGGAGAAACAAGAAATTATTACACATGACATGCATACAAAAAATATATTTATTGTGGCTACACTTTAAAAATGAATTAACTCGTTTTAATTAAAAGTTCCCCATGGGCGGGCCCCCTATCGGCCCGGGCCCATTTGCACGTGCATACCCTGCATGCCCAGACGCTACGCCACTGTGTCACAGCACTTACATATTTGTGGTTTGGTCACTTCTATTGTTCTCCTCATTAGAATAAAAGCGCCTGCTAAATGATGAAATGTAAATGTAACTTATGAAGCCCATTTTGAAGCTCACATGCAAGCAGTAGAAGAGCTGATGAGAGGATTGATTTAAAGTGAACGCAGCTTTATTACTCCTACTGATCCACAAAGTAGATACTTCTCTTTTGTATAAAGAACAAGTAGAAAAAAATTGCATACAGCTCTTTAGTTCTTTAGTTGTCCAAGATACTGCGAATGGTCATTTATTTAGTATAGTTGCTTGCTCGCTCTATCAATTTAACCAATCATATTGATAGAAGGTGACATGTTAGTTCTCACGATTCCTGTATGTTTTCCTTGTCTTGTGTGGACTTTTGTTATTTCCTGTTCTGTGTCATGTTTTGTAGTCCTTTGTAGTTTTTCTTGTTTATTAGTCTCTCCAGATGTTTCTAATTAGCCCCGCCCCCTTGTTATCTTGTTTAGCTTGTTTGTCTGTGTATTTAAACCTCTGTGCTTCAGTTGTTGGTTGTCGGTCGTTGTTGCTTGTAGCTGTCTCCATGTTCCTGTCTTGAGTTCCGTGTTCCTTTGTTTGCCCTGGATGACCTGTTTGTTTCATTAAAATAGTTTTGCATTTGGATTCTCTCTCCGCTTCATTCCTGCCTCAACATTACACATGTTGATTCTATTTTTGATATGTCTGTCTTTTTCCTATAAAACCTAATGTATTCTTCTGTTTGGGTGAAATGCTCTGGAGTACTGAGATCTCCCGGCCATGAATAAAAGCATTTATAGGACATTTGCTGGAGTCTGTTTGTCATTTATGCTGCGCAGCGAGTAAGTTAAGGTATAGTTGAGGGAACAAGTATTAGCACCCAGCCGACGTCGATGAGTAGACGCGCTAGGGTATAGGGTAGTTTAGCACCCAGCCGACGTCGATGAGTAGACGCGCTGGGGTATAGGGTAGTTTAGCACCCAGCCGATGTTTATACGTCGATATTTAGGGTATAAATATTATAGAACGTAGTTAGTTTTAGAGAAAAAATCTACGACACATCTAAGATTGTTTAATAAACAGATATTTTAACTTGTCTGTTGGGTTCATCTGATTCCAGTGTCTAATGAAGGTATTGGTAAAAATAAGTGTAGGTTGAAATATTCATCAGACATTTTAGGGAGAACTGTAAAATCCTCAAGTTCCTCAAGAATTCCACATGGTTCACACAAAGTTCAAAATTCTGTTTTTCGTATCTAGTGAGAATTATGTTTTATTTTCATTCAAAACACTGAACTATTTGTCGTATAGTTGCAAATTCCTTATAATTCCTTTCTATGTGAAGTTAAACTTCAGGGCTCTTGATGACACACATCTGTTAACCTGTGCTGTCATGCTGTCCTGTGCTGTGGGTTTCTATATAATAGTGCTTGACTTAATTTTAAATAACTTTTTAAACCAAAAAGGTTCTATATAAGGAGATTATAAATATAATAAATTGATGAAAATGTTATTATTAAAACAAAATGAATGCATTAAAATTACATCCAAAATGATCCCATGATGGGAACCCCTAAAAGGTTAGCACCTGCAAAATCCGTTAAGGAGAATTATGCCAGATGATTTCCAGTGATCAAAAAATTTAGGAGTGTGATTAATGAATTTATGAAGTAATTTATTATGTTTACTGGGTTTGTAGAACACAGAAAATATACACATGCAGTTCTGCCACCACCAATGACTAATTTATTATTTGATTGATTCAATAGTGTAAAATGTCTAATGCAAAAACAATTAATATAACAAGATTGAAGCTGAAGAAGCAAATAAATGATGCAGCAGTCACATAGCACCTGAGGAAATACTTTTGTAAAAATGCAAATAAATGATAAATGAATTATCCAATCCATTCCATCGCTTTTCCAGTTAACTGTCGTATCCAGTTGGTACAGCCACCTCCTGACGCCGAATATCCTGTAATCTTGCAGCCGATGGAAAATGATTCCCCAGCTTTTACCACCATTAGAGCAGGCTGATTCAACTCAATGCAATTACCACCTGGGGACATCCATTTAAAAAATATTGGCATTGACTGAATTGAGTTATGCACATTGTCACTCTCAAAATGAACCTAGACTGATTGCATTTTAAAGGACTAGCATCTGCAAAACATTAATAAAACAGTATAGTGTTGATTCTACTCACTGAGCGCAGTAGATAAAATCATCACCAATAATGTAAAGTACATGATTCTATCTGTCTGTAATCTCTCAGATGGGACCTGTGACTCTCCACCGCAGGAATTGAAAAGCTCTTTATTATGTCTGTATACTGTGTTTACAAAAGGAGATTTGCATCAATGCTTTTTAGTGAACAAATTAAATTAAAATGACAACCCTAAAATGAAAATGTCCCTAAATAAAAATGACAACGTTATAGTCTATTTTGCTTATTTTAAATGAGTCATTAAAATTATTAAATTTAAATATCTTCTGTTTGTGTCTTTTTGACACCGGTTTTATTAAAAATGATAACAAGGATGATAAATCTAATTATAGAAATTCCATCTGTCATTATTCAGCACATGAACAATTTACAGATCGCAACACTACAGACATACAATTTTGGTGTAGGCTACTTTTAACCTTTTTCCTTTTTAATTAAATGGGCAACCATATCCTGTGGCACCTATTGCATTGATCAAAGCTGTTAATTAAATTATATTTTACAAATAAATTATTACATATACTTTTTACAAACACACTGTAACAGATCGGTGGCTGTAATGAGCGAACAACGCAGGAGAATCCGAGCAGTAATTTAAAAAATACAACAGAATCCTGTAGGAAAACACGATCAACAAGAATTCACAACCATGTAAATCAAAAACGTTTACAATACCAGACAATGAACTAAAGAAAACGAATCGGTTACCTAACGTAACCTCGGTTCTCTCTAGATGAGGGAACGAGTATTGCGTAAGCTAGCTTACGCGCGGGAAAGATGAATCTTTTCTGAGAATTTGAAGCCAAAAAATTATCCTATAATTTTGTATCCATTGTCAACGCAGTTCAGCTGCAGCAGACCATGAGCGGGCTAGCTAGCAGCTCATTGGTTCGCTCACAGAGAACTGCTTAAGCCTATGAGGAGACGCGAGTGAACTCTCGGCCAATGAGAGTCTGACCTGCTCTCATTGCGTCAGAGCCCGCCGAAACGGGCGTGGTCAGAGAGTATAAAACTGGCGTCCTAGGCTGTAAACTCTGGTTTTCATAGAATGAAGCGAGAACGCTAGAAGCACAAGCACGGCCAGGAATGCAATATTCGTTCTCTCATCTAGAGAGAACCGAGGTTACGTTAGGTAACCGATTCGTTCTCTTACGAGAGGTTCTCTCGTATTGCGTAAGCTAGCTTACGCTACGGGAACACCTGGTCAACGCCGTGCGTGCTAAGCATCCACTATGAGTCCCAGGGGAGACCCCAGGGAACCCTATGAGTGGGAATAAATATATGTACCTGTGACAAAGGCCAGCAGAGCGAGCCAGAGATTGTGCAGTACATAAGCACATGATAGAGAGGGACAGAGCGAAACCGGTCTGTGTGAATAACTCCCTATAGTGCAGCTCAACCAGAAAAGCTGTAACATACTAGACTGCTAGTAGTTTAGCCTGCAAGGCGGGAACTTCCAGATTGTAAAATCTGACAAAGGTGGAGGGGGAAGCCCATCCCGCTGCCACACAAATGTCCTGAATGGAAATTCCGCTGGACCAAGCCCACGATGAGGCCATGCCTCTAGTGGAATGAGCCCTGATGCCCAGAGGGCATGGCAGGTCTTTTGATGCGTATGCGGCTGCAATGGCATCAACTATCCATCTGGATAGAGTCTGTTTCGAGGCGGCCAACCCTTTGGTGCGCCCGCCGAACGAAACAAAAAGCTGCTCGGATCGTCTGACCGGAGCAGTGTGAGTAATGTGTAATCTCAGGGCCCTGACCGGACACAGGAGATTAGAGTCAGATTTGCTATCGGATGCAGGCAGAGCCGATAGGGAAATAACTTGTGCCCTGAACGGGGTACCAATCGCTTTAGGGACATAACCATGTCTTGGTTTGAGAACGACTAAGGAGTCATTGGGCCCAAACTCGAGACAGGAAGCGCTAATGGACAGCGGGTGAAGGTACTTTTATCAGCGAGTTCTAGCAGAGAGCGGGGCGTTCCAGGAGTTCGTGAGTTCCGCGTGCAGTTCAGGCAGGAAGGGCACGGCCCGTTTAACGGCGGGAGTCGAGCGCTGGCGGAAGTAGCTGCCGTCCATACGGTTGATGGTCTGCTCGGGGGGAGGAGACCAATCGAGCCCGAGGCGTTCGACGGCCTGTGAGAGGAGGCGCACTAATTCCTCCTCGATTCCAGCGTGGGTCCCGGAGGATTCTCTAGCCGAGGAGGCGTGAGAACCGGACCACTCCTCACTGTCCGAGGTGAGAAGTGAACATGTTTCCTTGATGTCCGCGGCGTCGTCGGAGGCGACAGAGCGGCCACTCGGCGGCAACTGTATGTCCAGAAGCGACGGAGAAGGAGAGCGGGAGGCGACAGGCTCCGGGGGAATGAACGCTTCTGGCTGGGGTTCCGGCGGCCTCTGAGAGCGGCGTTTCTTCTTCCGCGGCGAAGCCAGAGGCGGCGCGGAAGCAACTTTTAGTGGCCTGAAGTCGAGCCCGCAGGGTCGACAACGGCATGTCTGGCGGAAGTAGCTGCCGTCCATACGGTTGATGGTCTGCTCGGGGGGAGGAGACCAATCGAGCCCGAGGCGTTCGACGGCCTGTGAGAGGAGGCGCACTAATTCCTCCTCGATTCCAGCGTGGGTCCCGGAGGATTCTCTAGCCGAGGAGGCGTGAGAACCGGACCACTCCTCACTGTCCGAGGTGAGAAGTGAACATGTTTCCTTGATGTCCGCGGCGTCGTCGGAGGCGACAGAGCGGCCACTCGGCGGCAACTGTATGTCCAGAATCGACGGAGAAGGAGAGCGGGAGGCGACAGGCTCCGGGGGAATGAACGCTTCTGGCTGGGGTTCCGGCGGCCTCTGAGAGCGGCGTTTCTTCTTCCGCGGCGAAGCCAGAGGCGGCGCGGAAGCAACTTTTAGTGGCCTGAAGTCGAGCCCGCAGGGTCGACAACGGCATGTCTTCGCAGAGATCGCAGCCGCCATCGGCGAGGGCGAGCTCGGCGTGCTCCAATCCGAGGCAGAGAGCGCAGATGACGTGGCGGTCTCCATTCTCGAGGGGAGCGTGGCAAGAACCGCAGGAAGATATACGAGACATCTTTAAAAAGAAGCTCGGCTCTTTTAGATACAAAATGTACAGAAAGCTTTTTGTAAAAAGGATACAAATCCGTCGGATGGCGCTAGCTCGCAGGACGGCTGAAGGTGGCGAAGACGGCTGGCTTCCTCAGTCTCCTATATGCTCGCTAGAGTTGCCTTTTCGACGACGGCGGCTTCTCTCAGGATCAGCAGATGCGTGTAGCCTCGCTGAAGAGATGAAAATCAGAGTTTACAGCCTAGGACGCCAGTATTATTCTCTCTGACCACGCCCGTTTCGGCGGGCTCTGACGTAATGAGACTCTCATTGGCCGAGAGTTCATTCGCGTCTCCTCATAGGCTTAAGCAGTTCTCTGTGAGCGAACCAATGAGCTGCTAGCTAGCCCGCTCATGGTCTGCTGCAGCTGAACTGCGTTGCAATGGATACAAAATTATAGGATATTTTTTGGCTTCAATTTCTCAAAAAAGATGAATCTTTCCCGTAGCTTAAGCTAGCTTACGCAATACCAGAGAACCTCTCGTAAGAGAACTTCTGTTAACAGTTATAAGGCGTTGCCTTAGTTTAAATAAACCATCAGTGAAGCTCACAGGATGCAGCTGCTGCCAGCAGTAGAAGAGCTGACGAAAGGATCATGATTTGAAGTGAATGCAGCGTTATCACTCCTATTGATCCATAAAGCAGATACTCTTCTTTTATATAGAGAGCAAGTATTGCATTTGCATACAGCTCTTCGGTTGTCCAAGATTTTGTGGTTGATCATTTATTTGATAATAATTCCTTTACACAAAAGATGACAACATCTGTGACCACATAAACATGAAGAAAACTGAAAATATACATTAAAACACTTTAAGACATTTTTTAATATCTATGACTGTTTGTTTGTTTTAAAGTTTTGTCAAGGTATAAACTTTTCTCTCAAGTGTAATAAAAGCATTGGTAAAATAAATCTACTGTAGTTCAAAAAATATTCTTCAAATGTTATTTTTAGCTATAGCCTGTTGCCTAGGAGAATTATTTTACCAATACTTTCATCACATGCCTGACAGACAAGTTACATGAAGCATTGTTTGAATAATGGATGAAGTACATTA
This sequence comes from Rhinichthys osculus, assembly GCA_029959095.1. NCBI lineage: Eukaryota > Metazoa > Chordata > Actinopteri > Cypriniformes > Leuciscidae > Rhinichthys > Rhinichthys osculus. The sequence goes on along the minus strand of JARWKJ010000002.1, from coordinate 27,121,297 downwards.
TATATTCTTACATTACTTAACACATTGCCCCCCGGTTTCACAGACAGGGCTTAAGCCTATAGTCCCGGGCTAAAATGCATGTTTGAGCTGTTTTAACAGAAAACAACTTGCCTTAAAAAATGTCATGCCATTGTTTTATCTCAAGATGCACATCAGTAATGTTTTTTATAAGGCATGTTTATAAAAGCTACTTAAATGTCCAAACTGAACTAAAGCTTAATCTAAGCCCTGTCTGTGAAACCAAGTCTAAATCAGCAGTCTTAAAGTAGCTTAACCATTGAAATATGTCCTTGTGTTTGTGTTTGTAAAAACAAAACAAAAACAAAAGTTTTTTTGTTGTTTCTTTGACCTTTTTTTTTATTTTATTTTTTTATCTGTAAATTATCATCTTTGATCAATGCATTAGGTGTAGATTTTACACACACAAAAATCCATACACAGAAAGAAAGCAAAGAAAAAAACAAAAGTTAATTTAGTGATGCTCAAAACAGTCAGAAGACTGCTTGACAAGAGCGCCACTGCTTGGAAATGCAACAGTACATCAGGATCTTAAGTGAAGTCAACAGGAAAGAAAGTGGTTTTTGTATTGCTTTGACCCTGAACTCATTCACAGTGACTCTCTAGCACAGTAATACACAGCAGTGTCTTCAGTCTTGAGGCTGTTCATCTGTAGGTACAGTTGACTGCTGGAGTCATCTCTGGACACTGTGAACCTTCCCTGGACTGACTGGGAATAGTAGATAGGAGAACTGGATGTGCCGATAGTTGCAACCCATTCCAGACCTTTACCGTGACCTTGTCTCACCACAGCAACATAGTAGCTGCTGAATGTAAATCCAGAGGCGGTACAAACCAGCCGAAAAGATTCACCAGGTCTTTTTACCTCAGCCTGAGGCTGAGTGAAGGTCTGACAATGGATATCTGTGGAAGAGAGAGAGAGCAAAAACTTAAGAGACAGCAAAATGTAAACTTGCTAAATTATGCATTCATAAATTATTATTTATTAATGAGTTACAGACCATGTAAAAAAAGAAATATCAGGATTGAATTGATTATTGTTGTCATTGCTGATTATTCTCCTCTACAGGAACCACATACAGTCAGTGAACACAGACACACTCCACTGGTACAAAGCAACTTATGGGAAATATGCATCACAGTTTTGCATAAACTCCTCCCCCATTCTTTCATTGGTTGTTAACTTTGTTTATGAAAAACAGACATTTGTAATATATATATATATATATATATATATGTGTGTCCTGCGTGAAATTGATCTTGTTTTTAACATTGTTGATCTTGTTTTTAAAGACTGAGTCTTATAATAGCTACCACCACTGCAAAGATATCCCAGCCATTCCAGTGCTTTTCCAGTGGGTTGACCTATCTAGTGAATGCAATAGCTTGATACTGAAATCCTGCATGAGATAGGAAATTATTCTTGAGGTTTTACAACCAAAGATGGATGTTGAGTGAGGTCGACAGAGTAAACACCACCTGAAAAAAAAGTGTTTTGTTGTGCCTCAAAAAATTGTTTGTCAAGACTTTAATTTAGTGCTTTAAACCATCACTGAAGCTCACATGATGCCACTGCTGTCAACAGTAGAAGAGCTGATGAGAAGTATACATCAAGATAAATTTATGGAGTATACTTAAGTAATGATTAAGTATATTTTTAAGTATACTTTATGTAGTAAGTACTAAGAAAGTTTTTTAAGTGAACATACCATTTTACTTATAGTTGACTATTTATATTATTTTTGCATTTTAAGTACCTTTAACTGTACTTTAACTAAGTGGTTTTCAAACTTTTTCAAGAGGGACCCCCTTTTTTTTTTTACGCGACCCATAGGCTTGGGCGCAGAATTTTTTTCTTTAACCATTCTTTAAGCCCTTTTTTTAACCACTTTACTTTTGATGATGCACGTGCACTTGCTGATCCTTGACGCGATTGCAACGCAAAGTCGATTCTGAAATAATTTGATCAAGCTATAGGCCTACATAGCCTACAGGACTTTTAACCAATAAATAGCTTATCGTTTGCTGAATGCTTAAAAAATACAAATACACAAAACATATTCCACAACAAACTCTTTAAATGTAATATTCATTATATAAAGAACAGAACAAGAATAAAAAAATAATAACTAAACAAGCCAAAACGAAATAATTTAAAGGGAAAGTAAAAGGGGCATTATGCTCACGTAGCCTAACTCTCTCATTAGAATCAAAATATTTTAACATTCGCGATGTATTTGATGGTAAACTATTCTTTACTATAGGCGTTGTAGCAACTTCACTCACGTTGCAATATCGACAGGAAAAAAAAACATCCTTTTCACATGCGCAAAAATGTGCTTGGAAACATCACAGTTGAGCGGTGCTTACGCTGAATGGTACGAATTGACTATTTAAAAAGAGCAGTGTGATTTTTATATTAGGTTGACTATTTTATTGTCATATTTTTATTTCGGCTATAATGAACAGACTGCGATGTCAAGCCTGGAATGGTGTATTTGTGTGTGTGTGTGTGTGTGTGTGTGTGTGAGGCGCGGCACTGGAAACAAAAAAATATACTCCGTCGTTCATACAGGACATCATTCAAACTGCAAAGTGTTTATTTATACTTGTGTACACTCGACACAACATTGTTAAAACACAACATTGTGGTTTTGTCAAACTGTAAACTCTTGTCAAACTTAACTGTCACCCAGCCAAAATCACACACAGTTTAAAAGCAAACTTATTTATAATTCAAATGAGAATAGGGCTGTCAACGAATATTCTAAATTCGAATAGGCCTATATATTCGAATAGTTTTAAAAAACAGAATTTCGAATGTGAAAATTAATATTTGAATGTGGAAAAACACGCCCGCGATATCAGAGGCGCGGCTGTCTGCTTTGCGAGTGGGCGCTGCCTGAGGGATCAGGGACAGGTCACAAGAGTCGCACTGGCACAGCTGAAAGTTTTTTTATTTCTTATTCTTATTTATTGCATGAATAAGGTAGGTTAGATACAGCAATTCCATGCATCGCAGGCTTCACTGGTTTGATTATTTACCGTTTCATGTCAAGGAAAAGTTCCATGTTTACCACAGCACAGCTCGCTCGGGGCGTTCAATGTCGGTTCTTTAAAACTTCAATTAATATTTGTTTCAATCACTGAATGAAGCCTGCTATATTTGGGACAAGAGTCGCGACCTTAAATTGCTTGCACAAAACTCTTGATCAGCACTCAACATTTGTTTATTGTTGTTGTTGTTCATTTAAACCGTTATGCGCAGAGAGCGTGAGGTGAGGGAGAGAGAGAGAGAGAGAGAGAGAGAGAGAGAGAGAGAGAGAGAGAGAGAGAGAGAGAGAGTGCCTAGCGAGAGTGAGGTCTGCGGTCTTGGCCATAGTTGATTTAGGCTACTTGTTTTTGTGTAGGTAATACGTTGTCAAATATGTTTAAACTTAAATAAACTACCTAAACAAGTAGTTATGTCTCTTTGTATTAATTTGACCCTGTTATTGACGTAATGCGCGTCATTGACAAAATGCACAACCATGTTCGAATAGTTCGAATATAGCTGTGGCCCACTTTATATATGTGTTTTTTTAGAGGGATTTTTTAGAACGTAATTTTTGAGTAGCCTAATTTTGACAGCCCTAGGAAGGAACGACGAGTGTTAGTGTGTTGTTGCCGATGGAGCGAACGTGTGTGTTGCGGGTGGAGCGAACGAGTGCGTGTTTTGTGTATATTAATGAGAAGGGCCTGCTTATTCTGCATAATCTGGTCCCGGTTCGCAGGACGAGAGGGCAACACGGATGTCAGGAGAAGCATTCAGTTTGTTTCGTTGTTTCAAAGCTATTATTATTAATATCAATTTAATTAGAAAACGGATTTTTTTTTTTTTTTTTTAAATCACTGGCGACACATTTTTTAATTCTCGCGACCCACCCGAGGGTCGCGACCCAGGGTTTGAAAACTGCTTTAACTAATTTAAAAAAAAAAACATTTTATTAGCTTAATGCATCCTTTTTTATCAACACTTGAATGTCGGTAAGTTTCATAAAGAAAGGCAACATTTTAAACAAAAAAGAAAATCACATTTTTGTCAAAGACTACGCCTTGATCAGATTCAACGATGATCAAAACACAGATGGAGTAGATAGAGACCATAACACCCCTAAAGCTTTACAGTGGTTTCCTCTTCATGGGTTCGACATTACATCTGGTAACATTAAGCAGTTTTGATTTACATGCTGGTTAAAGGGATACTTCAAGATTTAGCATTAAGCTTTGTATTAGTAGAAAACCTGTAGTATTTTCAAATTACCATGCTTTCCAACCTCATATCCCCCTGAGACGAGAGATTTATGTATTTTTTTGTCTGGAAAAAATCCTCCGATGACGCAAAAATCGTCATTTTGCATCATCTGAGGATTTTTTGGCCAGAGGCTAAAGACTACAGTCAGTAGTAGGGGCTGTCCCGCATGTTCTCAACCGCCCATAGAGGGTGGGATCTCACTCACAGAATGTACACATAGTGTCTGTCAGCCATCTTTTTTTGGAAGCTAAGCTAGCAGGCTCTTGTTCTGTGGAGAAAGCTGAGTAATAGGGGTTACCATCCTCTTTTTCCCGGACATGTCCGGCCGTCGATGTCCGGGATTCAGCTTTTGCTTTCTGGTGTCGCCATTCATTGTTTACATGCACACGTTTTGTTTCAATCTAACTGAATTCATACCGATTGGTGAATCTGAATGTAGTGTTTACATGAACGCTAAACAAGTGATCGGTTGATGTGCGTTTTAACATTAAAGAAAATTTCCGCTCCTCCGTGAGAGATACGAGACCGGTCGTCTCACAGATGTCGCAATGTCGTTCTTGATCTCTGCCTGTGTCCTGGTTTTCCCGTTCTTGCCTAACCCTCTGGATTTGTTTATTTGGATTGCCTGCCTATATGACCTTTGCCTTGATTCTGATTTTGATTCACTTTAATAAACTGCATTTGGATCTTCAACTTCATGTCTTGGAGCAGTTCATAACAACTGGTCTCAATAGGCAATTCATTTTACTTTGATTTTAATCTTTGAAAGCTGTTTATGTTTACTCATACTGAAAATGTTCTTAGTCTGACAATTACACCCTTTTAAAAAGAGTGTACAGAATGTTCTTATTTTAAAGTCTATGAAGAAGAATGAATCATTATATACTGTATATGTTTAATGCAACAGTTAGTTCTGCCCTCAAATCCTTTCCAGGAATGAAGCCCAACAGAATTGGGACTTTTCATTGTTTGTATCATTCCGTTTGTCTGTGCATTATAGTGAGGTTTTTTCAGAGACACATTCTGGAAGTTACATTTTAATTCCACCACATAAATAGGTAAGAATAAACCTGGTATAATGCATGCTTTTGCACATCATTGTGTCATAGTGTTACAACTCTTACTTGTGTGGCTTTGTAGATCACAAAGTTTGTCATCCAGAATGAAAATACGTCACAAAGTTTTCACACCACAAAGTTGGGAGTTAATGGAAACGAACATCACACATTTAGAACAATACAAGAGAACTGCATGCAATAACACATGCACACACACAACATGCACATGCATGCATGCAACGGCGAGCATGTAGGGCCAACACAGCGGCTGTGATTGTGACAATCTCTATGTTCTTACTTTATGGGTGTTGGAACCTTAATCTTTTATGGGCTTCCCTCAACAGTCTCTAAATATTTTGACATGCACTTCATTTTCCTTTGAACTATCTTTTGACAACATTGAATGGCAAAATCCAAAACCCCGAAATTCTTATGATCGTAGGTCAGAAAGCAGTGGAATGGGTCAAAGTGGATACAGCTCTTATCAACCTAAAGACAACATAAATAGAACCCCTCAGAGAACCTCATACAGTGGAGGGAGATGGAGAGGCTGAAGGCAAACATACAGATGAGGTTCAATTAATCATGCAGTTTTATTGAAATGTCACAAATAGTTTAGTTTGATTAGCAGTATTCAAAAAAAGTATGATCTTCTCTAAAATTATTTTATAGTCATCAGGGTCACATAATTTGACTAATATCTAGGGCTGTCAAATGATTAATCGTGATTAATCACATCCAAAATAAAAGGTTTTTTTTTACATAATATATGTGGGTGCATTATGTATAATTATTATATATATATATAAATACACACACATGCTTGTATATATTTAAGAAATATTTTCATGTATATACTGTATATAGATTTATATATAATTTATATTATATATAAATATAAATATTTTATATATAAATAATATTTTTTTCTTAAATATACATGCATGTGTGTGTATTTATATATATACAAAATAATTATACACAGTGCACCCACATATATTATGTAAAAAAAAAACTTTTATTTTGGATGTGATTAATCGTGATTAATCATTTGACAGCCCTACTAATATCATTTGCTGAGAATATTATATCAAATATAAAATAACTATTTCTTGATTATGTCTTCCATTTATGTTTGAGCGAGTATGTTAATAGATAGCTACTTTAACAAAACGTATGCTTTATTATAGTTATAGAGTTTAAACAAGTCTTATGAAACTATACATGCAAATTCACTTATTTTCTTAGAGGCAATAACCAAACACAGGTGTTTCCTGAGGGGGAACACATCAGTAAATGGGACTTTATTTTTATATACACTCTCTTGTCTCCAAATATTTCTCTATTGTTTTAATAATAGTAATTATTATTATTATTATTATTTAAAGTGATAATACATGTGTTTATAAGTTCTGCTAAAAATTGAACTATATATGAACACACTTTTTTTTTTACTTTTTACTAAATGTAGCCTTTTTGTACTCTGGTCTTTATTCTATGCTGATATTTAAGGCCTTTCTGATTCATTATATTTATAGGGGTATCCTGGATTATACATGGAATGCCTTAAATTTGGTCACTGTACCGGCAATAAATATTTCTTAAAGGGACAATGTGTAGTTTAGTGTACAAAAACCTCTGCCAATGATCTGACTTATACTCGTAAACGAAGAATTTATTATCTTTATATTAGGGCTGTCAAAATAACGCGTTAATTTCGATTAATTAATCTGAGAAGAAATAACGCGTTAAAAAAAATAACGCAGATTAATCCATTCCGTTTTGACCTTTGCGGAGCCGTTCTAGCCGTAGCCACCATTCGTGTAAAAAGGAGGGAGACAAGAACGCGCTGCTTGATTGTTTGGAACATTTACTTATAACAAACGGAGTTCGTCAACTCTAAAGTACCACATCAATGCAAAGCATCCAGGAGTGTGTGCGTGAGTCGGTGAGTGTGTCTGAGAGAAAGCGTGCTTGTGTGTGTCTGTGTGTTGTAACTTTTCACGCGCTCTCACGTCACACAACCATTTTCTCACGTACAGAAAAATCGCGCACCAAAGAGAGGACACGGACACAGACAAGACAGAGCACGTTACTTATGATATTAAAAAAATCTCAGCTCTCAGATTCTGTCAATTTTATTACGAAAATCAAACAATAAATACCGTTGGCGCTTGTAAATGTGACATGACAGATCCCTATAGCGGCACGTGAACCGATCATCTCTAGCTAATAGTAAATAAACACGAATGAACAATGTTGAAAGATACAGTAGGGCAGCCTAAAACTTACCGAAATGTATATTCCTCGATCAATCAGTGTTTTTCAACCGCGAAAAGAGGTCAATAAAACAGCTGGAGAACAATTATGTCACATAACATTTAGCCTTAGTTACCTCAGGAAAGTCATTTCATGACCATATGATAGCACGTTATAGTTGGCTATAAAAAAGAGCTATAGAGAGTGTTTTTCTAAATTTATGTAGCCTACTATATTACATATGTATTATATTTTTACTTATCAAAGTTGTTATTTGTAATAAACTCGCATTATATTTAATTTGAGCTATTTTTAACCTTAAATACTACCAGCTGATATGGCTCTCTGTATTTTTACAGCATTGGGTGAGATGTTTTTTTTTCTTGAGAAAAATGAATGCCTATCTTGTGTACCTAATATTTATCCAAATGAGTCAATATTGCATCAAATCACAAGAATTAAATTAAATTGAAATCGTGAAATTTGTGTCAAGCAATAATAATAAAAAAGTAGCTTACCAGAAATTGTACCATGTAAACATTGTAAAATTGTGTATGCGATTAATTTAGATTAATTAATTACAGAGTATGTAATTAATTAGATTAAAAATTTTAATCGATTGACAGGCCTACTTTATATACATGGGACGGGTAGGTCCACAGAGGCTTCCATGTCGTTCCGCCATCTTGATAAACTACAATAGCAGAGAGGGACAAAAAGTACTATGCCAACACATTTCCACAACTCGTTTTCATTCAGAACCAGCGTCACGTGACTAAAAGCAGCTGAACCGGACAAGAAGATTTGAGAGACGTTTGTCACTGCCATGCCAAGTTTAAAAGGCTGCAGTGCACGTTATTTATAATGGAGGACCATACTTATGTGGAGCCACAGGACCGGAATTTGCAAAAAACAAGGTTTAATGTCGGTATAGCTTTTTACAGGTGGAAAGAGTTGATGCAGGAGAAAGCTTTCAAAATAGACGCTGAACTTGCCTGCTTTCTTCTCAACAGGTAAGTCAATGTTACGGTCTAAATTACAAGCTTTTTTTCATTGATGGTCGCTTCTCTGCCTTAGGAAACTTTCAATTCTATCAAATATCCGTTTGTTCGTTGTGTCAAGTTGCTGTTTGTTTGAAATAACAAACCTGTTCACCCGAAGGAAAACTCGATGAAGTGCTATTAGAAGACATCCTGTCATAGCTTTTTGGTACATAAGGCTACCGTAGAAGCAACACACATTTGAAAAAGCGAGGCGCTGTAGAGCACTATTCGTTTGAATGCAAAATACAATTTCACCACTAGATGGGAGAAATTCCTACACATTGCCCCTTTAAAGTCATGTTGTGTTAAAGGGTTAGTTCACCCAAAAATGAAAATGATGTCATTAATGACCCACCCTCATGTCGTTCCAAGCCCGTAAGACCTCCGTTCATCTTCGGAACACAGTTTAAGATATTTTAGATTTAGTCCGAGAGTTTTCTGTCCCTCCATTGAAAATGTACACACAGTATACTGTCCTTGTCCAGAAAGGAAATAAAGACATCATAAAAGTAGTCAATGATTCCAGTCCACAATCTGACTTGTGATGCAGCCTGGAATCATAATCACACTATGTTTGTTCGTTTGACCAGAGGAGAACAGCTCCCCAACTGAGCCTAGTTTCTCACAAGGTTTTTTTCTCCATTTCTGTCACCGATGGAGTTTGGGTTCCTTGCCACTGTCACCTCTGGCTTGCTTAGTTGGGGACACGTAATATTCAACAATATTATTGATCTGACTGTACTGACACTATTGGATGAGAACGTCTCAGGTTACTACTGTAACCATAGTTCCCTGAGAAAGGGAACGAGACGATGCGTCACTTGACGCTTTGGGAACGCCCCCAGCGTGAATGCGTCTGAGCATCAATGTCAACTAGTCCAATGGAAAGAATGAGCGTCACGGGCGGGTGACGTCATGACCAGGAAGGCATAAGAGCACATCCGGTGAAACGCGGCATTAGCTTCAAAAAGTCGAAGCAAGCCGATCACAGGGATGCAGGAAGTATGGCAGGGTGACGCATCGTCTCGTTCCCTTTCTCAGGGAACTATGGTTACAGTAGTAACCTGAGACGTTCCCTTTCGAGGGAACTCGCGATGCGTCACTTGACGCTTTGGGAACGAGAATACCCAAAACGCCAGAATTCCAAGTATCTGAGTGTCAGTCTGTTGGAACTAAGCACTAAGCACCTGAGAACCTGGGGCAGCATCCAGGTCCAAACTGTAAAACCTGACGAATGTGAGCGGTGAAGACCAGCCTGCCGCATCACAAACGTCTTGGAGAGAAACCCCAAATAACAAGGCTTTAGAGGCCGCCATACCCCTCGTTGAGTGAGCTCTGACCACCAAGGGACACGGATGGTCAGAGTACTCGTATGCAAGTGAAATAGCCTCGACTATCCACTTACTAACCGTCTGTTTAGAAGCAGGAAGACCCTTCTTAGGTGATCCAAAGCAAATAAATAACTGGTCGGACTTCCTCATTGAAGATGTCCGATGAACATAAGTATCCAGTGCTCGCACTGGACACAAGAGGTTCAGCCTTTCCTGGTCCGCAGATGTAAAAAGAGGACAGAAACCTGCAGCACAATAGGCCTCGGAATAATGATAGGCACCTTTGGAACATATCCATGTTTCGGGTAAGAATGCCTTGGCCATCCCCGGTGCACTCAAGGCAGGTGGGGACCGAAAGGGCCTGAAGGTCTGACTCTAATAGGGACAAAATAGCTAGCAGAAAATAGTCTTAAAAGAAAGGAACTTCTCTGAGACCAAATCTAAGGGCTCGAAGGGATCCCCAGATAGGCCTTCTAGAACTGTTGCAAGGTCCCAAGCCAGCACCCTAGTGCAAGTTGCAGGCCTCAGCCTCAAAGTGCCACGAAGGAAACGAGTGATCAGGGGGTCTCGACCCAAAAATGTACTACCCACCAGGGCGTGGAAAGCCGCAATGGCCGCCACGTATACCTTAAGCGTGGAAGGACATAGACCTGATACAAAGCGTTCTTGCAGAAACTCGAATACTGTGTTTACTGAACAGTTAACCGAATCCCACTGACGCTGGTAACACCAAGAAGTGAAAAACTCTCGAAATTGTGAATATAGTTTCCTCGTAGCAGGAGCTCTGGAGCTTAGAATGGTCTCAACAACCTCGGTTGAGAGACCACTCTCTATGAGTTGGGCCCCCTCAGAGGCCAAACCCACAGTTTCCAAATCCCCTGCCGGGGGTGCAATATTGCATCCCCTGCCTGAGACGGAAGGTCTCTCCTGATCGGGACCTCCAAGGGAGGTCCGTCGAGGAGAAAAATTAGGTCCGCAAACCAAATTCAGCTCGGCCAGGGTGGTGCTACTAAATAGGCTTATTCCATCCTGGCGGAATCACTCCAGAACTCCTGGGAGCAGAGCAACAGGGGGAAATGCGTACAGACGTAGCCTCAGCCACGTCTGCACCATAGCAACCAGCCCCGAGGGGACTGGTTGAGTGAGGGATAACCAGAGTGGACAGTGCGTCGTATGCTGAGACTAGGGATGCACCGATCCACATTTTTTCACTTCCGATCCGATCCCGATACCTGAATTTGGATATCGGCTGATACCGATTCTATTCCGATACCAGAGCTGTGTTTGCTTTAATATTATTATTATCATTATTGTTGATTTTATATGATGCTGAAATAAACTCCTCTCAACAGGCAAGTATGATATGTACGTATCTATGTGTGTATGTCCTAAAAGGCAACTTTAGGTAAATATAAGGTCAGAAAAACAGGAAATCCTGTTAACAGGAAAAATCCCATTCTGAAAGCAAATATGCAACTGTAAGGGTTTCAAATTGATTGTCATGTCAATATTTATTACATTCCCAAAATGTCAAATACTTGAGTCTTGAAATATAAGAAAAGTGTATCTTACACACACACACTATCAATAAAACAGTTTGCATCAACAGCAAAAAAACAAGTACACTGGCTCTTGTAGCATCAACAAATCAAGGTTTTAAAATGTAAAATATTAGAAATATAAGAAAAGTGCAATAGTCCAACATTTTCGTAGGCTATTCGTGATTCAGCTGCTCTGAATTGTCAAAACACCATTCAAACTCTATTCAAACTTCTTGCTACGGATGTGAAAAACGCAGATTTTTTTTACGACGGATGAAAGTTTCAGTGGCAGTATGCAAGCGTGATTGACATAACGTGAGGTCGTATTTATTTTTTAACGTGCGAAAATTTCAGACGTGAATTTCGTACTCCGTGTGCAAGGGCCTTAACACACACACACACACACTATCAATAAAACGGCTCCCGTTGTCTTTCTGCCCACTGGCTAAAAAATCCTCGTGCTCTTTAACATGGTGCTTTTTAAAATGTTTGATTGCGTTCGTTGTGTTGACCGACGCGAGGGAGCTTCCACCTCTCTGAATTACAGCTTTGCAAACATTGCATTTTGCTGTCTTGCTCCGCGGTGTTTCCAGTGTGAAGTATTTCCACACAGCGGACATAATGCTGCTCAATGCTTTCCTGCTAGCTGGCTGCAAACTGCGGAATGGATTTTCTGAGCGGAGGCGTGTCTCATGACTCTGTGTCTATTTGAGCCGCGCCTCCGTTCAGGAAATCCATTCCACAGTTTGCAGCCAGCTAGCAGACTAGCCGGCGGGAATCAATTTTGGAGTCATTTCAGCAGACAACATTAAAGCGCAGACATGGCTCATGGATATCGGATATCTCCGCAGGTTGGATCGGGAAAATCCGATACGTGAATTTACGCTGGTATCGGTCCCGATACCGATACTGGATCGGATCGGCCCCATCCCTAGCTGAGACGAGAACAAATCCACTTCTGCCTGGCCATAAAACTCCCATATTTGCTCCACCGCCTCGGGGGTGACGCTCATTCTTTCCATTGGACTAGTTGACAATAGGCTTGTTTGAGATGAGCAAAATCTGCGCAGAACCGATCACCGGTGATCAGCGCGAGATGCATGCCGGTTAGAAATGTGTCCGAGTGCGGTCCGCCTTGCTCTGATGTCATTCTGACGTGAGTCAAAAAAGACTCGCGACCGCAAGGCGCACGTGTCGGATTCTGCAGTCGCGCGCAGTTGCTCTCCACCGACTGCGCTGATCAAAAGCATGATGGGAAACGACTTGCTGACGGCACAGCTTAATGCTCATTGGTTTAAACAACCGTGTTTTGTATTGAACCATGTATTGTTCTCTTTTAAAATGTTTGATTTTAAAACTCTGATATCATGTTTTATGTGTATAGATTATGTGTGGATATCCCCAAACCCTCAGACAGTGCGATCTATTTGATGTATTTTTTTTTTTTTATTAAAAATAAAAACACATATCTGTAAAGAAAAAAAAATGATTCATAAACATATAGGCCTATTTAAAATGGAATTAAATAAGTACTTTGAGTGTCAGGTGTCAGATCCACTGCGAGAAGAGCGATCTGTCCGGCTTGCCTGCGCTTTTTTCACTCCTCCTCTCACTGCAACCGCCTACTCTCGACTACATTTCAGGCGAGGCAAGGCGCATCTCAAACAAGCCTAGTGATGCTCAGACGCATTCACGCTGGGGGCGTTCCCAAAGCGTCAAGTGACGCATCGCGAGTTCCCTCGAAAGGGAACTGAACTTAGCTGGATGACGACATCAATGTTTTCTCCAGAGCTGATATATAGCTGAATTGAACTCATTTCATATTTGATGAACTTTACACAGTTATTGAACCAAACTGAATCAACACTGAACTAACCTCAGTTGAACAATGACACTATATTTTATTTTCAGAGCTGTTTTACAGCAGCATTTAAATCTGTTTGCATCACTGACTCATTCGTTTTCTGTTTATCCCTGTAAAGCTGCTTTTAAACAATCTTTATCGCACTATATAAATAAAGATGATATGAGCACGTGCATGTAAGTGCACAAGACTGCCAGGTCTATATAAAATGCCAATGCTCAGCACCCTTAATGCACACTAAATCCACTGCCGCTTCGGAGCAGCATTTGAGGCTAAGCATATCCCATCATTCATCATGTGCCCTGAAATCATAAAACTTTAGGAAAACTTACACAGTATAGGCTAAGTTAATTTCATTAAATATTTTTTTTGTAAAATGTAAAGTGCTGGACTTTTAATTGGTACAAGGGTGAGTAGGATGTATTTTATAAAACGTTTGTAGCTGCTTTTTTGTTGTCTGTTGCACAGGGACAGACATTTAGAAGTTTATTTAAATGTACAAAGTATTGAAAATTAAAAAGTGCAAATGAAGCTCTGTAAAAACTTTACTTACAATTTTACAACACTAGGTTGTCCCATCGAATAATCAAAAGGTCTAAACACACTTGACATCTTCACAATCAACACTTTTGCCAAATAGGAAATAAGTAATGTAAGTAGTCCAGTGGTAAAGTGCAAAGACGGCATTTATTGGAACAAGCTCAGAATATGCGATTTCAGACGCAGCCTGTGGCTAACAAATATATTGAGGGGGGTGATCCTCATACATAATGAAAACATGTAAATTATTACGTGTGCAGTCTTCATCTCATGTGAGTGTACTATACATTCACATAACTCTTCACAATAACAATTTATTTCATTATGAGTAAAACTTTTTAAATTAGCACCAAACTTCTGAATGCACCTTTAGAGGCTCAAATATAGTTCATGTAAAAAAACATGATTCATACATGCGTAGACAGTTCACGTGCATGGAACCTAATTCACGTACACACCCAAAAAGTTCACGCTGTTTATATTTGTATCAAGATTGCTCAAGGTAAGTGGACAAACTTGATTGAGAATGTTGAAAGAAGTTCCAACAATTTCTTTTTTTAAATGTTCACTTTTTTTAAATGTTCACTTTTTTACCTTTTCAATAATGTAATATTCAATTAAATTTGTATACATTTATCATACCAATTGCATGCATTTTATTTTATTATTTATCAATTTATATATATATATATATTTTGCTTCTAAATCAAAGGTTATTTAAAAGTTATTTGCCACTTCAATTGTGATTGTAAAGGACTTGAAGCAAATATCAAAATGAAGTGCTGCAAAAGATGATGATTGCTGAGTTGTTTGCAAGTACTTGCTGATAAATAATGCATTTACACAAATGTATCATAGGCTTGTTTTTTTAATAGTTTTTTTTTTTTTGCCAAATTAATGTCTATAATGTCATTATGACTTTTGTAAACCTAATGTGCTCCTGAGAAAAGCAGACTGTTGCGGAAAACCGTCATAACGTTCTTAATTTGTAATATGATGATGATGTTTTTGTACGGGGAGGCTGTTGGCGTCTGTCACTGTGTATATTTGGCACAATAATACACAGCTGTGTCTTGAACTTGCATATTCTTTCCCTGCAGTGTTATTGTGTTACTGGAGGTGTCTCTGGTGATGCTGAACTGGCTTTTCAGGGAATCCTTGTAGTCTAAGCTTCCACCACTCCAGATCACTCCAATCCATTCCAGAGCTTTTCCTGCAGGCTGACGAATCCAGGCTGTACCATAGCTAGTAACTGAATAGGAGACTTTGCAGCTGATAGTTAGAGTGGCATCAGGATGGACAGTCAGAGACTCAGGCTGAGTGAGTTCATATGAATCTATACCTGTATCAAATGAAATAATACCTGTTAGTAAAATAGCATGAAGTTTAAAGACCTTTAACAACAGCTTCTTTTTTTTTGCAACAAAATGATGTATCACACAGAAAAGTAGACTAAACTTACAGGATACTACAGCCAGAAACACTAAAGATGAAGAGATCATGGTGTTTCACAGCACAGTTTGAATGGACTGAAGCGGTTCTTCCCTCCCTCTAGTGATCAGATGAATGTATAAACTGACTCATGCCTGGTGTTTAAATAACTGATGATTTACATAAACACACAGAGCAATCCACTTCACACCCACTTCACATGCTCAAACAAGAATATTGGGATTACGCGAAGAGGCATCACACTGTCCAAGCCTTTTGGTTTTTAATTTGATGATTTTAGTCATTATTTATATGGTTGAAGTCCATTAGCAGAACATGCAAACAGATTATAATGACTGTAAGTGATTCAAACTATCAAAATATAAAATGAAGGAAGTATTCTTTCATTTAATTATTCCAGTATCACTCTGAATGCAAAACTTACATTTGATCAAAGCAAAATCTGATTTGAAAGAATGGAGCTTTTTTTCAATTTTCCCAGGTTACTTTTTTTTAGGTTACTTTTTTTTATTGTACCTGTAGGTAAATTTGTTTTACAGTGCACTGCCATTTTATGGCATCCAGTACAAAAACACACAACACAGAACACTCCACAACACATAAAGACAAGAAAATAAATACTGCATACTTAGTAAAGTGCTCTCAAGAAAGTGCTCTCAAAACATTACATGTTCTTTGTAAAATCATAAAACCCCTAGTAGGCCTACAACATTTCCGAAAAACCACCTCTACAATTAGTTAATCCTATTAATCGCATTTGGTACGAAGCTGCTCTATGGAGCGAATTATGTGCCAAAACCCAACCCAGTCTCACGGCAGTTCGTGATATAGTCACGAAATTTAATCTATTGATTCGTGTTCATAGACACGAATTTCCCTTTTTTTTCGTGTCACTCAGCACGACTTTCAAGCCAATGCATTTCAATGGGATATATTTTTCGTGCCTGCAACACGTTTTTCTTTCGAGAGCACAGTATTGTTTTTTCTCAATTCTTATTCGTTTTGCAAACTTTAAGGGTACACTACCAACATTTAATCAGGAGGTTTTAATCCTTGTTTTTATTGCTTTATTTTCGCTAGGCTAAGAATGATGATTCGTGTCCATGAGCGCGAATTTTCTTCTTTTTGTTCGTGTCACTCAGCACGACTTTCAATCCAATGTATTTCAATATGGGACATATTTTTCGTGCCTGTAGGCTACCATGTTTTTCTCGAGAGCAGAGTATTGTTTTTTTCTCAATTTTGCGAACTTTATGGGTAGCCCTCCACTATCAGGAGGTTTGAATCCTTGTTTTTATTGCTTTATATTCGGTAGGCTACTCAACATTAATCAAATTAAGACTCGTGTCCATGGGCACAAATTTCTTTCTTTTTTTCGTGTCACTCAGCACGACTTTCAATCCTATGTATTTCAATGGGACATATTTTTCGTGCCTACACCACGTTTTTCTTTCGAGAGCACAGTATTTTTTTTATCAATTCTTATTAATTTTGCAAACTTCAAGGGTAGCCTACACTAAGCCCTACCAACAATTAATAAGAAGATTTTAATCCTTGTTTTTATTGCTTTATATTCGGTGGGCTACGCAACATGAATCAAATGATTATTCGTGTCTAGGGGCACGAATTTCCTTCTTTTTTTCGTGTCACTCAGCACGACTTTCAATCCAATGTATTTCAATGGGACACACTTTTCGTGCCTGTGCCACGTTTTTCTTTCGAGAGGATTTTCCCCCCTCAATTTTTATTAATTTTGCAATCTTCAAGGTATACACTGCCCTACCAACAATTAGGCCTAATAAGAATATTTTAATCCTTGTTTTTATTGCTTTATATTCGGTGGGCTACGCAACATGAATCAAATGATGATTCGTGTCCATGGGCACGAATTTCCTTCTTTTTTTCGTGTCAATCAGCACGACTTTCAATCCAATGTATTTCAATGGGACACACTTTTCGTGCCTGCACCACGTTTTTCTTTCGATAGCGCAGTATTGTTTGTTCCCTCAATTTTTATTAACTTTGCAAACTTCAAGGGTAGCCTACACTAGGCCCGCCGCCCTAACAACAATTAATAAGAATATTTTAATCCTTGTTTTTATTGCTTTATATTCGGTGGGCTACGCAACATGAATCAAATGATGATACGTGTCTAGGGGCACGAATTTCCTTCTTTTTTTTCGTGTCACTCAGCACGACTTTCAATCCAATGTATTTCAATGGGACATACTTTTCGTGTCTGTACCACGTTTTTCTTTCGAGAGCACAGTTAGGCTATTGTTTTTTCCTCACTTAATTATTTTGCCAACTTTAAGGGTTGCATTACTCAAAATTTAATCAGGAGAGTTTAATCATTGTTTTATTGCTTTATAATCTAGGCTACTCACATATTGTAAACAATCGTCAGTGCTATAATAGCCCAAATATAGGCCTATAATACATATAGTAACGTAAATATATTCTTCCTGAACGGGACTGCAGAGTTACGGCTAAATGTTGCCCTTTCTTTTCGGAGAAATACCGGTTTTCCATCGGTTTGGTGTGTTAAATCTAACAGTAACTACATTTCCCACGAGCCTTATCGGCCGTTATGGTGAAGACGACAGAAAAAACTGAGGACCCTCCACCACCGATTGTCTTTTAATTATATCCTCATCTTTTTTCAACACAAACGCGAAAGTGTGCTTGATAATTCAACAATAGTATGTTATGGCCATCAGTTTTATTTGTTTCCAGCATTACCCATGATCATCAGCTTCCGTTGCTATGGAGACGGAGCCAGCCCGCTTGATTTCTCATTGCGCTCAAACCACTTTCCAGGTAAGTTGCAGGCTCATAGAGTCATACGTAACGATCACGTTTTGCTTAAATGCTATAAAAATCGATGACTTCCTTGAAAATGTATTATTCACATGGTTTACAGGGTAGGGCAACGAATTAAAGCCCGACGAATTAAAGGTTTCCTCAAAATCAGAAAGAAAAAACTAACTGAAATTAGGCTTGCTACATGGCTAACGTTAGCCAACTTCAACATAAGCTAACTCTATTTATCTAGATGATGTCATTTTCTCTCGATCATCGTGGTTCACCCATAAGGTCACTGTAATGTGTCAGTAATAAAAATATTATCACTTTATCTAACGTTATAGCCTACTGTACGCTGCCTTTAACCCTGTATTACAGACCCGTTTTCATTTTTTATCAAAATAAAAATTATACAATTAATAATTTTTTCAACCTCAGACTCATTGCCCTTGGCTCACTTTCTGTGAAGAACATATATCCGAACACATTTTCAATGACCACACACTGTAACTTACACCAACCCCCACCTAAAATTTCCACACTTTTATTAGCCCGAACATCCTGTGTGTGTGTGTGTGTGTGTGTGTGTGTGTAGTGTAGTGTAGTGTGAGTGCATGCATGTGAGAGAGAGAGATTGTGTGTAAGTGTGAGAGAGTGTGAGTGCAAAAGTGAGTTTTGTTTCTACCCCTGCCGTTCCCGCACAAGGTTGCAATTCTTAAATGTGATCTAATAAAGGTAAAGGGAAAGTATTAACCATATATGCTGTTTATATTGCTTGTAATTGGGATGAAGTAAACATCTGTTGAGTATTTTAACATAAATTGTTTGATTATGTTGAATTAAAAACCCAAAAATGCAGCGGGTCCACCAGACCCACGAACACTGGCTGAATAACAAAAATATGAACACCACACAAGGGTTAAATCTAGGATGGCGAACACCAGGCACATGTTACGCGCCTTTTAACAGTCGCACAGGAAATAGGAACAACGTGAATCTGTATTTATAAGAAAATGGGAATCACTCACTATTATTGTACACTTTTTAAATCTTAGATCAACATAACACTAAGCTACATAATTAACATTTTCTGTTCTCCCTGCAGATCCTGTTAAACACACCACCTGTCCGAACTTATCCTGAACCTGATTCTTAAAACACAAAGGCACTTTTAAGAGCCAACCTCTATCTCTTTTTTTTTCTATATCTCACATCCTCTCTGTTCTCAATATCTATATTTATTTCCATCTCTCTAATCTATATCTGTCTATCTCAGTCTTTATTTGTTGCTTGTTCTTTTCTCTCTGTCTGTCTTTGTCTACTAGTCTGTCTGTCTGTATCTGACTGCATTGCAATGGCCACCAAGCATAAACTTGATTCAAAGGATCCCCACTACCAAGAGGGGAGACGCATGGCTCTGGAGCTGAAACATGAACACATTCTAGCTGAAGCCAGGGTTAGAGTTTTTATACAGCTCAATAATTTTATTTTTGAACTTGACAAATTGAAGTAAAACCTGATGAGGAATGTGTAAGAAGGATGAGTGTAGAAGATTTTATACATGTATATTACATGATACATCCTACTATGCTCTGTGGTATGTGTTAATGAGGGAATATAATAGAATAATAATACTATATGCATTTGGCAGATGCTTTTATCCAAAGCGACTTGCAGTGCACTTAAAGGGACAATCACCCCAATCCCCATATCCATTATATTTTAGAAGAATGGACTCCCTCCAAGTTACAGAGACTTGGAGAATCTATTCCAAGGATCATTTAAGCTGTTCAACACCTTACTAACACACTTTGTTGTGTTTTGCTTTCACTAGTTACCTGCCTTTTGGTTACAGTACTTTTAACAACATCAGTCTTACAAGAAATATTCACTTCAATACACAGAGAGCAGCTGATCAGAGAAAACGTGTACGAGACCCTCCACACACCTCTAAAAGGGACTCTGTAGGACGTGGTAAGCCGAGGGAGAGGCGAGGAGGGCGACGCCAAGCCTCCGCTACAGGTTATCTCTGAATTATTTGACATGTGTTCTAGGAATTTACTATGTCAATGTTGGACCAACTCAAATTAGAAAGCTAATTGTTTATTGAGTTTAAAATATTCCAATATCTAAAAAGTAGATAAACCTTTCAGTGACACTATTGTAGGGACATTACCAAGTACTTATGTAATATGTCTGAAATATGTCTGATTTCATAAATTGTTCAGTATATAGGTTGAAAAGAAGACCATAAATGCAGTGTGATTTGTTCTTATTCTTCTATGTGCTGTTTTACAGCCACATACCCCACGGTTGAGTGCTCCCTGTCATCCAGTGTGGAGGTTCCATTTACTGCAACCTCAACAGAACTAAATCCTCAAGAGGAATTTGGTAATTCACAGTGATGAATTTATGCATTTATAGTTTTTTTTTAAAAAGTTTTTTATTGTTCATTCTAATACTGATCAGTTGACTTTTAATTGTTCCTTATCTAAATTATTCCTTGACGTTTTATTTCGTATTTTCTTTACAGAAAAAAATATGGAGAGGCTCTCTGATATTTTGGCGTCATGTCCTTCTGCTGCTGAGCCTCAAAGAAGCTCTGCATCATCATGGTCTTTTCGGCAGCAGAAAGCCTTCAGAGCGCTTGAAAGAAGCAAGACCATACCACCTTAAATGCCTTATTTCAAAAGAGGCTGTTGGTCATCCCCTGTGTTGCCTTTGCAACGAGCCTGCTGTTATTTGGTTGGTTTTCATTAATATCAAACTTCAATTACCCAGGGTAGGTTTGCTGAGTGCCCTGCTTTATAGGCTAAGATACATGTCTTTTGGGTTGGGAGAAGACTTGGATGATGAAAATTCTTGCTGTTAAGTGACAGTGCTAAACACTGAGCCACACTCAATTTAAATATTAAATTGAGTGTACTGTACTTTATGAGTTATTCACCTGAAATAATGTATTATATTAGAATATTGTTTTACTTTCTCCCTAGGCGCAGAGAGTGTCTTCCTGAGGAGTGGTTCTGCGGGGACTGTGATGTATTGCATCACAAAAAACAGCCACTCCACAACAGGGAATGCGTGATTCGTGGGGTTTTTCAACCCATTCCTCCAACCTCATGCATCATTAAAGGGGAAGATGGATATTGCACCAATGAGCAAGGTACATTCTCATGAAAGCCCTAATTTTGCGTTTCAATGTATGTCTGCAGACAGTTACAGATAATCTAAATTATTGGTTTTCCTTCTTTTTGCCAGCTTGCATTTTGCCAACTGTGAAGGTGCCAGACTGCTCCTGTGGAGCCACAAACTTCACTGTGTTACCAGGCAAACCAGTGATTTTAATTACGATCAATGGTAAAAAATAATAATCAATATTTAGATTTTTATTGTAGATTTGATGTTTGTCACACTAGTGTACGTATTAAGTATGTGGTAATTAAATGTGTATTTTATTATTATTTTTTTCTTGTTCCAAGGGCGTTTTGACTTGCATCAGCCACTATATGTATGTCAAACATGCCAGCAGCAGTGGACCCCTGACATGAAGGACCTCCTAAGAAGTGGATATTGGCCAGCCTCTGTCCAGAACTCCACACTTTATACACTGGACCTTCTGAGCTCCCTTCAGGAACTCAAGATCATTTCTCCGGGATTCTCCAGACAAGCCTTCGCAAAGCTGCTGGAGCATCGCACTAAGTGTGGAGGAAGAGTAAGTGTAAATGTTATTACCATATTATAACATTTCTTTCCAAAAGCAGACAATATCACAAATACTATTTAATTCTATATATTTTCCAGTCTGGACCTATCAACGGCGATGCACTGCAGCGCAGCTTCTTAGAGCTTTCATATGCATCATTTGAGGAAGACCAGCTCTGCTGTAGTGCTCCTTTCACCTGCCCAGCCTGCACGCCGGAAATGTTGGCCGTTTCAGCAGATGGAAACAGAAAGCTATATCGCTTTCGCCGAAACGGAAGGTGATCTTTCTTTCAGTCTTTTTACTGATTTATTTTCTTACTTTATATATTTCATGGATGGATTTTTTTATTTTTATTTCTTCCTCAGCTCTGATGATCCTGGCTTTTTTGAGGGGCTCTTTGTGGCTGAAGACAGTGCGGTGTCTAGATTTGTCGACACCATACAGAAAGCAGTGAGAAATGCAAGTTGACAAAATAGTTGTTACAATATTAACCATAACCCCACTTCAATTACTTCTGCCTACCAACTACAAAATCAAATTGAGAGAATAAATGCCATATATTGAATGACACCATTGCTTTTATTTGATTTGTCATGTTTGTTTTGTGTGTCATAGACACAGGGAAGAGGCACATGTGGGGACTCCCAGTGGACAGCAGTGAGGGAAATTTCAAGGAGGGCTTCAAAATTGGATGAAGAGGGGATGGAGGTTGCTGTGTGCCGCCATGGATTCCTTCTGAAAGCCCTTAATATGTACAGGGGGGAGATATTTGCCTACCCTATGTATCTTCAGAAGGACCTCATGTCAGCCAAGGGCAAGGTACAATTCTTCGCGATGGACGTGGCTTGCAAATACTGGCCATACTTGGAGAAAGCTGCTAGTGTTCTTCCTGGTCTTCAGGAGCTGACCACTATGAAACCCTTTCTCAGTGTGATGCATGCTCGAGCCCATGCTACTAAGTGTGAGGTGTGTATAGTATTTTGGCATCATATGTACATTTGTAGGATTTACAAGGACATTAATAATATGAAATTGAAGTTAAGATACACTATAGCTTGTCTTTTTGCATAACCAATTCTTGCACAGCAACATGACATCATGACTTTGCGTAAACATACATGCCACTTTCAAGTCAAGTGGCGTGTTATCTATACGCATTTTGAGCTATCCGCGCGTATGTCCACGCCGAAACGAACCGTCATCTTTTGCGTGTATGTCTACACCGTTAAATGTCCAAGTGATTCCGCGTGTATGTGTACACCGTTAAATGTCCGAGCCGTTAAAAGTGAACTAAGTAACTTTTTTACCTTAACCAAACAGCTTTGGAGTCATTGTAATGTTTATATTACTGATTTCGTGTTGAATGGTGGTCGTCTCGCACCCCCCTGGTGCCTGTGAGCCGCAAAACCACCCTTGCAACTTTGGGCCGGCGGGCCGCCATCCATCCAGTATCCGGCTAGCTATAAGAAAAAGGTAACGCTAGATATTGAATTCTTCAAGTTTTCGTAATGGCTGATGTAAAAAAGAAGAAGAAAGCTCGGAAATCTTTGTCAGTGGACCAAAGAGGAAACGGGAGACTGACCACTGTTATTATGAAATTTCAAACCAAACGTTATGAACTAATAAATTATAGCCTTACCATAGTACACGTATTCTTGAAAAATAAATAAACAAACTAGGCTACGTGTTTGACTTTGTTTGGTCAATCGTTATGATGGACAACTCGGATCACCGGCAAAATTATAAAAGAATGTAACGTAACATTTATTTTGATAATGCATAATCTAAGTAGCTATAGCTGTAGGCTAAACTAAAAATAAATAAATAGCTGAAATATTTCTTATAGTATTGTTTTTCGCCATAATGTTACTGATTACGTTTGGCAACACTATAAAAATATACACTATCTCCACTATACAAATATGCAATAACATTTATATGATATTGTTCTGAGAATCATACATACCTCAGTGGACATGGCTCCGTTTGTTCGCCGGCTTCTCTGAAAACAAATGCACATGGCCTGAGCGAGATGGGAGGGGGTAGAGTTGACAACGAGTTTAAGACAGTTTTCTCATATATATATATACTGCGAAACTGTAGGGGGAGCTCGAGAGAGAAACCTGCGAGAAAACAGCAAAGAAATTGCCAGTCTTACTGAGCGCTGCTTTAAATGTCCGAGGGAAATGAAGCAAAATGTATATCTACATCTGGGGAGCGATATTTTTTTTCCATAGGATGGTAGGGGTAGAGTCATAAATGGTATTACCCCAGTGACGGGTAGGTTTAGGGATGGGGTTGGGGTAGGTGATATATGTGTATATATATATATATATATATATAGTAATGTAGGGTTAAGTCGTTGATAAACACGCTGAAAAGCGATTATGCGTGTTGATAGCATGCCAAAAATGGAAATATGAATTGGCGTGTCATACATACGCCATTTCATGAGATCAGTCTGGGCACAGATTGGAATGCCCTTTGATGCAAATTGTTGTTTGTGATATTGGGCTATATAAATAAAATTTAATTGAATTTCTTCCACCCTTTATTAACAGATTAAATGGAGTGGCAGGAACCAGGAAGGAGCAGGGACAACCGCTGGTGAGAAGGTGGAGCAAGTGAACAGCTACCTCTCACGTTGTGCCCTGACGACCAAATACATGTCCAAAGCAGGTGATCAGAGTGTTTGCAGTATTCTTGTATACTTTTTTTAGATTGATCATCATAACCTCATTATTTGCTTTCAACAGCACGGGTGGACATGCTTACATTGCATGCAATGGGTTGGAACGAGAAAAAAAATCTCTTTACATCAGGCACTTTCCACAAGATATGTGAAGGTAAGTCTCCCATTAATTGTTTTGTGTGTCCTTTTGTTGTGTTAACTTGGCCTGTTGTTAATCATACAAAGTTTTAATCCTGATTATTGTATAACACTGTTCATCAGACTTGTCAGAGACTCCAGGATGAGACTGCAAGGCTAGCTGACCTAAAAACAGAGCTACATTGCACAGATGAAGTGGTGTCACAGTGGCTATCTGATGTGAAGGAATGGGCAGCTGGTGGTAAGAATGACCAGATAAAAGAAACAACAAACATCCTTTCCCACTATCAAAATTTTAAGTTTGATATTAAAGAGCAGCAAAAAAATATTAGGCTGATCTATGGATTACAATACAGTTGGTGACATCACCTGCCACCGAAGACCAGCCAACTATGTGTCAACATCTAATGTGATGCCACATTTATGTCAGGTTTATTAGTATTTTCCAGTTTCCCTGCAGGAAGTGCACATACCAAGTTTAATTAAGTTGGATTAAAAGGTTTTACATACAAATTCAAACAGAGAAACGGTTCTGTGTTGTTTAAACAGTGAATTTGCTTTCACTATTTCTTCTACAGAGACAACTGATACAACTCATGCCAGTCAAGGCACCACACACAGAGGACTTCAGCAATCAATTGAGGGGCTCTACCTTAGTGTGAGGCAGCGGAAGCGAACCCTCTACCGTCAGAATGGTATAACTATAAAATATGATAGGTTGACAAATTCAAGCTACTGTATGCATCCTACTTCACCAACATGGAATTAGCAAATAATGAGGTAGCACAGTTTAGCTCAATCATTGAATTCTGTTCTTTAAATGACCAGTCTGTAGAATTTAGTGGTATATCTCAGTGATGTTTGAAGTAATTAATGCACAATTATTATTTTCAGGCGATCATGAAAAGTAAGTGTGTGTGTGTGTGTGTGTGTGTGTGTGTGTGTGCGCGTGTGTGCGCGTGTGTGTTATTCCTGCCAATAGATTCCCCCCAAAATGTTAAACACTGGACCTTTGTTACCCAGTTCAGTCTACATTATAATTTTCACATACTACAAAAACTGCAGCTTTGCTTTTCACATTTTTGTTTTTTTTCTTGCCTCACACCTCTGCCCCTATACTTCATGTCTTTCTAGACAGCAGCAAGTTTCGCCATCGCCTTCGAAGGAAGCTGGCAGAAGACAAAAAGCTCCTTCTTCAGAAGATAAATAAATACAATGATCTTGTACTACACACTGCAACAAACATTGACGTAGCTGTGGTGGAGCATTCCCTAACTGGAGAGAGTACTGTGTCTCAAATATGGCCGTGGGAGGTTCATGGCAGTGGTATGTCTGTTTTCAGATGCTTCAAAGGAATTTATTTACAGTTCTGCTAGAGTATACTGAGTTCAGTATATTACTGAACTAAGGCATGCATGTTACATATTGAGTGTTGTAATATTCATTTAGTTTAATGGTGTATTCTCAGTTTTCTTATGTATCAATTTGATAAAAAACTAAATGTTTGTAGTGATTATGCAAGATTGTCTCATGTGTACATATAACTGTAATTGATTCTTAGCAAACATTTCAATCAAGAAACAAGTGCATGACCAAGTGATGTTAACAATGCGACTGCATGAGGAAACAAGTGTTTTGGTGTTGGAGATGGCACAACACTGCACATGGTTGCAGAGCCTGGCAATGGTTCTCAAAAACAAATTGGCTGAGGAGGGTAAGTTAAATTAAAACCCTGTCCATTTAATGTGAAAAAAAAAAAAAACACTCATCAGTCTCAGTCACAGAACTTGGATGGAGTAGATTGGTTATTGCTTTGCCGTAGCCATTTGGTATGAACATAAAATAGGGATTCAACTTGTTACTGTAGCTATTGTAACAAGTCAGTAAGACTATAAAGATTCACATTTGCTTGAAAGATGTGCAGATTTGTTGTACTATGGCTGTTACTTGAAACATTGGACTTTGTGTCCTGATATGTTACATGGGGTTAGCATAACATCAATATTATTATCTCCTCCAGTCAACATAGAAAACCTTGCTGGTCAGCAAGTAACAATGCGTTAACTCAGCACAACTGTAGTGAAGAAAGCTGTTTTAAGTTAACAGTTATCAAACATGGGCACAAAACTTTGGGCTTTCCTCCATAAAGTCACCTCGGTGACCCGTCATGTTGCCTCAAGTCGTTTTATACAGAAGCAAGCCTGGTCCCATGTCAGCGATACACATAAAAATGCCAACCATCCTGCTTGTAGATTTGAATAGGGGATATCTTTTTACTCCATTTAAGTTCTTTGGTCTAATGAAACAATTTTAGTATAGTTTGTCTTTAATGTAATCTCTTTTGTATTTTGAGACAAATGAGGGACTTTGCTGTCTCTTAAGAAGAAGACTATCAGAGGTGTCAGAAAGGCTCCAAGTGGTCCTCCAACAGTACAAGACTGCTTTAGGTCCTGAGGCCTCTGTCCTTCTACATGTTGAAGAGGAATGTCAAAGTGGCCTCAGTAGTCCAGACACCAGTGAGGATGAAGAGGAAAACACAATTTAGGTCATTTATTCATTAATATGTACATTTGTCTGTTTTTGGAATAACCCCCTGTTACTGTTTATAATAATTTATATTGTGTATTTCATTAATGCTTTACACACCTTATTTGTTCTAAAACAGCTGAAATTCACCCTCTTATTCTAATTCTTGCTTTTTTGTTTTTCTGTATTTCTCCAGATGGAAGCTGCACGAAGGACTGCGTTGAAGGAAATGGACTTGCCCTATAGACCTTACGCACCAGAGAAACGAGGGCGCCGCCATCTTTAGAATATTGTCTTTGAACTTCCGTTTATGCGGTCACTCTGTATATTTCTATGGCATCAACTTGGCATGTATGATATTACCAGATGTAATTACTGGGCTCACATGATATTTGGGTAGTGAATTCATACCCTTTTAAGAGAGACCCCCCTTGATTGTGGTGACCCTGTGACATTTCCTCTTGCACCAACGTCAGGCCAAACTTTTGACTTGCATGCAACAAATGTTATGAACCGATTTTTGCAATTTGCTGAGCAATGAATCATGTCATTTTTGTTGACCTCATGACGTTCCCTGTAGCACAACCATTAGACCAGAATGTAAAATTTGATTTGGTCTAATTGGGCAGATTCCCATGAAATCTTGTAAGCACATGATGACTTTGGTGACCTCATGACCATTCCTCTATCATCACGTTTAGGCCATAATTTAAAAACTCGTTCTTGACCACTTGCATTTTTTATGTTGTGATTATACTTTATATTGTATATTATTACAGTTGACAGATGACTTGATTCTCTGTTTTGCTGGAGCTTTTCAAGTGAACTTATCCTCACAGTCCAGTGTTTTTAAATACAGCCGTATGGCTTGTTTGACAAATATGCATTTGGTGTATTTTCAGTGGTATTGTTGAGAAAGACAAGAAATAAAATATTTCCAAAGATTACTCTTTACTACATTGTTATTGAAAAACAATATTTGATATTTTTATGGTTGATAAAAGCCAATAGCTGGATAAAACTTATAACTTAAATAACTTATTTATATGTGGAATCTTGTTTAATTTAACATCCCACTGTATCATTAATTCATTACTTTAATGCATGTCTTTTTTTCTTATTTTCAAACAACCAAGCTTGCTTGTAAATAAACAAGTAATATCTAGTATATGTAAGGTGTATATACATGTTACATTTTCCTCGATTGCTGAAACCATAACTATGGTTTTGAACAAAAATTTCAAAACCATAACACCGTTAATAAAAAAGCACACACTTTTCCCCAAACTATAAACACTATTGCTCAGTTTTGACACATGCAAAACTTTACACACACATCCCTACATTTTTCATTGCCTACAATGTTGTAATTTAGTATAGCATTCAGCACAGCTTCAGCTCAATTAGCACACAATCACCCAGGAGGGTTAGGGTTAACCCTAACCCAGGAGGAAACACAAAGAGTCAAAACTGATCACACAGCAATCGCAACCTTCAATAGATCGATGGAAGGGATAAGATGAGAGGTGGAGGAGAAAGGGGAAGGGGAAAGAGACAAGCAGTCTCAGATGAGATTTGTGCCACTTTTGACCATGGTATGACTATGAGGGAGGCTGGGCGACGAGTACGGCCAAACTGGAGTCGCTTCACCGTCACCTCGATCATAAGAACCTTCAGGGAGGAAAACAGGTACAGTAGGTGTACTTCAGACTGCTGTAGGATTGAAAATAATCCAAGACATTTGAAATGAACATTACAGTGGTCCACCCTTTCTTTCAACCACAAGGACCATTTGGAGTTCCCAAAGGCATAGAGGAGTTACATGCTGGGTCTGATAGTGATCAAGGCCTGTAGGCCAAGATGTTTGTACTTTGGGGGTCTATGAATTATCACACCTTTAGAACAATGGGGGAAGTGTAATTATCTGATTGGTCAGTTTGAATGTCTCACATTTGGGTTTTAGTCACATGGTCAGGGAAAGGATAAAAGAAAACTGTAACTGTTGCTCTGTCTCTTTTAATGCTCTGCTCTTTTTATGCTCTGGCTGGGTAAGATTATTGGTATAAGTCATCATCTCATACATCTATTTTGTAACTATTTTAAGTGTAACCATAACCATATTTTGTCATTAAACCTTTTCAATTACAACTAATGTGCTAAATAGTTTTGATTTGGTATTGACTTTGAAGAGCTACCTATTGCAATACAATACTGTCACTCTCTATAGCAACGCTCTCCCCACATATTAAGCTATTGTAACTGCACTTATTTCCGTTGTTGGTATAAGTGGCAGTGGGTGGAATAGACAAGAAATGTAGTTTTACCATCTTGCTGATAACATTTCTTTAGTCATTCAGCAGTCTTGCAGCCTGAACCCCTGCAAGAAATCCACCCTTACACCACTCTTACTGTAACTTTTGACTCAGTGCTGTGACAATAGATACATGTACGGTAGCTGTTGCACTACTATACTATGCTTTCATGTATGCTTTCATTTTCTAAAAAGGATGCATTATAGTTACAGTAAAAAGTGCTTCTACTTTTGTAGGACACGATGGAATGGAAGAAGCCTGTCTGGACATTTCATTTCATGTGGATCAACATAGTTGTTTTGCCCCAGGTTAATGTAATAAACTGTTGCTTATAAATATGTCATCATTAGGAGCAAGGACAAACAATATCCCAATAATAAAGATTTCCAAAATCTGTGATATGCTCTCCAGATCAAGACATTCACAATAAATCAATATTTGTTTTTTTTACTAGTGACAAATACTGTTCAATTCTAGAAGCTAAAACCATGGTGATCCAGATATTTATCTTTATAATTAAATCTGTGTGTGTCACAGTGTGGGTTCATGTCTTGTTCCTGTCTGTCTTGTGCTCCTCCCATTTTTGTGAATTTGGTTCAGTCCTGTTCCAGTTTTCCCGCTCCTTGTTTGTGTTCATGTTTACAACCAGTGTTAATTTGGGTTTTGTGTCTTGTTCCTTGTTCTTGTCTGTCATGTGATTCCGTTTGCCATGTGTCTTGTTAATTGATCATCTTTCCCAGGTGTTTATTATTAGCCACGCCCCCTTGTTATCTTGTTTGCCTGTGTATTTAAGCCCTGTGTCTAGTTCAGTCTTTGTGAGTTCTTTATGTTGGTTGTTCTGTCCCTGAGTCCTGCTCTGTGTTTGAAGTTTAGTTAAATAAATGTGCTGCATTTGGATCCTGCTTCGGCCTTGCTTCAACCACTTCATGACAGTGTGGTTGTGTCTGTTGTGTGTGTGTGTGTCTGTGAGAGATAATGCCATCAAGATATGACCGATGGAACAGGTACTTCACCCAAAAAGCTGCTCCGTACAGTTCTATTCACCATCTTTTGAAATATATAAAACCATTCATTTTATTTGGATGAATTGTTTTTTTTTAATCAGATTTACCATTTGTTATAATTTGTTTGTGCTGGTCAATTATGAACAAAAAATTCAAAAATTAAAGATATAATGTAATGAGTGAGTATAAAGAAGGTCAGTCTTATTTTTTTTAACTTCATATTTATGCTTCATGTCAATCAAGCCATAAGGCTGTATTTCTTAACAGTGGACTGTGAGGTTAAGTGAACTTGAAAAGCACAGACAACAGAACACGAAATCCAGTTACGCTTCAACTGTAATAAAATAACAGAAGAATGTATAATCAGGAAATATGTAAACATGCTTTTGAAAAACATCTGAAGAGCAAAATGAATTGGATTAAGTACATTTCTAGTACAGCCCTCTTGAGATTAAACTCCAGGTCACATTCTTGGAGATTTTCACCTTTTCACTACAGAAAGATGAGATATGACTTCAAATGCAGCACAGAAACAATGTAATAAATAGGCTGAAACCAAAATGGAGTTCAAAACATACATTTTATTTATTTTCATTATTTCGGAGAGAATCCTTTGGCTGCCAGGAATTGGCCCACTGCTCACCACTAAAAACCGAAGGGATTTTTTTTTCTGTTACTGGTCGCGTTTTCCAATAAACTTACATCATTACCAAACATGTCTTGGTAACACTTTATTCCGATAGTCCACTTTAGGCATTCTACTAACTATAAGTAACTTTTCAACTACATGTCAAGTAACTGTCATTAGAGTATTAGTAGACTGTCAGCTTAATATCTGCTAACACTTTATTTTGTTGATCCCCCAACAGTCATTCAACTGACTATAAGTAACTTGGCGACTACAGGTAAACTTGTTCTCCTAACCCAAAGCCTAACACCTAACCATAACCTAACAGTCTACTATAATATACTAATACTCTAATCAGAGTTAGTTGACATGTTGTTGAAAAGGTAATTATAATTAGTATAACATCTAAAGTGACTATCGAAATAAAGTGTAACCCATGACTTTTACAAGTATAACAGTTTAATTTTCCATCTATGAAGGACCACCACCTTCATGCATGCATTAATGGTGGTGGTCCTTCATAGATGGATAAAAACTGTTGTACTTATAAAAGACATGTCAGGTAATGATTAAGGGTGTCACGATTTCAATTGTAAATCGAAATTGATCGAAATTAATTCACAATCTCGAACTTCGAATTTAAAAAATGGAATCGTCGATGCTGCCACGTCCCCATGTCACGTCCAATCGGCTTGCCAACCGGAAAAAACTCGTGTGTTGATTAAGTGCTGCGAGTCTATAGTCAACCTCCTCTAACTCCTGCATGGCAACTGCAGATGCAGGAGACCCATCGGCAGAACTTGAACCCCCTCCTCTTTCATTGAAGTCGCAGCTGTGGAAGTTTTTTGGATTTCCAGTGAGTTATGTTGACAACGTTCGTGCTTCAAAAAAGCCACAATTTGCAGACAATTACAAGTCTCGCGGAATTTCACGGAGTGTCCCGCATATTGCTAGCGGCTCCCTGATGCACGCAAATTAGTTAAAATCTCCCGGAATCGAGACAGAAAAAACTGTGCTCTAAACCGTATTGCGTCCACCGCAGAGAGGGAGAGAGCGAGAGACCTTGCGTGTGTGCCTCATGAAGTGCATGTAAGACAGAGAGCATCCTGATTGGCCGATTGATAAAAATCGAGAATCGAATCGAACCGTGACCTTAGAATCGAAAATGTAATTGAATCGAGGATTTGGAGAATCGTGACACCCCTAGTAATGATGTGTGCTTTACACTTGTTAAAAGGCTTGTTTAATCTGAAACAGAACAGATAAATAAAAAATTATTGAGTTTATTAAAGTAAATAAATAATGAATGCATTAATTCATTAAGCAGAAGAACAGAAAAATACATACATACCATACTGGACAGGGCTCCCAGTCAACCAGCATTTCTGCTTTGCCATATCAAGAAACAAATTTAATTCTAAGCATAAGGCTATTATGTCTGGTTAGGCATTGAGTTTAATTGATCCAATGGGTCATTATTTTCAGTAGACACTTCTTCCTAAACTGTAATTCTTCTTTCTAAACTGTAATTCAAAAAGACTAAACACATAAAAATTATGTACCTAACAATTATGGTATGAATAATATGCACAGGTGATACTCGAAAAATTTGAATATTGTGGAAAAGTTATTATTTTGATGATTATGGCTTACAGCTTATGAAAACCCCATATTCAAAATTTTTAGAAAATTAGAATATTACATACAATCAATAAAAAAGAAGGATTTTAAATACAGAAATGTCAGCCCTCTGAAAAGTATAATCATGCATATGTATATATTTCTATATACTATATATACACCTTTTAATTTGAATTACTGAAATAAGTGAAATTTTGCATGATATTCAAATTTTTTCAAGTTTCACCTGTATTTGTCAACACACAAGGAAGTTTCTAAATCCTATATTACACTCTGCATACCGCCTACACTCTGCAGTTCCTTTATGACTGTCTAACCTTTCTCACTCTTTCTTTTACAACACTCCTGATGGGGAAAGCCTCTAGGCGAGTGTGGTAGGAGCAATCTGTGAACATCAAAAACACGTTTCAAATATTTCTTAGATAGTTAGATTAGGAACAAAATAAACACAACTATGAAGATTTAAGTAGCGACCAGACTTGCAAGGATGACAAGTGATGTTTATCACTAATTAAAAAAAAATTATAATGGAACTAACTTACTCTCAGTTCCAATGTGGTATGCTTGCTTGATTACCATCCTACTGCAAAGCCAACGCTCACAACTGAGAATACTCCACTGCTGCTGCTTCCACTACTTGACTACATTTTGGTCAAATTAGACTAACTAAGCCTGTTGGATTTATAGGTTGTCAATTGTACTAATCTCAATAATATTAATCACTTCCTATTCTATATCTATTATGAATAATCATGGTCATGTGTGCTACACTGGACTGGCTGGACTGGTCACGACATTTACATTTTGTTGCCCTGTTTTATTTGTAAGTCGCTTTGGATAAAAGCGTTTGCTAAATGATTAAATAAATAAATAAAATTGTGACTAATTGTCTGTTGTAATTGGTTAAAAATAAGCAATTGAACTATAGCAAATAAACAGGGGTAAAAGTTGTAATGTATAGCAAAAGTATCAATCATTGCATTTACATGCACTTACTCTTTTGTGGCCTTTTTCTTTCAGGCATATGCCTTGGTCCCCCTGTGGGATATAAGATTACAGTCCAGTCATATATCCACTCAGAAAAAACAACCTTTACAATAATTAGACAAAATGCACTTTGTAAGGTCTTTTCAACATAAATATGTGTCCCTGGTGTGTCTAGAGACCCCTGAAATATGAGAAAAGACCACCCTCTCTTTCAGTTAATATGTGTGCAAACACGCTGTTTATATTTGCCTCCACATTTCACATCACGTGCAGGCTCATTAGAATAGTAATCATAGGCTTATAGAATACTCCATCTAAAACGACTCATTTCAGACAGGGTCTGCATAAAGGACCAGTTTAAGATAAATAAGGATTTTAAGGATCATGCAAAGCTACTCTAGTGGAGTATCAGAATAAAAATATAGAACTGGAAATTAGCATAATAGGTCCCCTTTAAATTATATTTTATTTATTTATTTACTTAAGAGAATCTGCTTGACTAATGAGGTATGGTAACAGTTGTCAGAACCACCAATACCCAACAAACATTTTTTACATACCAGACTTTTTCCTTTTGCCCCTGGCTGACCCTGTGAAGACAGCTGTGGGTTTGGAGAAAGAAAATTACTCATGTAACAAATAAATCTTTAACTTATTATTTAAAATACTGGAAGATCACAACATCGCAAAAGTGTGGCAGTACATGTATTAATTAGGGCTGTCAAATGATTAATCACAATTAATCACATCCAAAATAAAAGTTTGTGTTTACATAATATATGT
This sequence comes from Rhinichthys osculus, assembly GCA_029959095.1. Lineage (NCBI taxonomy): Eukaryota > Metazoa > Chordata > Actinopteri > Cypriniformes > Leuciscidae > Rhinichthys > Rhinichthys osculus. Next base: position 27,086,678 of record JARWKJ010000002.1, on the reverse strand, counting down.
GGGTGCACTGTGTATAATTATTTTGTATATATATATAAATACACACACATGCATGTATATTTAAGAAAAAAATATTTATATATAATATAAATTATATAGAAATCTATATACAGTATATACATGAAAATATTTCCTAAATATATACAAGCATGTGTGTGTATTTATATATATAAAATAATTATACATAGTGCCCCCACATATATTATGTAAACACAAACTTTTATTTTGGATGTGATTAATCACGATTAATCATTTGACAGCCCTAGTATTAATAGGTGTAAAGTACATGTATTCTTATTGCGATTGAATTAAGGTTGCTCCATTAACTCCAAGTGTTTCTTTTTCTCGCTTGTGTTCATCCTGTTTGTGATAATCCTAATTTGTTTCAACAAGTGCATGGTGTGTTTGAGTTCATTTCCCCTACTTGACATCATGCATCCTGCATTATGACTATTTCATATGCGCACATTGCAATGTCGATGCTGAAAAAAGCCCTAAGCTCCATCAAACTCTATGGGGGAAAAACACTGGAAGTCGAGTTAAGTTAAGGTAACCCATGGATCAAACACTTTAGGCCTTTACAAATATAAACTGTAATTTTTTTAATTTGTTCTAATTACCTTGCCCCTCCGTGGGGCTCGCCTGCTCGGCCTGACCCTCCGTGGGGCTCGCCTGCTCGGCCTGACCCTCCGTGGGGCTCGCCTGCTCGGCCTGACCCTCCGGGGGGGTCGCCTGCTCGCCTTCTTCTGGTTGTTTGTTTTCTATTGGGTCACAAGGTGTGAGCTGCAGCGTAATCAGCTGGTCATTGCCACTGGAATCCTGGGTCCAACCTGTGCAAGTTAAACAAGTGTTATGTTTTGCTTATTTAAAACATAGAGGTTAACCATAAGCTTGATCTGTACCTGTTTTAAGTGTTAATCTGTTTGAATCATATAGTCCAAATTTTCCCCAACCAGATTTAAAGGCACTTTTGATTGCAGGATAACTATTGAGAGTCTACTGGATGTATTATTAAACTATGTATTATTCTACTATGATTTTATTCACGCTGCTAGGCAGTCTGGATACCATGGACCAGATTTTCGCCTCAGCGAGGGGACCAATCACAGAACGGGGAGGGAGCAGCAAGACGATGACGACGTCTATGCGATACACCGAAGCAGTTTGTTTGTATCTATGGATCCAACATGGAAACGCAAAGTTACCTTTCGATGCAGCCTTAGATATTGTCGGCAATAGTCGCTGAACACCATTGTGTACACATAAATCTCCGACCCATCATCTTCTTCCTCCTCTAATTTCTGTCGCTCTACATATGTCATCTGGTATAATTGAAACGATTGGCTATGAGCTACGTACAGGCACATTTGATAGACATTCGTAGCACCGAATAAATTGCTCTGGGCATTTGTAAACCACGCCTCAAATACGAGAAAATTAACATGTGTTTCCCAGAACATGTCTCAATGAGACGAGGCTAAGTTTGTAGTGTATCCAGCCAACATTTGATGGTTTTCTTTTTCTTTGTGCTATTTTCGTTAATGATCTACATTTTAGCACTGTCTTTGATTTTGTTTCATTGAGTATATACTGGATAGATTAATTATCATTCGATTCATTGACCCAGTGACCAAAACGGGTCTTTGCAAATTTTAATGTGTTCAATTAGTATGTCCGTATAAATATTGCTGTGGTCAGTGTGCCTAAACATTAAAATATTATTGTATGTGGGCTGAAAACAGAAATTAAATATGGCTCCTACAAAAAAAAATATACCAAACAGAATTCTAAAGTTGATAGTATATGCTTGAATGCACTTAACTATGGGTGCAAAATCCCAGAATCCCACTGTAGACCAGTGTGCTGTATGCTATTAATACAAACGGGGCTCAATACATTTAGAATGTACATGTTTGAGCATCTGCAGTTGCAAGAAACTAGTGTTTTGAAACTGTTTACTTCAATTCCCGTAATAAATTGCCAGGTGTGATTTTTTTATGTTTTTCTACCGATTTGCATCTACATTACATGTGTTGGTAGAGACGTCACATAGAGTAGCCTATGATCATACAAGCATTCAGCAGCAGAAAAAAAAAAAGAGACTGAAATTAAGTTTTAGGGGTGAGCCATCCCTTTAAGATTTAAACATTAATAAAATATTTTGCGTACTCAACACAAGTTGTGAACTGTGACTTTAAGATACAGTGTGTGCATCTCACCTTCACAAAGATATTCATAAAATGAACCTATCTTCTGAAGGTAGTCCTTGGCATAGGCGGAGAGTGTGCAGCGGGGGGTCAAAATTTCACACTTGGTCTCCTTTCCAAGAAGGAGAAGTGGCTTATATCCAATGGCATGGAGTTTCTCCAGCTGCAATGACAAAATTGTATATTTGCTGTTTAAAGTAATAGAAAAACAACAACAAAAATAACTAAGAATATTAATTATTAAGAGAATATAACATTATTGATGGCAGCATCCAGGTTACTGCCATTCAAAATTTGTAACCTAATGGTGAGTTTAGCTTATGTATAATCTAGTATGTGCAAACAGGAAAGGCTCATACAGTAGCAACAAAAACCAACTCTAAAACAGCAGAAAGCTGAATCTAACACCATGAGGGTACAATATGACTTTTTGTAACATTAGTAGTTTGGGTTTTGCACCTACGTTGATAATATCATGTAACCATTGTGCAACTGGACAATGACAACCTAAAGATTTATTAAAAATAAAGGCAGAAACTTAATGATTACATTACCAGATGGGTGAATGCTGCACATATTTAGTTAACCATGCACATTGTAAATTGCTATGAATAGTACAGTATGAATGCAGTTAATTTGTTATTTCTCATCCACTCAATAATAAAATGTTTGATTATTATATTGCGCCTGTAATTCTGTCATAATGCATGCCTGTATTTGTTATGAACTCAAGAATTCCTGAGTATAAATTATGTTTGCTGTGTGTTCAAATTTTGCTCTGGTAGATGATTTAGGTCTGTGATGTATTACTGTGAATAAGTGATCACCTAAGGGAATCACTTATTCACAGAAAAAAATAAAAATACAAATCACAATTACATCTGCCTTCTAAAATTGATAGTTAAATTGTACTTTTAAATTAGTTCTGATGCCACAGGGTCATTGAAAAAAATTATTCAACTTTATCTATATTTGCAAAAAATAATGTCTTTCTGACCTTGCACTAGCATGCTCACTTAACAAATGGTACCACTGAATGTACTTCCTAGATAATATGGACAGTTTAATGTCATGTATGAAATTGTACGTACCATGATATTGGCTTCATCCTTGATGGATGCCATGTTGTGGTTTTTCTTGTGACCAATCACCCATTCCTCTCGCTTCTCATCAAACCTCTGAAGCTTTTTCTTGAGGCGCTGTTTCAGAGGCTGCTCCTTTTTACAATGTGAACATATTTTTTTAGCGCAAAATAAAATGCCCTGGCAAAAGGGGCAGATCTTTTTTGTATTGCCCCCCTGGCATTATAACAGTCAGATATGGACAGACAGACAGACAAAGATGAATAAGACAGACAAAGACAGACAGAGAGAAAAGAACAAGCAACAAATAAAGACTGAGATAGACAGATATAGATTAGAGAGATGGAAATAAATATAGATATTGAGAACAGAGAGGATGTGAGATATAGAAAAAAAAAAGAGATAGAGGTTGGCTCTTAAAAGTGCCTTTGTGTTTTAAGAATCAGGTTCAGGATAAGTTCGGACAGGTGGTGTGTGTTTAACAGGATCTGCAGGGAGAACAGAAAATGTTAATTATGTAGCTTAGTGTTATGTTGATCTAAGATTTAAAAAGTGTACAATAATAGTGAGTGATTCCCATTTTCTTATAAATACAGATTCACGTTGTTCCTATTTCCTGTGCGACTGTTAAAAGGCGCGTAACATGTGCCTGGTGTTCGCCATCCTAGATTTAACCCTTGTGTGGTGTTCATATTTTTGTTATTCAACCAGTGTTCGTGGGTCTGGTGGACCCGCTGCATTTTTGGGTTTTTAATTCAACATAATCAAACAATTTATGTTAAAATACTCAACAGATGTTTACTTCATCACAATTACAAGCAATATAAACAGCATATATGGTTAATACTTTCCCTTTACCTTTGTTAGATCACATTTAAGAATTGCAACCTTGTGCGGGAACGGCAGGGGTAGAAACAAAACTCACTTTTGCACTCACACTCTCTCACACTTACACACAATCTCTCTCTCACATGCATGCACTCACACTACACTACACTACACACACACACACACAGGATGTTCGGGCTAATAAAAGTGTGGAAATGTTAGGTCCTGTGTACCTTTACTCTGTCCTCCTCCTGTCAGGGCTTGCTGTTAGTGTGTGTGTGTGTTATTGTATATGGTTTTTGAGGACACAAATGTGTATAAATGACATGGGTATTACAACGTAAACATGGTTTATGAGGACGTCTGTGTCCTCATAAACCAAACGGCTTAAAAAAACATACTAAATGGTGTTTTTTGAAATTCAAAAAGGGCCAAAAGTTTTCTGTGATTGGTAGGTTTAGGGGTAGGGTTAGTGTAGGGGATAGATTATACAGTTTGTACATTTGTAAAACCATTACACCTATGGAGAGTCCCCATAAACCACATATCCAAGTGTGTGTGTAGGGGGGGTGTACAGTGTGTGGTCATTGAAAATGTGTTCGGATATATGTTCTTCACAGAAAATGAGCCAAGACCAATGAGTCTGAGGTTGAAAAAATTATTAATTGTATAATTTTTATTTTGATAAAAAATGAAAACGGGTCTGTAACACCATACCGGGTTAAAGGCAGCGTACAGTAGGCTATAACGTTAGATAAAGTGATAATATTTTTATTACTGACACATTACAGTGACCTTATGGGTGAACCACGATGATCGAGAGAAAATGACATCATCTAGATAAATAGAGTTAGCTTATGTTGAAGTTGGCTAACGTTAGCCATGTAGCAAGCCTAATTTCACAGTTTGTTTTTTCTTTCTGATATTGAGGAAACCTTTAATTCGTCGGGCTTTAATTCGTTGCCCTACCCTGTAAACCATGTGAATAATACATTTTCAAGGAAGTCATCGATTTTTATAGCATTTAAGCAAAACGTGATCGTTACGTATGACTCTATGAGCCTGCAACTTACCTGGAAAGTGGTTTGAGCGCAATGAGAAATCAAGCGGGCTGGCTCCGTCTCCATAGCAACGGAAGCTGATGATCATGGGTAATGCTGGAAACAAATAAAACTGATGGCCATAACATACTATTGTTGAATTATCAAGCACACTTTCGCGTTTGTGTTGAAAAAAGATGAGGATATAATTAAAAGACAATCGGTGGTGGAGGGTCCTCAGTTTTTTCTGTCGTCTTCACCATAACGGCCGATAAGGCTCGTGGGAAATGTAGTTAGATTTAACACACCAAACCGATGGAAAACCGGTATTTCTCCGAAAAGAAAGGGCAACATTTAGCCGTAACTCTGCAGTCCCGTTCAGGAAGAATATATTTACGTTACTATATGTATTATAGGCCTATATTTAGGCTATTATAGCACTGAAGATTGTTTACAATATTTGAGTAGCCTACCGATTATAAAGCAATAAAACAATGATTAAACTCTCCTGATTAAATTTTGAGTAATGTAACCCTTAAAGTTGGCAAAATAATTAAGTGAGGAAAAAACAATAGCCTAACTGTGCTCTCGAAAGAAAAACGTGGTACAGACACGAAAACTATGTCCCATTGAAATACATTTGATTGAAAGTCGTGCTGAGTGACACGAAAAAAAGAAGGAAATTCGTGCCCCTAGACACGTATCATCATTTTATTCATGTTGCGTAGCCCACCGAATATAAAGCAATAAAAACAAGGATTAAAATATTCTTATTAATTGTTGTTAGGGCGGCGGGCCTAGTGTAGGCTACCCTTGAAGTTTGCAAAGTTAATAATTGAGGGAACAAACAATACTGCGCTATCGAAAGAAAAACGTGGTGCAGGCACGAAAAGTGTGTCCCATTGAAATACATTGGATTGAAAGTCGTGCTGATTGACACGAAAAAAAGAAGGAAATTCGTGCCCATGGACACGAATCATCATTTGATTCATGTTGCGTAGCCCACCGAATATAAAGCAATAAAAACAAGGATTAAAATATTCTTATTAGGCCTAATTGTTGGTAGGGCAGTGTATACCTTGAAGATTGCAAAATTAATAAAAATTGAGGGGGGAAAATCCTCTCGAAAGAAAAACGTGGCACAGGCACGAAAAGTGTGTCCCATTGAAATACATTGGATTGAAAGTCGTGCTGAGTGACACGAAAAAAAGAAGGAAATTCGTGCCCCTAGACACGAATAATCATTTGATTCATGTTGCGTAGCCCACCGAATATAAAGCAATAAAAACAAGGATTAAAATCTTCTTATTAATTGTTGGTAGGGCTTAGTGTAGGCTACCCTTGAAGTTTGCAAAATTAATAAGAATTGATAAAAAAAATACTGTGCTCTCGAAAGAAAAACGTGGTGTAGGCACGAAAAATATGTCCCATTGAAATACATAGGATTGAAAGTCGTGCTGAGTGACACGAAAAAAAGAAAGAAATTCGTGCCCATGGACACGAGTCTTAATTTGATTAATGTTGAGTAGCCTACCGAATATAAAGCAATAAAAACAAGGATTCAAACCTCCTGATAGTGTAGGGCTACCCATAAAGTTCGCAAAATTGAGAAAAAAACAATACTCTGCTCTCGAGAAAAACATGGTAGCCTACAGGCACGAAAAATATGTCCCATATTGAAATACATTGGATTGAAAGTCGTGCTGAGTGACACGAAAAAAAGAAAGAAATTCGTGCCCATGGACACGAGTCTTAATTTGATTAATGTTGAGTAGCCTACCGAATATAAAGCAATAAAAACAAGGATTCAAACCTCCTGATAGTGTAGGGCTACCCATAAAGTTCGCAAAATTGAGAAAAAAACAATACTCTGCTCTCGAGAAAAACATGGTAGCCTACAGGCACGAAAAATATGTCCCATATTGAAATACATTGGATTGAAAGTCGTGCTGAGTGACACGAACAAAAAGAAGAAAATTCGCGCTCATGGACACGAATCATCATTCTTAGCCTAGCGAAAATAAAGCAATAAAAACAAGGATTAAAACCTCCTGATTAAATGTCGGTAGTGTACCCTTAAAGTTTGCAAAACGAATAAGAATTGAGAAAAAACAATACTGTGCTCTCGAAAGAAAAACGTGTTGCAGGCACGAAAAATATATCCCATTGAAATGCATTGGCTTGAAAGTCGTGCTGAGTGACACGAAAAAAAAGGGAAATTCGTGTCTATGAACACGAATCAATAGATTAAATTTCGTGACTATATCACGAACTGCCGTGAGACTGGGTTGCAAAACCTCACACACACACAAAACGTGTTTTACTCACACCCAATGATTCACAAACAAACTCAATGTGGTTTGTAAATACGAAACATCACTCACAAACTAATGCATATTGTTCTGCAAATAAAAAACGTACCTATCAAACAAATACAGTATGTTTTACATATACATAGAAACGTATTTCTTCAATGACAAAAATATCATCCAAGTACAAACTAAAATCTTTCAACAAAATTCTACAAGTACGAAACAAAAACCTTCAAGTACAAAGCAAAATTCTACAAGTACAAAACAAAATTCTACAAGTACAAAACAAAATTCTACAAGTACAAAACAAAATTCTACAAGTACGAAAAACTGTCACGTGATTTTTGACACTATTTTTCCGCGTCCAGGCAGATTTTCTCACAAATGCAGTTGAGCAACTTCCTCTTCTAGAACAGTAGATGGCGCTAAGATAGGGGATCAATTTCGCGCTAGTCTCTCGGGAGAAACACTGATGTGAAACGCGTGCTTGCCTTTGCTCATGGGAAAATGAGCGGTGAACAGGGGTGTTTCTGTCTTACTTTATCTATAATTTACCTTATTGAGGTTTTGGTAAATGTTTATTATATAGACAGAAATCCACATTAGCACTTAGTAGCACTCCACTCTATAAGGGAATCTATAAACTGAAAGCTCTGCCATCATGTTGCTTTTTACATTTTTGTAAAAACGTTTCATTTACTGAATGAGTCTATTTCTTTCGTTCTCCATAAATTAATGAGAACATTTCATTTAATTGAAAGGGTCCCACTTATTCATTAATTTGGTTGGAATTCAGTCAGCGTAACTGTTAATGTAATAAAATAATGAATGAACAAAACAAACAATATACAATTGTTTCTTAACTTCCCTGTGACGTATTGCTCAAATTATTATTTTGGACAGACAAATGAATCCCTCCTTTCAATTAAATTAAATGTTCTCATTAATTTATGGAGAACGAAAGAAATAGATTCGTTCAGTGTACATAATCACTAATTTAGTAATTTCACACGCGTTATGTGGATTTTTTTTTAAAGCAACATATGATAGAGCTTTCAGCTTAGATTCCCCTATCCTAGAGAGCAGGGGCGTAGCAAGCTTTTCAAAAGTGTTGGGGATGGATGTGGTCAGGGCTGTAAAACTATGGTGTGTTGACTTCTGTCCCTCTAGGGGGGTTTGGGGGTGCTCCCCCGAAAGAAAAATTTTTACATTTTAAGGTTAAATGCATCAATCTGGTGCACTTTGAGAGCTCAAAATTAAGAGCCTCAACCGGCTTCGACCCATGAACTGTGCACACTGAACAAAGAAAAAGCATTGACTTGTACCTAAAGAGGGCTCAAACATCTTTTTAGTTATGATATAGAGTCTCAGTCTACATTACATTATCACTGGTGTTTTAGAATGCCAAACATTTATTATAATAATATAATAATGATTTATATAATTATTCCTATGATTGAAAATCCATATAGCCTATAAATGTATGCTACAGTATAAATTAAAATTAATATTTCAAAAGTATAGAATAGGAAAATTACAATACTTTTGTCCTAATTTCCCACTTGCAAGAAATAAACACTTGAGCTTTTATTTTGGAGAAAACACCAGATCAACACCATGCTGATCGCGTGAGCAAAGTGCGCACTTTTCTTTAAATCACGCAGCACAAACAGAATGCCTACTTAAAGTCTTGTGCTGTTTAGTCTAAAAAAACGAAATATAATACCGAAAACACTCGACATGTCAACAAAACATAAACATAAGATCTTCCCAAACACATATCAAGCTTATTTAAAAACCTCGAAAGCATAATAGAGGGGTTTCACGACGCGTCATCAATCCGGAAGTCGGCCATTTTGGAGGCACAGAACGTAAATAATGCCATTGAACTGAATGGACTCGCAAATTTGGCTGATTATTGCTGCTGAAAAATGGTCGAGTTTTGGTCTGTACCAATCGGTCACATCGGGAAAAAACATGTCGAGTGCTATAGACTGTCAAAAGTTAAAGAGAGGAGTGCAAAAACTGATGAAAGAAGGCGTTTGTGGTTGAGAGAGGTACAGCATCAGACACATGTAGCTGCTAAATGATGAAGCGTTGACTATGGCTAAAATGTCGACCTAGTTAACTATGGCTACATTCACACTGTCAGTCCAAATCCGATTATCTTTGTATCAAATTGGAATCTGATCTAAATGATGTCCTCACTCACTGTGTATCGCAACTGTTCAGATCCGACGTGTGTGTCCATGCATGTTATTTGGTCATATGGCAATGACTTTGCGTTGATAAGGGGGTTGCATTTGCAATATAATGTTAGATGTTGTCTTTTTTAAATGTTACAAATGGAAATGTGTAGCCGCCGCACTGGACTACTGCGGCAGAACTGTAGGAGGCTGCATGTACGGCTTTTTTCCCACGCTCGTCTGCGCCGGTTTCAGAAATAATAATTTTCTGCTCGTCCGGCACTTTGCAACAACACAGCATTATTTCGACAGTGACTTTCAGCATGTATCCTATAAATGACGTTTGCATTTTAAGACATACCACGCGAAATCCGATCGTTCAGACTGAGGCTGATGTCCTGATATGTGATTTGAATAGGATTTCAAACCACATATGGATGTAACTTGAAACGGATTTCATGTGCTTTTTTGGACTGACAATCTGAACGTATCCTATGTCGGTATTATAATAAATAGATGGAAGAATTGCAGTAATGTTACGTGCTAGAGAACCTAACTCGTTCGGATCTTTACCACATATTAACTTTAGTTTGTCAAAATGTTGCGCTCTCTCCTGCTTCCCAAGTCCTTCTCTATATGATTTCGCACCTACCACGTGTTTTTTCCGTGGTTTATTAGTGTAACAATGTGTTCAGTAGTACATAAACAGTGCAATCCATGCTGTTGTTTACATCCGAGTGCCTCCATAATGGCCGCGCATCCGGGTTACCGCCCAGAACGTGACGTTGGTGAAACCCCTCTATAAACACTCATTCAAAGTACCTTTAAAAGGGAGATGTAAATAAACATAACCATAAGTTCCCGCCTCCTCAGCACGAGCTGACTGATAAATCTCTAACACACCAAGAGAGGCGGGACTTAAGGCAGAACAGCCAATCATCAGCCGGTCACACTCAAAGCCGGTGTCATGTTCGAGAGGGAGGGGGAGAGGAGCCGCTGCGAGCACACACAGAGCAGCCAGAGAAACGGAGGAGCGACTGTAGTGAGGCGTTTGTGCAAAACTGCGGAAAAACTGCAGAAAAAGTGCGGGTGTTGAACCCTCTCACCAGGAAAAGTGTGGGTGTTAAAACACCCACATCCCCCACGGGTGCGACGCCTCTGCTAGAGAGAGTGAAGTGCTACTAGCGGTAATATGGATTTTTGTAGATGTAATAAACATTTTGCAAAAGAAAACCTCAATAAGGTTAATTAGATAAAGTAAGACAGAAACACACCTGTTCACCGCTCATTTACCTCAGCTGTAGGCAGTGTTCTATTTCGTTACAGAATACATGCCCAAAAATGTAATTTGTAACGTGTTCCGTTACATTACTCAATCTACAAACTATATAGCCTCTCTCACAGACATGTCTACTTTTAAACGAACAATTCAAAACGAAAGAAAAAAGACTACAGACTGCTCTCTGCTTATGTAATCCTGGCGCGTTCACTGCGAAGATCGCGAGTCAGCTATGGCGTTTATTTAGTGTCAAAACTCGCGCACAGCATACGAGGGCAAAAAACAGCATACGCGCGCAGAATATCATACACGCGCGGGCGCGTTTCTGCACCGCGAGCGCACACAATGCCATCTGCACTCAGAATTCTGCACCGCGAGCGCTCTGTTAGTATACGCGCGCGCGTTCTAAGTTGACTTTTGAGACTTTGGAGGCTGGGACAGTGGCGGATGACGTCACATCTCATTTGATTGGTCACTTTAAACGTCACCTGTCCTTGAGTCTCCCGCCTCTCTCTTTTACCCGCCAATTTTGAGGGAAGGAATCAGCCAAGATGTCTGAGAAAAAAGAGGTAAAACGAGGAATAATCTGTATGATTTAAAATGTATATAAAAATGAAACTTTCTTAATATGGATCCTTAATGCACTCCCTTAACCTTCAATTGCATTATATTTAATGCATTATTTATTCTGTTGCTTGTAAGTTAATTGTATTGAAATTGTATTATATCGTATTATCCTTGTACTGATTATTCTCTCCTGTTCATCACTTTGGTCAACCATGGGTTGTTTTAAATGTGTTTTACAAATAGATACAGAATGAATGAATGAATGAATGAAGTAACGTTAATGTTGAACCGACGTTAGACAAGCCATCGACACAATTAACTTAACGGTAGTTTGTTTACATTAAATGGTACAATACACGACATTACTTTTGCTCAGATTTTGTTTAGATTTGTCTGCACTAGAGCACATGTGTATGTGTGGAATCTCAGATATTGATGTGTCATATGTGATATCTGACATATCACTAAACTATCCGTCTATTAATGCTTATACTTATAATTTTTATACTAATACTTATATTTGTTTAAATATAAGTATTAGTATAATACTTATATTATATTTATCAGTATTTCTGATTAACAAATTATCTCTAATAAAAATAATTTTCAGAATAATTAAGATAAATGTTTGTATTTACAGATTAGGTATTATATAGAAAACAGAATTTATGTTTTTAGGTTTACCTATTCCACAAAAGCCTATCAGCCTATGTTAGGTTAATTTATAAAATAATCTTATGTCTATATAATAGGAAGAGTTGCAGGACGCTGCACGGCGGGTGGTCTCCCTGCTGCAGAATGCCCTGTCTATGCCAGCACATAGAGAAAGTGAGGATTGTTGTTTTTGTCAGCTTAATATTGTTTACAAGCAATTATTTGTAATATACTTATGATAGGCAAAATGTTATATACTTTGTTATTAAAATAGTAGTCTTTGTTTGAATGGCAAATTGTGTTTTTGCCGGTTTCTCATAAGGAGTCTCTGCAGATTCTCCAAACCAGAGGAATACTGGTAATGACATTGAGCAGAACATGACAAGGTTTGTCATATTCAGGCAATAGAGCTAAGCAGGGCTGGTTTTTTTTGTTTTTGTTGTTGTTTTTTATTCATTTTACATCATTTAAAAATTAAATGTATGCCATGCTTAACATTGTTTGTCTCTTTAATGCATCTTACCCTGTCTCATTTCTTATTTTACTCTTCTATAGATCCTTCCCAGGACTGTTTGGGAAGAGATTTACCAAAAGAAAATCACCAGGGAGAAAGGGAACAAATTCTGTTCCTTACGTAAAAAGGCTCAGTACCATTAAATGCTTTCCGATTCAGTTCTATTTGGTGAACAAATATGTGGAGAAGACGCCCACAAACACAGAAGAATTAAACCTTCTTCAGGCAGGGATGGGCCAGAGAACAATTTCTGTAATGGAAGATGCTGACCATTCATGGGTAGGTTTTTTCTAACACTATTGCATTTAACATCATTTAGCATACAAATGAGACCAATAGAAGCAATCAAACCAGCAATAGGGCAGAAATATGCAGGTGCCATGAATCGTGACCAGTCACAGTTAGTTAAGCCCAGTACAAATAACAAAAGTTTTTGTAAAAAACAAAACAAAAAAAATGTGTATTTTTTCACATAACAAAACAAATAAAGAGACAAAACAAGTGCCATGGTACTAAAACACTTTAATATTAGAACTCAAACTATATTTATATATATTTAAAAACATACACACACATATATATATATATATATATATATATACACACACACACACACACACGAAGTGTGACGACCTGCAGTGCTGTGTCCAGTGATATGCACAGGCTTGTGATGTGATGTGCGTGGAGTGTGTGATGGAGCAGGTCTGCCAGCTCCTCAACAAGAGTCTCCCTAAAGGCCTTGTGGCCTCCTAAGACTCCTAAAAATGTCTTACACCACTTCTGGGTCTTGTGGTTTGTAGTAACTTATTAGAGCATCGGATAGGGCCACTCCACCCATGCACCTGTTTGGACATAAAAAAAGCCAGTTCTCCTCTGCATCTCACCCTCCTCGTCCACTTGTTGTTTAGCTGTTTAACTGTAACTTTTTAAAATTTAAAAAGATAACAAGAAAAATTAGGGTGATTCAATAAATTATGATTAATTCATTGCCATTTTGTTAGTTATATGTAATCCTGTAATCAAAAAGTGACTGTAGTCTGATTGCAAATATTTTAAAACGTTATGTAATCTATTTCCAAGAACTTGATGTCCGGAATCCAGTGTGTCCCACCGAATTTTGTGTTATCTGTGCTTGGTGGACATTATACATAGGTTTTTCTTTAATAAAAAACTTATATTAATTATACACAGCTGTCCACAAAACTTGAGGAGACATACACTAAAATGGCTGATTTGAAAGGGGCATGGATGTTGTACAAGGCTGTTGGTAAGATGATGAATCTTCTTATCTTTATGTACTTTGTCTATTAGCAAATTTACTTTACTTGAAATTGTACAATATTAAATGTTTGTTTGTTTGTTTTTTCTTGTAGGGGGATGTGGACAAAGGAAATTGTGCATTGTGCCCCCTGAGGCAGAAGGATATTCGGGTGTTTATCTAAATTCAGTTACACGTGGGAAGTCAACACTGTTCATAGTACCAGTGCAAGGAGCACTTGATTTGACACCCCTTCCTTACTCTTCAAAGGAGTTTGAAAAAATGCCAAAAGCAACATGCCATTCCTGTTTAGAAAACATGCCAGTCCAGTTATTAGCCGCACATGTGGTATCTTGTGAGACAGTGAAGGTCTCAACTGACTCTGATGAACAGGCAGGAATATTTTACCCATAACAATTGCTCTAAATAAATAAATTAACCAGATTAATGTACTTTGTCCTTTGGCTAATATGTTTGTTTTGTTTGTTTATTTGTTTTTTTTTGCAGACTGAACATTTCCCGGGGTCACCAGATGATGAGGATCTGCCATCAACCAGTCTTGTCAATGACATTATGCCATTGACATTATCCATTGACAACTCTCCAGATGACACTCCCAACATTAACTTGTCTGTGACAGTAAGTCTGTCTGTTAGAAACTCAAATATAAAGTCTGACATATGTTTTTTTTATTAATATTGGGCTACATTTTAGACGGCCTGTCCAATTTGTGAGCGGTTGTACCCCAGTGACTTTGTGGAAATTCATGCAAGCATCTGTGGTGAAAGGTATTTCTCAGTCTTCTCATTTTCATCTCATCATTTTCTGTAGCATAATTTCAAGTATCAAACAGTTGTTTTATCCTGTTGAAATACAGACTATATCTCAATCTTTTAGTATGACTAAAGCATGTATTCCAACAGATCTTATGATGAAACAGAGACCATCAACTTAGATAAAGAAACCGATGGAACAGACAGAACAGAGAAATTGCCTCGAAAACGATTTAAGGCACATCAAGAGATTAAAAGGTACTTTCAAAACAAAACTTTCTTCAGAATGTTAATTTTACATTTATGACATGAAATTTCCATAACTCCTATTTTTTTTCTCTCCCAATATTAAGCATTGCAGATGTCATCAAAACCCTTACTGAACGGATAGATGAAACCAGCATCTTCAGCATATGTGTTACAAGGGATCAGATGCTTGAAAGAGGCTTAAAACAGTGGCAGCGACAGAAAAAATCTTCACCAAAAAATCCCCTTAGAGTTTCTTTTATTGGAGAAGCTGGCATTGACAATGGGGCTCTGAGGAAAGAATTTTTAACCGGTATGGCTTTTTTATTTTGTTATCTACCAAGAGCTCAAAAATTATGCATTTTTTAATGTTCTCTATTTCATACTCTAAAAAGAAATGATGGCAGGAATAGAGAAGCGGTTCTTTGAGGGAGGGGATAACGGCAAAAACCCAAAGTATTCAATGACGGACATGGACAAACACAACTTCAAGTAGGTTATAAAAAATGTAAATAAAAAAGTGAAATTATATAGTAACACTTTTCTATATACCGAATCCATGTTAGCCTAGCATTTCACACTGACTGTTCACATGCACACAGATACTTGCATTACAACAATTCTGTTGTTTCAAAAAGATTAACATTAGATGGACTTTTACTATATGTAATGAGTTTTTCATACAAGTAGGGGTATAACGATTTTGTGCCATAATATGTTAAACCACATATACAAGACTTGTTTCAGATTATTGTACTTTTCTCTCAAAAGCAACCTCACTACTCACTGATTCTGATATTGCTACCCAATGTGCAGTAATTATTTGTTGGATTGCAGGACTATTGGGGAAATATTTGCTGTCAGCATCACACAGGAGGGACCACCCCCAAATTTTTTTATGCAGTGGTGTTACAGCTATATATCCACAGGAGAAATCAATCAGGAAGCGATAAATGAAAATGACATTACAGACCCTGAACTCATGGAACTAATAACAGAGGTAGTTCATTAAAATGTTAAAAAATTGCATTGGTGGCAAATGTTTAAATGTTATCATTATTAATTCCATACTTTCAGATACTTAGTTTCAAAATAACAAATTGGACCCTGTTTTGTGTGTTTTATAGATTAAGGCAGCTGACAATGCAACCCTGATGGTGTGCACAGACAGGATTTTGTCATGTGGATATACAGGGGCAGTGTCCATACAAAGAAGGGAAGACATTGTGCGGTAGGACATTTCCTTGAATGTTAATTCAACTTCTAGAATTGGCCTTTTATTGTTAAATTTTTTTTTTTACTTTTGTTACAGCTCTGTAGTTCTGCACGCTACAGTGAGGTTACTTCCCATGCTGCAACAAATCTGCTCTGGAATGAAACTGTATGGGCTCCTCAGCTTGGTCCAGCAAGAAGTGGACATCTGCAGACAGCTGTTTGTTCCAGGATCATTTTGCAAGGCAAGCAATAAAAATACAATCCATTATAAAATCAGCATTAAATAATTTTATCTAAAATTGTTTTTTTTCATTGGATGACTTTCTTCTTTTTTGCTAACTTCAGGTGGATGCTGATTTTCTAGTAAAGTCACTTTCACCCATCTTCAGTGAAAATGGTACAATGAGGCGTCAGAGAGAGTCCAGAGTGGTCAACTTTCTGCAGGACTTTGTACAGGACATGGAGGATGAAGGTGAATAATTTGTTGGCCTGTCGCGATAGTCGGTAAATCGATTAATCGCACGATAAAAAAAATGAGCTTGATCATTTTTCCGGACGCGATAATTTCCATTTGCATGCTTGTTTGTTTTCCTCGTCTCTCTCTTTCTCTCTCTCTCAAAGAGACTGGATGACAACCAGGGCTTGACATTTAATCCCACCGGTCACAATAGTGGCTATAAAAATGTTACTGAATAATCTATCAATGCATTTCCAGCAGATATTGAAATAATAAAGGGTCTCAATGAAATATGTGCAGTGTCGCATGTTTACTGTAAATAGTCACATGACCAGAGCTGTTTATTTCCTGTTTGTGCCAAGTGAAGAGGATGGCAACAAGAAAGCTCCCAAAGAAAAGATTAGTAAAGTATGTTAACATAAAGATAGGACAGAGATTTTTGGTACACATCATGTTTAAGGTGTCTAGTATTGATATATGCATTTGCAATTACTCAACTTTGTTTATTGTGTTCATAGAACTCACAAACATGTCAACGGCAACAATAGTGACCGGTGGGATAACACATTGTATCTACATGCTAATACACAAATGCTAACTGTTCTACCGTACTTTCTGCTGCTACCTAACTTACTACCTAATTTTACATACAGACATACACAGAAACACACACACTCACACATCACACACACACCACGCATGCCACACACACGCACGCCACACACCCCACGCCAGACACTCCACACACACCACACCACACACCCGCACACCACACAACACCACACACCCGCACACCACACAACACACCCCACACACTCACATCACACACCCCACACACTCACATCACACACCCCAAATGCACAACCAACACCACACACACCCCTCCACGCACACGCACCACACACTCACACCCCACATGCACCCCAACACCACACACCGCACCACATACACCACATGCTCCACACACTCACATCACACACCCCATTTGCACACCCCGCTCACGCACCATAAAGGTACTCTGTAATCAAATTAGGATGTGTATGAATGTGTATGAATATTAGGGCTGGGCAAAAAAATAGATTTTTCGATTAATCGTTTTTTAAATGTGGTCGATTCAAAATCGATTCTCAACGGCCACGAATCGATTTTTTCCATATTCAGGGTTCGCGGTGCTGCGTCTTCTCTCTCTGCACTAGGCAAGAGTCAAGCGCTGCAGGCGTCGATACACACTCGCGTTTAGGAGTCGGGATATGAGGAATTCACTTACAGAATCGGGCCAGCCTCATCGTAACTAACGTTTATCATTTTCACGTCTTTTTAAGTTTTACCAGTTTAAACATTCAAGCACTTTTAAACTATCCCGTGCTCGCGCATTCTCAGAGATGTCTTTCAATGCGTGCACATAAAGCCTAAATCCGCCTCACAAACAGCTCGCCAGTAACACAAGTTCTTTTTTGTGGATTATATCCCTCTAACAGTTAAAAACACGCGAATTATATTTAATATATATAAATATATATTATATATATATTTTATATATTCATTATTTTTGAATTATATCAAAACTCTGGTCTTGGTGAGTAACCTCGTAAAGACAGTCGGTTATGTCTTAAATAAGCATAAAACGAGCTTGACAGAGTATAATGAAACGGTAATGCATCCGTGCACTAGTTCTTAAAGTGAATGCAACCATATGTGTCTGTCATTAATTTTGTTGTCTAATATAGGATTAATTGTAAGAAATCATAATTAATAGCCTATGTATTTAATTCAGTCAGGACTAAAAGAATATCTGGTGTTATTTTACATAAGATTACTATATTCAGTCTCTGTGGTCTTTCTGACCACCCAAAAAACTTTTATTTTTATGTCTCTTTATTTGTGTCTTTATTCTATTGTACTTATTTGTGCTACTTTTTTTTTTTCAATTTAATTCAAAGATTGAAATCAAGCTTCCATGTGTTGCATAAACTCTTAACAAAAAATGACCCCATTGTAAAAACAAACATTTAGGTGAGATCAATGTAACAAAAAATGTCTAAAAAATGATAACTGATATTTTATGAAGGTAGTTAAAAAAAAAGCAACCTTTTTAATTGAAGTAACATTTTCAAATATAGAAAATCGTTTCTGAATGCAAATGAAATATTTGAGACTCCAAAAATTGCATTTGAACACTTTTTTTTTTTTATTGAAAATGTTCTCTTTGATTTAAGTAATCTTTTTTTGTGTTTGGGCCATACATGGGTAGGACATTTGTGTCTTAATCATTCAATTCCAAAAAAGTTGTTTCAATCAAAAAAAATGTTTTCAATCAAAGAAAAAACTGTTCAAATGCAAAAAAAAAATTTACCCCGTGAATAAAAAAAGTAAGTCTCAAATATTTTATTTGCATTCAAAAACGATTTTCTATATTTGAAAATGTTTATCTTTTCATTGAAGTGACTTTTTTTATTGATTCTGTTGTTTGTTTGTTTGAAGCAACTTCTTTTTTGATTGAATGATAAAGAAACAAATGTCCTACCCATTATATGGTCCAATCAAAAAACAATGTTACTTCAATTAAAAAGGTTGCTTTAAACAAAAAAACGGACTTCTATCAAAGAAAACATTTTCAATCAAAGAAAAGCAGTGTTGAAATGTATTTTTTTTGAGTCTCAAATATATTTTTGGATTCAAATACTTTTTTTCTTTGATTGAAAAGTTTTTTTTTCATTGAAGTGAAGGTTTTTTTAATTGAAAATATTTTTTTTTGATTGAATAATAAAGAAACAAAACTACCTTCATAATATTTATTTATATATCTATCTCAAACATAAAATAACCTGATCCTGTTTGATCAAGGCGTGCGACTGTTCTGACTTGTCCAATTTTCAGCATTAATTTTGCATCTTGTATTAAAATCCTGTCTATTAATTGTATGCATTTAGTGTAGTGTACCTAACATAAAAAGAGTTTTATATGCAGGTTTGTGGCTCTTAATTTATTTGTATTAATTAACCACTTGTAAACTTATGTCCACTATTCTTTTTTATAAATATAGGATTTGTATTACATTTATATTCATTATTGTCGAATAGAGAATCGAATCAGGAATCGAAATCGAATTGAGAATCGAAATCGAATCGAAATGAGAGCTTGTGAATCGAAATCGAATCGAATTTGAACATCTGAATCGATACCCAGCCCTAATGAATATCACGAAGGAATTGCCGCTATGTCAGAACTGAATTGTACCTTTGGTTGTGCACACTTTTTCCCGAGATGAAGCTTCCCCGATCAGTGCCACGGACAGTGAACATAAACCGGGCAATGTCCACATTCTCCACTCCCTGGTCAGCTCTTACCCTGAAATCACAGTAATTTTGGTACCAATTAATTGGACTACTGATTTATATTTTTGATGATGGTTGTGTAACTTCTTAGATTAATGAACGCAATCCTCAAGAAGTCGATATTAAAAAATGTCATCAGATATAGACACTGTAGCTTTTTAGCTTTAGAAAATACACTACCGTGAAGGTAAACCATGCAGCTGTGTTGCCTCATGGAAGAAGTGAAATGCAGTTGATGCACAGTTATTTGTGGCTGCATTCAAGTACATGATCTACAAAAGAAACATTTAAAACAATTAAAAGGCATCAAAGTTAAAACTGATTAGGCTTCTTCTCAGGAGGAATGAGTATGTTCAACAAGCATAGCACACTGACCAAGTTCTATTGTGAAATTTGTTCGTTGTGTGCCTTTTACTTGAAAGGTACATCATGTAAACGTTGGCACTCAAGCGGTTTATACACAAAACTGTATACTATGCATCTTGCGGAAGATTGTAGCAGGAGCTACTTCTCTCTGTTTATGTCTACAGACTTTCAATGAATTTAAGGTGGGACATTACATGAGTGTTATTTAAAAAGTTATGTATCATAAGAATATTTACCAAAGGCACAAGGTCTATGCTGGTGTAACCAGTGTTCAACATGTGGAATTTCTAAAATGTAAAAAACCAGCAGCAGCCAGTTACCTTTCTGGAGAAACCATCCACTCCTCCAAATATCACAATGTTGTATCTAGAAAGCAATTGGGTATAAAATAACATTCATAAATAAAATGAAAACAAAGTAACTGTGTATTATGAAAACTACCCAATCCAAAATGAAGTAGCCATCCAGTAATTTAGATAAATTGCCTTCAAATAAACTTGACTTTACAAACCTGATTAACTTGTGGTTTGTGTCCACATGTACCAGAGACAAGGGTCCTGGAACAGAGTAAACTCTGCGGACAACACAGCCAAGACTTGACAGCCTTGAGATGATGCCCACAGAATCAACCCTATGCATGGAGGCTGCAATTCTTCTCCACTGAACTCGATGGCCTATTGACTCCAGTCTCCCTCTGACCATCCTGTAGCCAGCGTTTGGTAAATTATTCTTCACTGAAGCAACCAAAGTGTCAAGTTCATCATCAGTAATGGAACTATACATGTTCCTGACAGAGAGATTGTACTCTTCCATTCGCCTGAAGATTGTGCTTCTTGAAACACCCATCAGTTTGGCTATGCAAGACACAGGAAGTTGAGTATGGAGCATTTCTTGCAAGCGCTGTTCCCCAATCAAAATTTTTGGCCGCCCTGTGGTACCACCAGCAACTTCCACCGTGAAACATGGGACTGGATGTTCCAGTTGTGCCCTCACAAGGTCAAATAGCTCTTGCAAAGCTTGGGTGATAGCAGTAGGTACTTCAACATGATTGGATAGGGCCTGCAATAGATACAGCTCCTGACGACAAATAAATTCCAAATAATCCAAATTCAGTGGTGTTGTGTTGAATCCCAGTTCGATTTTATGCAAAAGCCTTTGAAGAATGTGGTTTCTTAGCTGTTGCAAGACAGAACAAAGTTTAGTTAACAATGTCTCACACACAAACCATCGTTTAAAAGTTATCATTCACGAAAATAGTGTATGCATTTTTCCAATTAGCATACACAGTTTGTATGCTAATAATTTTACCAATTAACCAATTACTGCATTTCTAAAGATAACTACCCCTTAACTAAATCCACTAAATGTAAATTACTGGACGATTTAAAAAATGTATTACCTGGCTTGGTTGAATTCTAATGTAGAATACGGTATGTTATTTCTGGATAACAAACAGGTGCTAAAAGTATATACGTTAACAGACCATTGCCATGGACGCAGCGGAAGCAATACAATCGTTTTAAAATCAATCAACTCCTTTTTATATTTTGTGTCAAATTATTGATTTATTTGGAAGGTAGCCATGTAATAAGCGGGATGATGTATAGCGAGGCGGTTGTTATAGCGAATACAACCCCTTCAGGCTGATTCAAGCTCCGCTTCGCGTCGGGGTCATAATTAAATCAGCCTGTCGGGGTTGTAACTTATTCGTTATAACAAACGCCTCGCTATACGTTATCCCTTATGCAGTAATATTAATTGGTTAATCTTTTCAGTTATTAAAATATAGAAGTTTTAGCTAAAGGGGCAGCTTTAGCAAATTTCAGTAAGGAGGGCAATTGGGTAAAAAACTTCTGCTATTAGTTTTTCTAACGACAAAAATTTTGCTAACTTAACAATATTACATTGCAAACAGGAAACGACATCAATATCATCAAATAATATTACAATGTGATCTCTGAAAGATGATAATTTTGTGGCTTACTTGTTCTGACATGGCGAATGAAATCTTTTCTTCTCTCTGCAATCAGTCTTGTCACGTTTCGGTGTTCGGTGAATCCATTGGGTGACCTTCCCTCGGAATCGGCGGGTAAAAGAGAGAGGCGGGAGACACAAGGACAGGTGACGTTTAAAGTGACCAATCAAATGAGATGTGACGTCATCCGCCACTGTCCCAGCCATAGACATAATATATTTATTATGTCTATGGTCCCAGCCTCCAAAGTCTCAAAAGTCAACTTAGAACGCGCGCGCGTATACTAACAGAGCGCTCGCGGTGCAGAATTCTGAGTGCAGATGGCATTGTGTGCGCTCGCGGTGCAGAAACGCGCCCGCGCGTGTATGATATTCTGCGCGCGTATGCTGTTTTTTGCCCTCGTATGCTGTGCGCGAGTTTTGACACTAAATAAACGCCATAGTCAGCATCGTCAACTTCATGTTTTCAGCCGACACACTGACAAAGAATACACTTGTTTATTAATAAACAATTAAAATATCTCCTTGCTATATTTTACATATTCATAATCTTTTGCCGGTTCTTTGTGACAGCTTTAAGGTGCTTTATTGGCAGTGCCACCCTACATGGTACACGCGTCACCACCGCACCCACCAGAATAGGCCTGTTTAGTAAGCAGGATAAGATTGCCGCATTCTTACATTTATAAAAGGCAATTCAATGCGGACGTAATCCCTCAGATTGAGTAATGTAAAGGAACGTTACAAATTACATTTTTGGGCATGTATTCTGTAACGAAATAGCCTATGTTTTCCCAACACTGCCTACAGCTGAGGAAAATGAGCGGTGAACAGGTGTGTTTCTGTCTTACTTTATCTAATTAACCTTATTGAGGTTTTCTTTTGCAAAATGTTTATTACATCTAGACAAAAATCCATATTACCGCTAGTAGCACATATGAAAGCTCGATCATATGTTGCTTTAAAAAAAAAATCCACATAAGACGCGTGTGAAATTACTAAATTAGTGATTATGTACACTGAACGAATCTATTTCTTTTGTTCTCCATAAATTAATGAGAACATTTAATTTAATTGAAAGGAGGGTTTCATTTGTCTGTCCAAAATAATAATTTGAGCAATACGTCACAGGGAAGTTAAGAAACATTTGTATATTGTTTGTTTTGTTCATTCATTATTTTATTACATTAACAGTTACGCTGACTGAATTCCAACTAAATTAATGAATAAGTGGGACCCTTTCAATTAAATGAAATGTTCTCATTAATTTATGGAGAACGAAAGAAATAGACTCATTCAGTAAATGAAACGTTTTTACAAAAATGTAAAAAGCAACATGATGGCAGAGCTTTCAGTTTATAGATTCCCTTATCCTAGAGTGGAGTGCTACTAAGTGCTAATGTGGATTTCTGTCTATATAATAAACATTTACCAAAACCTCAATAAGGTAAATTATAGATAAAGTAAGACAGAAACACCCCTGTTCACCGCTCATTTTCCCATGGGCAAAGGCAAGCACGTGTTTCACATCAGTGTTTCTCCCCAGAGACTGCGAAATTGATCCCCTATCTTAGCGCCATCTACTGTTCTAGAAGAGGAAGTTGCTCAACTGCATTTGTGAGAAAATCTGCCTGGACACGGAAAAATAGTGTCAAAAATCACGTGACAGTTTTTCGTACTTGTAGAATTTTGTTTTGTACTTGTAGAATTTTGTTTTGTACTTGTAGAATTTTGTTTTGTACTTGTAGAATTTTGTTTTGTACTTGTAGAATTTTGCTTTGTACTTGAAAGATTTAGTTTGTACTTGGATGATATTTTTGTCATTGAAGAAATACGTTTCTATGTATATGTAAAACATACTGTATTTGTTTGATAGGTACGTTTTTTATTTGCAGAACAATATGCATTAGTTTGTGAGTGATGTTTCGTATTTACAAACCACATTGAGTTTGTTTGTGAATCATTGGGTGTGAGTAAAACACGTTTTGTGTGTGTGTGAGGTTTTGGCACATAATTCGCTCCATAAAACCCTCCCAAACAATATGTGGTGAGGTGCTGAATCTATCAGAACTATATTCTTTGGTTTTGCTCATTGCGATTGTAAGAGCCATTTTGTCTTTATTTAAACCTTATGCAGGTGTGTGTCCAGTACGGGTCTCTCTTTGGGTAATTGGTTGCTGAATATAGGTAGGAACCTTCCTTCAGGTGACATGTGTTGCTGGAGGGAAGGTGCACACAGTTTTTTGACCGCTAAGCTATGCTACACTGAGCTATGATGTGCCATGCTGTGCAGTATGAAATCTGCCAGGGTGAAGAAATTGTAACTGTGGATTTATTGACTGTTTGTTGGACTCTTGCTTACATGGAAATGAGGACCAGTCACGGTAAAATAAATCTACAATGTAAGCATATTAAACTTGGTGTGGACATTGCTGTGAATAACAACCCAAGCGAGCGCGTCCATTAACAAGCACCGTCCAGCAGCCATCAGCTGCTTAAAGTAATAGACTTGGCTGCTTACATTTAGTCAAAAAACTGTTTACTCAAAAGGAACTGAGTTTACCTATTTTTGCATTGGAGTTTCATCATCTGTGGAACGAGATTGAGTGGATTGTTGGAGGAACTTTGCATCGATTTCGTTTACAACTGAGATCAGCTGCAGCCACGACAGGAGGACATCGCATATCTGTGGATTATATGTGCGCATCTTTGCTTTTGGGTCAGGGACCATCTACCAGCGCGAGGAAAGACACTGGAGCTGCTCTACAAACGTCAGCAGAGGAGCTGTGTTCATATGGCGCCCAACGTGAAGAGGTATGTTCAGTAGCGCTACTTATTGTTGAATGGCCATTAAACTTTGTGTGCACACAACATGGGGACATAATTCCAATGCATTGGTTGTCAAAGAGTATAAATAACTTTGCGAACTAGATTCATTGTTGCTTCGATCGTGCTTCGCATATTCGGTGGATTATGGAGCCTGCTGAAACTGAGCACAGGTCTATGGAAGCGCTTCAGTTGAACAATGGTGTTTTTACTGATGTTGATGTTCAAATGGACAAACAAAAACGTGTTGTGAAATTAACTCCTAAAGCGTTTGTAGAAAAGGTTGAAAGGTTGCAGAGTGATAGAAAATCTGTATTAACTAAAGCTACAAATTTAAGGAAAAGGATACAAGGTTTGATGCAACAAAGAAATGTAAAAGAGGTGCAAAGTGCTTTTGTTGATCTTTTAGATTTGTGTGAAGAAGCAAAAGGTATTCATGGTTCTTTGATGGGTATGTTACCTGAAAGTGAGAAGGAAAAACATGACATATGGTTTAAGGCAAAAATGATTGTAAATGATGATTTTATTTCTGAAGTTAAAATGTGGGTATCATGTAATGAAAATGATGAAATTACTACAAATGAGGTAATAAATGACAAAGTTGATGAGGTCAATCCAGATGATAGCATTTCAAATGTTGGTAGTAGACATCCAAGTAAAACGAGCCATTGCAGTAGTGTTTCTTCTGCCAGAATTATAGCCGAGGCAAATAAGGCTGCACTGCTTGCTCGTATGGCAGCTTTAAAGGAAAGACAGGATTTGGAGGAGCAAGAGCAAATGATTAAGAGGAAAAAGGAGCAACTGGAAATGGAAGCAATGCTATTAGAATCCAATGCTAAACTTGCAGTTCTAAAGGCCTCTGAAAGTCGCAGTGTTTCTAGTGCCTCTCATGTTGTGAAATCTCATTTGGAAAAGGAAGAGGGGAATGCAGCTGCAACTACATTAAATCCACTGGCAGAGGAGTTTGAACTTGTTGGATATAGCAAAACTGCAAATAAAGTACCAGCACTGGATCCCTCTTTGACGTCTTATGTGCCGTATCAGGAAATTCGTCAGCAGCCTTGGCATGAATGTATGGACTCCGAAAGGAGGAATTCCCAGCATGCACTAGGAGACACATCAGTTCAACCTCGTAGACCTCTTGCATCTGAAATGATTTCTCGACCCACATCAGTTCAACCTCGTAGACCTCTTGCATCTGAAATGATTTCTCGACCCGCATCAGTTCAACCTCATAGACCTTTTGCATCTGAAATGGTTTCTCGACCCACATCAGTTCAACGTGGACAACAATCATCTGAAATGATTCTTCGCCCCCAAATGGAGAGTCAGTATGGTGACATTGGCACTATAATGCAAAGGCAAAATGAAATAACATCAGTTCTTGTCCAACAGCAACGTTGTTCATCTTTACCAGCCAGAGATATACCTTTATTTGATGGAGATCCTTTTCAGTATGTTTCGTTTATCAGAGCATTTGAAAAGGGAGTGGAGGAAAAGGCAAGTTGTAGTGATTGTTTATATTACTTGGAACAGTTCACTAGGGGGCAGCCAAAAGAGTTAGTACGTAGTTGCCTACACATGAACCCTGACCTTGGTTATGCTAAGGCAAAACAACTATTGCAGGAACATTTTGGCAATAAGTACAGGATTGCCACTGCTTATCTGGAAAGAGCCTTGTCTTGGCCCTTAATAAAAGGAGAGAATGTCAATGCTTTGCAGTCATATGCCCTTTTTCTGCGTGGTTGTTGCAACGTCACTGAGGAATTGCAATACCTTCAGGAGTTAGATATGCCAAGCAATATGAGAGCTATTATGTGTAAATTGCCTTTCAAGCTCAGAGAGCGGTGGAGAACTGTCGCACATAGAATTCTGGAAACTACTCAATGTAGAGCTTTGTTCAAAGATCTTGTGGAATTTATTGAAAGACAGGTTGGCATACTAATGGATCCCTTGTTTGGTGATATTAGGGATTTGCCAACTATCCCAAGACCTGTTAATCGACCAAGGGTATCTCCAGAAGGCAGAGTTAAAGGAAACATCTTTGCCACTAACATTGCACCAGTGGAATCTGGTGAAACATCTAAGAATATGAGGACAGAATTGCCACCAAACAATTCTAAACTGATTCCATTATGTGTGTGGTGTGCTAAACATCATGTATTGGAGTACTGTCAACGATTCAAAAGGAAGAAGCAAAGGGAAAAGATGGGCTTTCTAAAGGAGAAAGAGCTTTGCTTTGGTTGCTTAAGTGCTGGCCACATGAGTCGTAATTGTGGCAAGCGGTTGACGTGTAGGATATGTAGTCAGCACCATCCCACTGTGCTTCATGTTGACAGATATACAGCCAATTCAGAGGAGGCGGAGGCATGCAAGTTCTTAGGATCTGCTGAAACATGTGGTCATACAGGGGCCGGAAAAGATCACTGTCTGCTTTCTATCTTACCAGTTCAAGTCAAGGCCAGTAAAGGAGATCAGATAATCCAGACGTATGCATTCCTGGATCCTGGCAGTTCTGCGACTTTTTGTACTGAAAGTCTTATGCAGCGGCTTAATCTTTCTGGTAGAGGAACTCAGTTTCTGTTACAAACTATGGGACAGGAAAGAGTTGTATCAGCATATGCACTCTCAGGTTTGGAAGTGTCTGCTATTGATGGTAACATCTTCTATCAGCTTCCACAAACGCTCACACAGAAACAAATGCCTGTAAGTTCTGACAACATTGTGTCTAAAGGAGATTTGTCTAAGTGGCCTTACCTGGCAAAGGTTAAAGTTCCCAGCATAATGGCTAACGTTGATTTGTTGATTGGAAACAATGCTCCTAAGATGTTAGAGCCTTGGGAAGTCATAAACAGCCGTGGGGATGGCCCTTATGCTATGAGAACGGCATTAGGTTGGGTCATCAATGGTCCTTTGCATGCAGGCAGCTTTGAGGCTGAAGACTGTTCTGCAGTGGTTAACAGGATTTCTGTGTGTAGATTGGAGGAGATGTTGTATAAACAATATAACCATGACTTCAATGAAAGAGCTGCAGAGGAGCAAGGATTATCAAGAGAGGATATTAGGTTTTTGGAGATTGCAGAGAGATCTGTCAAGCTTCAGGACAATCATTATACCTTGAAGTTGCCATTTAAAAAGGAAAATGTGTATCTTCCTAACAATTTCTCTGTGGCAAAACAGCGGATACTCGGATTAAAAAGGAGATTCCAGAGAGATGATCAGTTTTATCAGGAGTATGTATCATTTGTAACTGACATGATCAAAAAGGGATATGCAGAGCAAGTGCCCACTCATCAGCTTAAAGGTGAGAGCGGCAAGGTGTGGTACATTCCTCACCATGGTGTACGTCATCCCAAGAAGAGGAACTTACGGGTGGTTTTTGATTGTGGTGCCGCATTTAATGGAACATCTTTGAATCAAGTCCTTTTACAAGGTCCCAATTTCACAAGCACATTGATTGGAGTCCTCTTGAGGTTTAGGCAGGAGTCTGTAGCAGTCATGGGTGACATACAATCAATGTTTCATCAGGTTCGGGTGGCAGAAGAGGACCGGGACTTCATCTGTTTTTTGTGGTGGCAGAACGGAGATTTTACAAAAGAAGTGGCAGTGTTTCGTATGAATGTCCATCTCTTTGGAGCTGTCTCGTCTCCGAGTTGTGCTGCCTTTGCTTTGAGAAGAACAGCAGATGATCATCAATCTGAGTTCCGAGAAGAGGTTGTTCAAACTCTCAAAGAAAACTTCTATGTAGATGATTGCCTTAAGAGTGTGGCATCTGAAGATGAAGCAGTTTGCTTAGTTGAAGATCTTTCCATTCTTTGTCAGGGAGGTGGTTTCATTCTGACAAAATGGAGTAGCAACAAGCGCACTGTCCTGCAAACCATTCCCGAAGAGCACCGAGCCAAAGAGTGGAAGGAGCTTGATCTGGACAGGGACAGCCTGCCAGTTGAGAGAGCCCTTGGATTGCTTTGGTGTGCGGAAACTGACTCATTTAAGTTCAAAATGGAGGTCCAGGAGAAGTCCTGCACAAGACGTGGGATGTTGTCGGTTTCCAGCTCCGTATACGATCCACTTGGGTTTTTGGCACCAGTTGTGCTACCTGCTAAGATCATGCTACAGGAGTTATGTCGGAGGAATTACGGATGGGATGAGACTGTGCCCTACGACATTTTGCGTGGCTGGACAAGGTGGTTGAAGGAGCTGAATGCACTGTCTGAATTCAAAGTTGAGAGATGCGTTAAGCCCATAAGCTGTGGGTCTTGCATGCATGCTCAGCTTCATCATTTTTCAGACGCAAGCGAACAAGGGTATGGCACAGTCACTTACCTTCGAATCCAGAATAGCAACAATGACATTCATGTTGCCTTCCTCATGGGCAAGGCCAGAGTAACACCTTTAAAGGTCATCACTGTTCCTCGTTTGGAGTTAACTGCTGCTGTGCTTGCTGTTCGTGTTGACCTGATGTTAAAGAAAGAGCTGAGGCTCCAGTTGCAAGAATCTGTCTTTTGGACAGACAGCACATCTGTGCTTAAGTATGTTATGAATGAGGACAAGCGTTTTCATACTTTTGTTGCCAACAGAGTCTCCATTATCAGGGAAGGCACAAAGACATCACAGTGGCGATACGTTGGCTCAAAGGAGAATCCAGCTGATGATGCATCCAGAGGAAAAAGGGCTGGAGATTTTATTAAGAAAAACAGATGGATAGAAGGCCCCAAGTTTCTGTGTAAACCAGAAGAGGATTGGCCCAAAAATCTTGTACAGACTGCAGTAGGGGTTGACGACCTCGAAGTCAAGAAAGAAGCCGTTGTAAATGTGGTAAATACTCAAGGTTCACTGAAGGGTACAGATTGGCTGATGGCTTACTTTTCAGATTGGAGGAAACTTCGAGTAGCAGTTGGCTGGTTGCTTAGGTTGAAGAGGATATTATTGTTGAGAAGAACTCGCAAAAGGATGGAGCCAGATATTGCTGATGCCAACAAGCAGAGTGCTTTGGTGCAAGAGAGTCAGATAGTTAAAGATGCAACAGGAGGACAAATCTTGTCAGCAGAAGATCTTATGGAAGCGGAGCTGGCTATAATCTGCTACTGCCAACAGCAAAGATTCCCTGAAAAGATCGATGCTTTGTCTTCTGGGAAGGATATAGTAAGCAAACGGAGTTCCATCTATAAGCTGGACCCATGGTTGGATGATGGGCATTTGAGAGTCGGAGGGCGGCTGACACGATGCTCTTTGCCAGAAGACACAAAATATCCACTACTCCTCACTAAAGATCAGCATGTGTCTACCCTTATACTGAGGGATTTACATCAACGGCTTGGCCATAGTGGGCGTAACCACATGTTGTCTACGTTAAGAAGAAGGTATTGGATCACAGGTGCCACCTCAGCTGTGAGAAAGATCATAGCAGAATGTTGTTTCTGTAAAAGATATAATGGTCGGATGATGGGGCAAAAGATGGCTGACCTGCCCAAGGAGAGGATTCTGCCAGACCATCCGCCATTTACCAACACAGGTGTTGACTATTTTGGACCAATAGTGGTGAAGAAGGGAAGAGGCACAGCGAAGCGTTATGGTGTCATCTTCACCTGCTTGTCCAGCAGAGCAGTTCACCTTGAATTGGCCACTTCTCTTGACACGGATGCCTGTATTAATGCTTTGCGTCGATTTATCAGTAGAAGAGGGCAAGTGGAGCATCTTCTATCAGATAATGGTACAAATTTCATAGGGGCAAAGAGAGAACTTAGGGAGGCACTTTCATCATTGAATCAGGCTAACATTCAAGGAGTTTTATGCCAGAAGGGCATTAAGTGGAGTTTCAATCCTCCTGCTGGGTCCCATTATGGTGGGGTTTGGGAGCGGGTCATCCGCATGTTGAGGAAAATCCTCACTGCAGTTCTCCAACAGCAGATGCTTGATGATGATGGTTTCCACACAGTCTTGTGTGAAGCTGAGGCCATTTTAAATGATCGACCAATCACAAAATTGTCTGACGATCCAATGGATCTTGAGGCTCTGACCCCTAATCATATCCTGTTGCTGAAAGGAAAACCGACATTATCTCCTGGATTGTTTGATGTACATGATTTTTATATAAAAAGAAGGTGGAGACAGGTCCAATACATTTCAGATCTCTTTTGGAAGAGATGGGTGAGAGAATACCTACCTTTGCTGCAGGAGAGGCAGAAATGGAATAAAACTAAGAATAGCCTCAAGCCTGGAGACATTGTGGCCATTATGGATCCAACGGCGCCTCGAGGCTCCTGGCCACTCGGAAGAGTTTTGGAAACATTCCCTGACAAAAAGGGGCTGGTTCGTTCTGTGCGTTTACAAACTAAGACCAGTGTTATAGACAGGCCTGTAGCAAAGCTTTGTTTTTTACACGAGTCTGTGGGCTAAGGGGTTTTGTGATAAGCGTCATGTGTGTTTATTGTGCTCACTATTTGTGGCTCTTTGTTATGTATTGGGAATTGGTATGTTTGATTCATCCCAATTAGGGGCCGGTATGTAAGAGCCATTTTGTCTTTATTTAAACCTTATGCAGGTGTGTGTCCAGTACGGGTCTCTCTTTGGGTAATTGGTTGCTGAATATAGGTAGGAACCTTCCTTCAGGTGACATGTGTTGCTGGAGGGAAGGTGCACACAGTTTTTTGACCGCTAAGCTATGCTACACTGAGCTATGATGTGCCATGCTGTGCAGTATGAAATCTGCCAGGGTGAAGAAATTGTAACTGTGGATTTATTGACTGTTTGTTGGACTCTTGCTTACATGGAAATGAGGACCAGTCACGGTAAAATAAATCTACAATGTAAGCATATTAAACTTGGTGTGGACATTGCTGTGAATAACAACCCAAGCGAGCGCGTCCATTAACAAGCACCGTCCAGCAGCCATCAGCTGCTTAAAGTAATAGACTTGGCTGCTTACAGCGATTGATGATTATGGGAATTTGGCCTTTGTTCCACATATTTATTCTCCTGTGGAACAAGAAGTCATGGCAGGACAATTTCATGTTTCTAGTCACCCTGCTGTGATAAAAAAAAAATATATTAATGGGAATATGCTTCAGAGATATTATACTCATAATAATTTATATGGCAATAATTCTGCCCTACAAAGGCTAAGAGCAGTATCTTCAATTTTTCACAAAATGTTTTTTTGCAAAAATAAAAAGTGCAGGATCTGCTCTACAATCTGTTAAAATTTCATATGGCTACCTAATAAATTTCTTATATAAATTTACATTTTTAGTTGCAGTATTGTATAGAAAAGTAGAGTGAAACCAAGGCAGAATGCAGTATCTGCCCGTACTGCAGTCTGTTTCACTATGATACTGCAGTTTGCCTTTGTGTGGCATGAGTCAGGTTTTATAGCATACTGTATATGTATATAGCTCATATTTCATTTATTGATATATTGATTCCCTGAATGATTAAACTTAAACTGTTTGTAATTACATGTGAAGACCCTTCCCAAACTGAAATAAAACCAATACGTTAATGATTGCCATAAAAAAACAGCACTTTTGTGATACAATTAAAATATATTAATCTAATAACGCGTGTTTTTTGTTTGTTTGTTTTTTGAAAAATATGATTATAATGCCAAAGGGGATGGAAAGTCACAGCTTAGCAGAAAGAATGAAGATGGAGAAAACGGTCAATAAAAAAAAACAAGAAAACGGGGGTTTACATAATATGCCACATAATTTTAATAGTTTGGTTATAATTAACATATACTGTACTTTTGATGACTATAAGCAGCTGCTGCAGCTGTGTGCAAAGGTTTTGGTGATTTATGATTTATGATATAAGCAAGTGATTATGATCACTTGCTACACTTACTGCTATATGTTATTGTATGGCCATGTAAGTATACGCAGTAATGCAAAGGCAAAGCGCAGTATAGCCTATAAAACTACCAAATTTTGCCTAACTGTCAAAAAACGAAACGTTTAATATTCACCTCCCTTTGATCTATCTAATTGTACCCTTTGTTGTTAAATTTAATTGGATGCTTGTATTTGGTGTAGAAAAACACAAAAAAACTGTTTTTCTCAGTTTGAGTACTGCTCTTAGCCTTTGTAGGGCAGAATTGTGGCCAACATGTTTTGGAGAACAACATATTTCATAATTTGATCCACCATTCTTGAGCCCTCAGAGATCACAAGAATAGTTTTTGTTCAGCCCTGCAGTCTTTTGTCTTACTGTGAATCTCTCGCACAGTAATAAACAGATGTGTCTTCAGTCTTCAGGCTTTTCACCTCTAAATACAGCATGTTTTTGCTGGTGTCTTTTGTGATGGAGAACTGGCCCTGTAGAGACTGAGCAAAATAAGTGCTGGTGCCACTGTCTATATATCCAATCCACTCGAGTCCTCTCCCTGGTTTCTGACGGATCCAGCTGAAGTAGCTGCCCATTGAGATTCCAGAGACACCGCAGGACAGAGTCACTGATTCTCCTGGTCTTTTCACCACACACTCAAAAAAATTACTCTTTAAACTTACTTAATTTAATTATGGACAGTGGTTCCACACAAGCAAATTGCGTTTTATTAACATTAATGGGATTTTTTGAATCTATGTAAGCTCCTTGTGTTGTGACAACACAACTGAATGAGTCCAAACAAATCAATGTAATTGCTTTCCTGTAACTTAAACCGGTTAAGTTTAGTGAACATGCTTTAGTTTATTTAAATCTTCACTGACAAATAAAATTATGTAGGATTTACATAATTTCTCAATTGAAATTCTATACTATAGCTTGCTATATTAGCATATAATAGCACTTATTAACATATTAAATGCTAAGATGTATATGCTCTTTCAGCAACAAGAGTTATATTTTATTAATCAGTCCACATCCTAACCAAATGCTCCACTCTTCTCCACAATGGTAACCCACTGTAATTTAATGGTTCTAATAATTGCAATGTAATTGAACATTAAACACAATTACACACTATAAAGTCTTCCCCTTTCCTCATTTTCTCAAAAACACATAAAATAACACTTAATTTCAACATTTATTCTCTCTTAATTCAGCTATATGCAAAGCATGGAACTAACAATCACCGCTCAGTTTAAGTTAATGCAACACAAATCATTCATGTAATCCAACACAAACGGATTAAGTAAACTTTAATTTTACATATTTAAGCAGATTGAACACAATCAAATTAAGTTTGGACAAAATGTAGCAATTGTGTTGCTTAAGCTCATTTGAAGCAATTTGAACAAGCAGCCAAAATATTTTTTTTTCATTGCAATATATTTAAAGCATTCCAGGACAGACTTTCCGAAATACTCACAGAAATGAAAGACTTTGCCTTTAGATTAACTTTATATTTTCTCTGAGGCCATGCACCTTTCCACTTTCTTCACACGGCATCTTCATCCAATACGTTGGAAATAGTCACATCCAGGGTTTTTTGAATCGCGAAATTAAACTCTTTACATTAGTTTAACGAATGATAATTAAGTATAGTTGAAAATTATACAGGTTAAGTTAATTAAACGCAATACAATAGTGTTTTGGTGGTAAAATAAATATATGTGTGTTACTTTAACAAAACATATTTGGGTAAAAAGAACAGTGCCACAAAACCATTTTTTTGAGTGCTGAGGAGCTCAAAGACTGACCATTAACACCTGAAAAACAGAAGAAAAATCACATTAGATGATTTAGAACAATGAAATAATAATCTACTAAAAATGTGAGTTTCTCACATGCAATAATCATCAGTAGGAGTCCATATAGTAGCATCTCCATTACAACAGAAAAAGGCAGTAAAACAGTTATAGGTTTCACTGAAGCTGTTTTAGTCTCTGAACACATGCACTGACTGGAAGTTCATCTTATAACACAATCTCACAGGCGTCTGAGAGACGTTGACCCTTCCCACAAAACCATTTGCATCTTTGGAGGTTGGCAGACTTACACTGCAGTTTAATGCAGTAATCTGCTAATTATCACAAAGACAAGGGAAAAAAATCTTGACCAACATTTGATAAGTGAGAAAAGATATATTACTTTATCAGTGTATACCTTTGTTCTGTAATTTATTCATGGTGTTATTTGTTATTAAGTCAATGTTTCAGAGATGCAACCAGAGCATATACGGTGGAAAGATACATATTTGGAAATTCACCAGCACTGCCCAGTGACGGGCCATTTTTTTAGTTGTCTAATTTATAGTTTAGAATGAATATTTGTTTTTTAGTATATTGTTGTTGTTCCCTCTCCTTTCCGGATTAGTGTGTCAGTTTTGGGCATAAGTCAGTTTCAAGAACTGGTTGTGATTCCACATGTGTCTGCCTTGTAGGCCGGATTTGGAGTTTATTAGGATGTATTTAAAGACCCCCTTTGGTGAAAATCAAGTTTTCAATGTTGTTGTCTGTGTTTTTAAAAAATATGCTTTAAGACAAAAACCATGGGCAAATTCATGTCAAAACCATTGCTGATATTTTCTCCTTAAAAGTGAACCAAAGACATTCTCAAAAAAGCGGTTTTGAAC
Source organism: Rhinichthys osculus (assembly GCA_029959095.1). NCBI lineage: Eukaryota > Metazoa > Chordata > Actinopteri > Cypriniformes > Leuciscidae > Rhinichthys > Rhinichthys osculus. The sequence continues at coordinate 27,051,046 of JARWKJ010000002.1, read as the reverse complement.
AAATGCAGTTTCTTACATCACAAACTACCTTTTAACCATTCACGTCAACATGAGGGCGGGTTTTAGCATATCATTACTTGTGAAGCAGGGGAGTCTCATAAGAAGTCACGTTATTCCGGTATTTTTTCTGTTGATATGAACAATTGTGTACATTTAGGGTGAATTGTGTATATATATATTTTTTATTATTATTATTTTTTATTGATTGATTTTTTATCATGCAATCCAAAACGGCGACTGATACAACAAAAAACATCAAGGCCACATACATAAACATCAACACTTAACCCTTGTGTTCTGTTCGATTTCTGTGTACTCCCCTTATGGACCGGGTCAAATTGACTCTAATTGGATTCAATTCCTCAAAAATCACACTATGAAAAACAACAAAGATTTAGATACAAACTGTAAACTTTTAATATCAACATTTGTCAAACATTACAAAAACATTATATCTGAAAATATGATTTATGAAAATGTTATTAAAACATTGTTTTGACAAAATTGGAAAATAAACAGTATACTGATTTTTTTGCATATATATATATATATATATATATATATATATATATATATATATATTTTTTTTTTTTTTTACATTTTATGCTTTGAACATCGTAACTGAACAAAAAAATTGGCTGTATAATGAACATTTTTCATTTTCCTAAGTTAACTTTCCCTAGTTTCCTAAGACCTATTTTCCTAGTTTCATTATTCACTCACTGGGAAGTGAGAAACCAAACATAACAAAAACATACATCAAATAAATGTTTTTTTATTTATTTATTGGCTCTGTGAAGCTGCCTTTGAAAATCCTACATAAAAGTTTTGGTTAAAAGCTAGGTATAGATATTTTGAATATTGAAATGAGAGCTTATTTTACTATCTGTGTCTGACAAAGATTTTCATCTGTATTTTGCAAATAATTCTGAACACTGTAATTTTGTTTGTATATGTCAAAACACATCAGCATGTTAAAACTTTGCATGCATGTTCATCATGATAAATGAGAAAAGGTCACAAAATATCAAGAAAAAAAACCAAAGGTTAACCAGTATTTCCAACAACTTGAAAATCGAAACGGGTCAAATTGACCCGCAACATAACACAAGGGTTAAACATGAACATAACATGCATACAAGTGTGTGTGTGTGTGTGTGTGTGTGTGTGCGTGCATGTATTACTGGGTGTGTGAGTGAAAATAACTTAAAAGAGGAACATTTTTATCTCTGTTGAGGAACAACAGAGATAAAAATTAACTAAATAGTAATAGAAGAGAAAAAAGAAAAAAGGTATTAACCGGAGGATGAGGAAGATGATAATATAATCTTATAAAAATATAATAAAAGTAAGAAATAATAGTAGCAATGATAACTAATCTTTTCATCAGGAATGAGGGGGAGGTTGGAGGACAAAGAAGAGTACAAATAAAAAAAAAAAAATAAAAAAAGGGCTGCCTCTGATCTCCCCCTGACCACGACACACTTCCATGGGCCACTAAGAAGATGTGCACCGGAGCCTTGGGCCCAACGACCTTCCCCATCACTCATCACCAAGAACACTCCCCGCCTCCGGCAGTCATACACATGCCTTGCTTACTCTGTTTTTTTTTTTTTTTTTTTTTCTTGGTCGTGATGGATGTATATGCATGTCAGCTATATTGTTGCATAAAAAAAAAGAGACGTGTAGCGTGGAACCAGCTCTGTGCAAAGCCCAGGTCCCCAGACCATGCCTCGCTTATCCTGCGTATGTGAATTATTATTTTGTTTTATTTGTTTGCCTTGTTTAAGCGACCAATTAATGTGCATGCATCTCAACTAATATGTAATGCACAAAAAAAAAGCAAGACATGTAGTGCTGAACCAGCCAGAGGCAAGAAATCCAGGGCAAACGAGTAGGCAGATGGCGTGAAGGTACAATCTCAAGGCCCCAGGCCCCACACTTGCCCAGAACTAATGCCAACTGCATAGGACCAGGACTGGGATGCCACGGCCAACCCTGGTCCAGAAACATACATGCATACATATGTGCAGAGCATACACGCATACATACGTGAAGCATACACACATATAAGCATACACGCACAGCACACATGCATACATACATACATACATTGAGCGAGAGAGAGAGAGAGAGAGAGAGAGAGAGAGAGAGAGAGAGAGAGAGAGAGAGAGAGAGACAGAAAGAGAGAGAGAGAGAGAGACAGAAAAAGAAAGAGAGTTGACTTATCCTTTCCTCCCCTTACCCCCAACAATCAATCCTTTAAAACTATTTAATTAAGTTTGATATTAACTAGTGTTGTTACCTCTTCCTTATTACCCCCAACCCCCCAACATATTTGGAAATTGATGGAGGGTAGTCGTTCGGGATGGCTTCAGACAAAGAAGGTCAGCGGATTTGTGACTGTTAGGAGTTAATAAGAGATGACCAAGAGGGATGTAATTCTATTGTATTGTCTTGAATGGAGGTGGACAGGTTTTCCATGGTGATGTACTCTATTAATAAGTTTTTCCAATTTTGTATATGAATTTGTATGTGAATTGTGTATATGATGTATATTACGATGTTATGATGAACTATATGATTTTCTCCACTGACGTTGTAAGTTGTTCAAAGCGTTTGTAAGGATGCTGATTTTTAGAAGGCAGTTGTCTGACTCTGAGATGGTGAACGGGAACATGGTTTGTATGACATTAGCAACACATTATTAGCTGTTTGATAAACGTAGTCACCCATATGGAAAAGGTTTGCTAAAAACACCTGTGATTCTTATATGTTCCAACAGAATATTGTAAGGGACATATATGCTGCAAAATCCACATATATAAATTGCATAATATTAATGTATTTTTAATCATATATGTCATATATATATACTGTATGTCCTACGTACAAAAGCCATATATATTTTCTTGATGTAAAAACGTAGGAAAATAATGCTAATTTATTATTCATGTCCAGCATATATCTTAAAGTATTAAAGTATTAGCTCACTTTCAAACTCACCCTGATGTCATCCAAGATATCCATGTCTTTCTTTCTGAATTTTTTTATACACAGAATGGACTTCAATGGCAACCAACTATTCAAATGTTCAAAGTTGTTTCAAAAGTTTCAAATGTATATATATATATATATATATATATATATATATATATATATATATTTATTTTTTAGAAAATGACCGATCGTTTCACTAGATAAGACCCTTATTTCTCGACTGGGATCGTGTCGAGACTTTGAAGCTACATTGAGAGGATTTGAACCTTCTTTGAACATTTGAATATTTGGTTACCATTGAAGTCCATTCTGTGTAGAAAAATCCTTGAATGGTTTCCTCAAAAACCTTAATTTATTTTCGACTGTAGAAAGAAAGACATGGATATCTTTGATGAAATCAGGGTGAGTAAATTATCAGAATTATTATTATTATTATTTTTTAAAGTGAACTAATAAAACACAGTGCAGTTTACCAATCAGTGTAAGGCTGCAGTTCACTCATGCTCTTGCTCTTATCTTGTGGAGCCCTAAGAGGAGCCCTATGCCTATAGTCAATCATCAATCATGGTCATACTGTATAATCAACATTAGATGAAACACAATATTTAAAACACACACACAAGCACACGTTTTAATTACAAAAATGATTTATTAGTGTATTCTACAAGATACAGTTGAATATTTTACATATCAATAGTTTTTTATTTTAAATACTGCATCAGACCAGGATGGGTTTGCTTTTTAACAGGAAAACGGCGAAAGTAAGTGTTTTATCTAATTTACAATATGTATTTTATAATATATTGATTTATAGCGATATTTAAATGCTTTGTGCGCTTAAACGAGCCGAAACTTTTCTCAAAGGCGACGATCTTCTTTGACTCAATACGGAGCTGACGATGAGGAGGTTTGCTTGTAGCGTTAACAGGAAAAACACCGAAAGTAAGTGTTTTTAACCTAATTTACAACATGTATTTCATGGCATTATATTGTTTTGTAACGATATGTATGTGATGTGCGCGCCTAAATCTTTCTCACAGACTAGGCCCACAGACGACTAGGCCTGCATCTTCTTTGAGTCGTGACACGGATTTTGCTTTTAACAGTAAAAACAAATAGTAAGTGTTTTAACTCATTACAATACGTGTTTTATATTGTTTTATGACAATATTTGTGATGTGCAAATATTAAAAGTATGTATTTATCCTCAAACTTTCTTGTACTCTCGTTTACCAGCACACCTAGTAACTTATAAGTTAACTGAAAAACAGAAGAACAACACCGACTGCAGACCAACAATGCACGTGAAATTGTCACTTTATTTCCTTTTTTGGAGGACCGATTTTCTTAGAATGGGTAACTAATTCTTTCAGATTAAATATTTATGCAAAATGTACTTATCAGAATAACTTTTGATTGATGTTTGGTGGTTATGCTTTCATGTTTAAATGTATTGATTTAGCTATTTGTGTTTGCTAGGAGCATTTCTATGATGCACTGAGTGGCTAAGGCTAAACCAGGCTTGGTGTTTAAAGACTGTACAGACTAGAACCTGGTGATGTTAAGATTTAACAGATAACATGAGAGAATCATGGGCATAAACATAAAAAATAATCATAGCTTTGTTGCTGTTTGGTATAACTAGATTTTCTGTTTCTTAACACTCATTTTGAATTAGTCCAGTCAAGTTACTTTACAAAAGTAATTTTTATTTTTTACTTAAAATTAGTTTTCTAACCAATTGTTTTCATGATTTAACAGGTAGATGTTTTCTTGCTGTTTAATTTTAGACTCCACTGATTGGGAAATATCTGCCCATCACCTGTCCAACATCACAGCCACAAAAAGGGAACACAGATTCTTCCGGCGGCTGACTATTAGTGAGATTTCTTAAGGTGGGTGTCTTAATTTATTCTTAAAGGGTAACTAAACCCCTGGTCAGAGCCAGACTCCACCCACTGGCAATATTTGAAAAATGCTGGAAAAGTGGGCAGAGCCCAGCAGAGATAGAGGGGACGAGCCGAGCGGGGGGCGTGCACCTGAGACCCGCAGTGACGGATTGATTGACAGCTGCTGTCAGACTCTAAAATGGTCACTCTCCATTTTAGAGTCCGAGTGACGCTTTGCAACAGAGCGGTCATTTGAAGTCGAGGACTTTTCTCCCCCAGCTTCACCTGAAGTGGAGGAGGGTGAATTGTCTGTGGACACAGGGCCATATCAATTCGAGCCGCTGGCTCAAACTGCGGTCTTAACTCCCGCATCGCGATCGGCATCTGATGAGTTTTGTCGAGTTGATGTCAATAGCGCGTGCTCTCTGTAGGCATATGCTAATTGACTACATAGGCTACACGAAATAATCTAAATAACTGTATAAATGCTATGCTAAATAGATGCTAAAACACTCTGTCCTGATCGTTTTAAATACTCGCAATTCCAACTCCTGACTCACAGTGGTTTTGACGAAACAAGATGGTTTTTATACTGCCAAGGGCGTGGTAGCTCGTACCAAGGGCGTGGTGAGCTGGAACCTGCTTACGTCACCAACAACCGCTTGCGTCACGAACCACCGCAAACATCCAATAGGAAAATTCAACTGCAGTAGCCACCGTTCAACCTGAAGAGGGCAGCACTCAGACGTTTTTATACCATATATTGTAGAATTAAAACACTTTATATCCAAATGTCAAAAAAAGTTACTCAAATCAATGAACAGCATTTATGAAGCTGCATTCTTACAGATCATTAACTAAAAAAAGTTGGTTTAGGGTTTAGTTACCCTTTAAAGGGTTAGTTCACCCAAAATGGAAATTCCGTCATTAATTACTCACCCTCATGTCGTTCCAAACATGTAAGAATTTCTTTCATCTTCACAACACAAATGAAGATATTTTTAATGAAATCTGAGAGCTTTCTGCCCCTCCATTGACAGTCTATGCAACTTCCACTTTCAAGCCCCAGAAAGGTATAAAGGTACATCATTATGCTGCGTTCACACCAGACGCGAATAGCTCGTCAAATTCGCGGCTACCAAGTCTAGTTATACGCTTGATGATTGATGTTAGATGTTTGAACTTTTTCCAACATAAACTTGCTGAATTTATAAAACACAAATTGTAATCGGTCTGGTTTTGTGTTGTGTTGTCTAGAGAACCAGCACTCCAGGATATTTCGAGAAAGTTGGATCTGCGCAGCCATTCCTGCTCTATGAAACTCTACTGTTAGCAACTGGACACAACTGATCCACTCGTATCCTGCAACTGTTCTTCATCTGCTGAATGTTGTTGACTCAAGCACTGCTGTACTATTGCAGAGTCGAAGGTACTGAATCAACTTCACTGACACAGGACTTACATTCACTGACATGTTCAGGATTTGAAGTATTACAGACCATTTGATAAGCAGCTTTCATATAATTCTGATGACAGAAATGCCTATAGTGTGCATTCATTGTTTATTTTAAAGGTTAACATATGATGTAAAGGGGCTTGTTCGTTAATAAAAAAATAATTTGTTAAAACCACTGTTTGCATTTTGCCTTTATTTTTTACTTTACAATGAACAGAATTCTGCTATAATCCCAGACTAAGGTTACAATTTAACTTTCTGGATTGTTTTGAAATAAAGTTTTGAAAGAGTAATATAGAGTGATGTGTTTATTTCAAAGTGAATTTATTCTTTTCAGATTAAATGATTTGTCAGTTTATTTTACAGTTCTTTAAAGTAGGTAATGCAGAACCCTAATAAGAAAAACTGGTAACTCCTTTAGTGTTTTTTCTTTGTAAAAAGGTGTTCTATCAACACCAGGATTGTGTAATACTCGACTCCTAAGGCTGAGAAGAATTCCATGATGAATGATTTTCATCTTCTTTTAAAGTGTTAGGTCATTACAATTTCCAAATTCGTTTCGATTTCCAAAATCTGTATGACACACTTTATATAACACGTATAAAAAATGACAAAATGTGTATAAATCCTATAGGACTTTAATTTGACTAGCATATGATTCAATATAAGAACTTTAAATGAATTGTTTATGAATTTAAGTTATTTTCTACTAACACCATATACGATTGCATATGTTTGTCATGTAAAACTCATGATTCAATATAATAACTTTAAATGATTTGTATATGAATATCGGGTGTTTTCTACTAATACCATACACCATTGCATACTTTTGTCATGTACAACTCATATAAGACTTTTTACAGTATTCATATATGACGCAAAAATCCCCTATAAGTTGTATGTGTGCTATTTAGTATGAAAGGGGCCATAATCGGTCTGATTTTGTATAGGACATGTATTGGTCTTACATGAAACACATAAGGTAATTCTGTCCAATTTAAGTAAGGAAGAAATATGGTTGCTGTATATGAACCATGCAGGTTTTTTTCATATGGGCAAGCAAAAGACTAATCAATTGCCGTTATGTGTTCGACGTTGAGAGCGATACATAAAACGCATTACCATTCTGATACACCAACTTGTAGACGGCCAGATTCACTTCACTTCTTCTTCTTCTGAATCAGTTTCTGGTTCAAACATACGGCTGAATTAAACCAGTACTTCCACTTGCCATTGTGCAGCGTTTAAGTTGACTGAGTGGATCTCTGAGCTGGTGTGAGTGATTTTGAGGCGGGGTTAATTTGCATGTTGCAAGTTGAATTTTTTTTATTTTATAAGTTATATTGTTTTCTTTTTTCTTTTTTTTTAAAGCTCCATCCTGACAATACCCATGTAATAATTGAATTAATGAAGTTATGTGGTAGAAAAAAAGAATCCAGCCCATTATTAATATAAGGGCATAAAACTGACGCCTTGGGAATCATTTTGACCATGCTTCAATATTCGACGCTTTAGGCACCCTTTAGCGTCAGTTACATGACGCGATCCTAGGGCGTCGTCTTACTGACGCTTTACCTTTAACGTCAGTTAGATGACGCTATCTAATCCTAACCCTACCCCAGACCTAAACCTACCCGCGTCATCTAACTGACGCTAAGGGTAAAGCGTCAGTAAAATGACGCCCTAGGATCGCGTCATGTACCTGACGCTAAAGGGTGCCTAAAGCGTCGAATATTGAAGCATGGTCAAAATTGTCATTTTAGTGACGCCTTGGGATGAGAATGCGTTGGGGAATGTATGCTGAACAGAGATACTTATACTACTTGCTAAGACATACTGTACGAAACAGACGTCATTATGATTTAAAAATAAGGAATCATTTTAATATTAACAGGTTTTTTATTTAATACATTCAAAACACTTCAGGCAGGAGTTATGTCACTTCAGAGGCTCTTCACTTTTTTTCAGTGTAACTCAACCATGTCCACCTCATTTCTCATGAGTTTTTGAACAGCTGCCTGTATTAGTGTTTCCACAGTGTCTCTTGCACAGTAATACACTGCAGTGTCTTCAGTCTTCAGCTGATTCATGTGCAGATAGAAATTAGAGCTGTCCTTAGTTGCTGTGAACCTGCCCTGGACTGACTGAGCTGAGCTCTTATCAGAAACGGAATAATAATTAATAATCCATTCCAGTCCTTTTCCAGGTGTCTGACGGATCCAGTGCATCCTATAGCTACTAAGAGTGAATCCACTACTTGCACAGGTCAGTTTGTGGGAACCACCTGGAGCCACAACTACTGACTGTGTGAGCACAACCTGAGAGTCTGCAACAGACATCAGATCATTTGCATAGAAACCCAGAATTAGCAAAAACTAGATATTGTGGCCATTGGGGTTCATTTCATGAACAATAGTGCCACATCTTGATATGGATATAAAACAATGTCCTTCTGCAGCATGAATAAATGTGATTATTTTCCAAGCATGCAGGCATAGGCATCAAACCTCATCTGAGTTCTATTAAAAACAGATGTGATGTTGTGTTATGTTTATGTGAAAGTGAATAAAGGACTGTAGCGAAGTTGTAGAGTTCAGTGTAGTTGAATGTATACAAACAGATCAGCCGTTTTCCACAATTGAGCCATTGTTCTCAAGTCTTGCATAGCACAAATAGTGGATCAGACACCAATGAGATCAAAGGCGATATTGCGTGATTCATACTCATGTGCTTTGTTGGTAATACATTGGATATTATTTAAATTCTGTTGCTTTTATATGAAAATAAATAAAACAAGACACCCAAAAGTACTGCATTGACACCAACAGACTGAAAAAACAGTTAAACATTAACATTTAAAACATGAATAAGTCTGATTGTCAACAGGTTTTCCCTTTTTACATTCTGTTACGTCCCAGGTCTAGGGTCCGAGAAAATAACATAAATAAATGTCGTTACACCTTGACTTCTTGTTTCTTTCTTTTTTTTATTATTATTGTGAAACAAGTTGTTCAAACTGATATCAGCACAAGACAACAAAAAGGAAGCAAAATATTTTCAGGGTAGGGTCAAAGCCAAAATAACAAACAAAACTGAGACTACCTTGTTTTAGAAAAATTATTATCCTAACAAAAAAAAAAACGTTTAAACAAAAATACAAAAACTAAACTGACTCCCTTACTAGCCAAAAAACAGGAGAAAATATGTTCACAATAAAGAAAAAAAATGGCACCCAAACCCCTACAGCTTCTGTGCTGGAGCGCAGTGATATTTACAACAAATATAATAACAAAACAAAAACACTCAGCCACGTTGAGTGTTTTAAAAGAAAACCGTGTACAGAAAACTTTACAAAAAAAAATGGAAAAGAAAACTAATCGGGGGAAAATAAGGTAAAAGAAAAATAAATAACACAGTATTTATGAAAGTCACTACTCGAAGGTAATTCTCTTTCCACCAATAACAACAGTTTCAACAACAACGGCCGTTTCAATGACAGCGCAATTAAATAAAAGTCAACACAGACTTAATCGTCTTTCCCACAACAACAATAGGTTCAAAGACACGCAACAAACAACATTCCAATCTCTCTCTCCAGATCCACGTTCCTTCCTCCTTTTTAAAGGACGCGCAGTTCCATCCCGACCAACCACGGGGCACGTTACCGACACGTTCAATTAGGGCGGTGCAACCTGCGGGAGAGAGAGAAAAAGAGAGAGAGAAAAAGAGAGAGAGAGAGAGAGAGAGAGAGACACACAGTACCCAACATGTCTCATCATAACACCCCCACCCATAAAAGTCAAAATCCCATTTTGACAAAAACATCAACAAAACTCCTCACACCCTAGAAAGTGCATCTGCGATAACATTTTCTGTACCCTTCTTGTGGCGTATGTCAATGTTAAACCCCTGGACCACCAAAGACCATCGCATTAACCTTTGATTGGAGTTGGCCATGCGCAGAAGGAAAACTAAGGGGTTATGATCGGTGTAAACAGTTATAGGTAGCGAACTACCACCGACATAAACCTCAAAGTGCTGAAGTGCAAGAAGTAATGCTAAGGCCTCTTTTTCAATGGTGCTATAACGTTGCTGTGTTTTAGAAAACTTTTTTGAATAATAACACACAGGGTGATCTATTCTAGCTTCACTTTCTTGCAACAAAACCGCACCTGCTCCCAACCCACTGGCATCCACCTCGAGTTTGAATGGTCGTGAAAAGTCAGGGGCAGAGAGGACTGGGGCACTACACAGGAGATCTTTGGCAGCATTAAAGGCGACGTCACATTCATGACTCCAAATAAAAGCTTTGGTTCCACTCAATAAGTCTGTCAGAGGAGACACAACGGAGGAGAAATTTTTGCAGAATCCTCGGTAATATCCCACCATACCAAGAAAACGGCGCAACTCTCTTTTACACTTGGGCATGGGGAAATTTACAATCGCCTCAACTTTAGCATTAACAGGGCGTACCTGTCCTTGTCCGACCTGTTTCCCTAAGTAAGTGACCACTGCTTTTCCAAATTCACATTTTTTTAAATTCACAGTCAATGATGCTTTTGTTAAACGAGCAAACACTTCACGTAGTGTTTTCATGTGACCACTCCATGTGTGGGAATAAATAACCACATCATCCAGATATGCTTCGCAATTTTCCACACCAGACAATACCTTTTGCATCAACCTCTGAAAGGTTGCGGGAGCGTTTCGCATTCCAAAGGCCATTACGGTATATTGCAGGAAATTATCTGGTGTTGCAAATGCGGAGATATCGGAGGCACGCTGTGTAAGTGGCACTTGCCAGTAACCCTTTAAGAGATCTAACTTGGTTACAAAGGAGGCGGCACCAACGCGATCTATACAATCCTCCATCCTAGGCAACGGGAAAGAGTCTGGTTTGGTGACACTGTTCACCTTTCTGTAATCGGTACAGAATCTTTTTGAACCATCAGGCTTCGGCACCAGAAGACATGGCGAACTCCAGGGACTCGAACTGGGTATGGCTAATCCATGTTTTAAAAGATAATCTACCTCATTCCTCATCTCTTCTCTCTTCGAGGGATTTGCACGATATGGATGCTGCTTAATTGGTGATGATTTTACAATTTCAATATCATGAAACAGAACGTTAGTCTGGCTGGGACTGTCGGAAAAGAGAGAAGAGAACTCATGAATCAACGAAACAATCTCCCAACGCTGGGACTGTGGAAGATAAGACAAGTGATGCTCTATATTTTGCAATAACTCAGAGTTGGACAGTTTAGCAGTAATGGCCATAGTCTCAGTGGCAACCAACTCGTCATCCTCAGAGTCGGCAGCAGGGGGCAAAGAAGCAACTGTCATTAACGGTGTCACAAGGGCAGAGGATTTACCAGTTTCTCGATTCACATAAGCTTTAATCATGTTAACATGACAAACCCGGCTTTTTTTTCTACGCTCAGGAGTATGAATCAGATAATTTGTCTCACTTAATTTCCTTTCCACGACATAGGGCCCCGAAAACTTAGCTTGAAGTGCAGAGCCGGGAAGTGGAAGAAGAACGAGCACTAAATCTCCAGGCTGAAAACTTCGAGCCACACATTTCTTATCAAAATGTTCTTTCATCTGTTTTTGTTTCGAAGTTAAATTTAATTTGGCAATTTCCAACACACGATTTAAGCGCTCACGCATCTTAGTCACATACTCACATACCGTCACAGGAGATTTTTTTTCCATTAACAACTGTTCTCTTAACAGTTTTAGAGGACCACGCACGGTATGTCCAAAAACTAACTCAGCCGGACTAAATCTTAAAGATTCCTGCACTGTCTCGCGAACAGCAAACATCAACATCGGCAGACCTTCATCCCAGTCCTTCCCAGTTTCCACGCAAAACGCACGCAGCATGGATTTAAGGGTCTGGTGGAAACGTTCGAGGGCACCCTGAGACTCGGGATGATAGGCGCTCGAAAGTTGATGTTTAACTGCCAGTTCACGAAGAACCTGGGAAAACAGTGTGGAAGTAAAATTAGAACCCTGATCGGTTTGAATAATTTTTGGTAAACCAAATGTAGAGCAAAATTTAATCAACTCTTTAACCACTGTTTTAGCCTTTAGGCTACGTATTGGAATGGCCTCTGGAAAACGTGTTACGGCACACATTATCGTGAGTAAATATTGATGACCTGATTTAGATTTTGGCAAAGGCCCCACACAATCAATAATGATGCGCTCAAATGGTTCGCCTATTACTGGGATCGGATGTAGAGGCGCGGGAGGAATGGTTTGCTTTGGCTTCCCGGCTAGCTGACAAACATGGCACGACCGACAGTGAGCTACAACATCAGATTTTAGACCAGGCCAGAAAAAACATCGCAAAACCCGATTATATGTTTTTCGAACTCCCAAATGACCAGAGAGGACATGGTCATGAGCGAGACTCAGTATTTGCGAACGGTAACCGGTGGGAACAACAACTTGACGAACACTGTCGCCATCTTCCCATTTTCTCATCAAAACGTCATTTTCAAAAAAATAAGTCACCTTTTTGCTAGGAATGTTTGTCTTGTCTGTCACAGCAGCAACACACGACGCTAACGACGGGTCAGATTTCTGCGCAGCAGCCAATGGCGACCGACCCATCTGTAAAGAGGCAAAATCACTGATCGAAGCTGTTGGTTCCAGATACAACTTCCCTGTCATCCTATCACCAGTAGATTGTAGACAAGCATCAGACATGTCCACCACATCTTCAAATTTACGGGCCTGGGCTCGTGTCACCACACATGAAGAGAACACAGCTGGAAATTGAGACGACACGTCATTTTTCTCCTTTATTATGGGAGGATTAATAACAATTGGGGAAGCGAAAACTGTACCCCCGGCTAAGTCGTTTCCCAAAATAAAATCGACTCCTTCCACGGGCAGTTCATTGCAGACTCCAACACACACAATACCTGCTATTATATCTGTTTGGAGATAGACGTTATGTAGGGGAACTTTTACACATCCTATTCCTATCCCTCGCAAAATTACATCAGAACCAGTGTATGTTTCAAGTGACAAAGGCAGAATGCCAGCTAGCATAAGACTCTGTGCGGCCCCCGTATCTCGTAACACAGATAGTGACTTGGGTATTTTCTCACTGCTACATGCCACCCACCCCTGTAACATAAACGGTTCAAATCGTGTAGCATTTTTATCAGATGACACATGTTCCAAAGTTTGTACCAAACCTACACCTTTAGGCTTAGTTGATGCATTTTTCTTCTTCCATGCTTCACAATCTGCAATTAGATGGCCAGCATCAAGGCAATAGAAACAGACCCTGTTTTCCCCTGGACGGTACTGAGCACCAGCACCCCTAAGACCTCCAAAAGATCCTCCTTTCACAGGTTTAAAAACACCCCCTGAGCCCTTCACCTGCCCTTCAGCACCACGGACAGCGACCTTATCATATCGCATTACAGGAGAAAAAACTGTTCGGTGTGTCAACACAAACTCGTCAGCCAGAAAAGCAGCTGCTGAAAATGACATGACTTTTTGTTCATTCAAGTGTACAACTAAACTTTCAGAAACACAGCACTTAAAATCTTCCAATAAAATCAACTCCCTCAAAGCTTCGAAAGTAGTAGTTTTATTTGCTGCACACCACTTGTCAAAAAGAGCTTGTTTGTCTCTGGCAAATTCCACAAAGGTTTGTTTGTCCGCTTTCTTATGGGCTCTAAATCTTTGTCTATATGCCTCCGGCACTAACTCATAAGCACGAAGAACAGACTGCTTCACCACATCGTAATCAAGACTCTGTTCTACCGGCAGCGCAGAGCAAACCTCTTGTGCCTTGCCAGTTAGCTTACATTGCAGTAGAAGAGCCCACATCTCTTTCGGCCACTGCAAGGCAGCTGCAACACGTTCAAAAGCTGTAAAATAACTGTCCACTTCAGCTTCGCGAAAAGGAGGTACTAAGTTAATGTTTTTGCTCACATCAAACCCAGGCAACGAAATCGCCCGTGGAGCTGAAACGGGACTGGAGGAGACTGGCACAGGGGCAACAGCAGGTAAACGAGCAAATGAGGGAGAAACGGGTGAATTCTCCAGCGCGCTCCTAGTCGGGTGAAGCCGGCCGTGATCACGCTGAAACCGTTCCCTTTCCATCTCAAGCTCCAGTTCCCTTAGCCTAAGCCTTTTTGCCTCACTCTCCTCCCGTTTAATTTCCAATTCTACCTCTTTCGCTCTTAACATTAACATCGGGTCCGAATGGGGTACAAACAAAGTACTACTCGGTGGCGCGAATATTGGATATTTAGACGGTACGGGCGAGAGTGGCGCAGACGCAGGTTTCTCGTCGACCTCCGTCGGCGCAAAACCCTTTTCCTCTATACCACTCATTCCCGACTCATCAGGCAATATCCGCTGCACAATCAATTCCTGGTGCAATACTTTTTTTACTTCCTTCTTAGAAGCACAATGCGGTACCACAATTTTAAAAAAATTCCGCAATTTTCAACAGATCGTCCTTACGACAGCGATTAAACTGTTCCGTGCTTGGAGATAGTGTAAAGGCGATCAAATCAAACTCCATATCAACACATTGTTCACTACCCAGCCACACCAAAAGGAAAGCAGTCAAACAAAGAATGAATTGGAATGACTTACCAATTGCGCAGCCACAAGAAGGGTCCTTGGATACATTTTTGTGAACGAGCCCCCAATTTATGTTACGTCCCAGGTCTAGGGTCCGAGAAAATAACATAAATAAATGTCGTTACACCTTGACTTCTTGTTTCTTTCTTTTTTTTATTATTATTGTGAAACAAGTTGTTCAAACTGATATCAGCACAAGACAACAAAAAGGAAGCAAAATATTTTCAGGGTAGGGTCAAAGCCAAAATAACAAACAAAACTGAGACTACCTTGTTTTAGAAAAATTATTATCCTAACAAAAAAAAAAACGTTTAAACAAAAATACAAAAACTAAACTGACTCCCTTACTAGCCAAAAAACAGGAGAAAATATGTTCACAATAAAGAAAAAAAATGGCACCCAAACCCCTACAGCTTCTGTGCTGGAGCGCAGTGATATTTACAACAAATATAATAACAAAACAAAAACACTCAGCCACGTTGAGTGTTTTAAAAGAAAACCGTGTACAGAAAACTTTACAAAAAAAAATGGAAAAGAAAACTAATCGGGGGAAAATAAGGTAAAAGAAAAATAAATAACACAGTATTTATGAAAGTCACTACTCGAAGGTAATTCTCTTTCCACCAATAACAACAGTTTCAACAACAACGGCCGTTTCAATGACAGCGCAATTAAATAAAAGTCAACACAGACTTAATCGTCTTTCCCACAACAACAATAGGTTCAAAGACACGCAACAAACAACATTCCAATCTCTCTCTCCAGATCCACGTTCCTTCCTCCTTTTTAAAGGACGCGCAGTTCCATCCCGACCAACCACGGGGCACGTTACCGACACGTTCAATTAGGGCGGTGCAACCTGCGGGAGAGAGAGAAAAAGAGAGAGAGAAAAAGAGAGAGAGAGAGAGAGAGAGAGAGACACACAGTACCCAACATGTCTCATCATAACAATTCTGTGAGAGCAAACAAAGATAAAACACAGTTTAGACACAATATCCATTACCATTTTATGTAATAATAACCTGATGCAGGAAAGTCACAAATGAGTAGATGAATAGTCTGTTAATGAATACAGTGGAGGCTTAAAAGGGAGAAGGACAAGTTTGCATATGTGGCATGAGAGAAAACCGCACTAGACTGGCACTAAGGCCTAACTACTTATATTAGAATAAATGCAGCTTTAAGAAACCGACTACGCCACTCTGATATCACACAGAGAATGATTGATAACCTTTATCCAAAAGGCACGCAAGTTGGTTGCACTAGTAATGATCAGAGACGTGAATGTCGTACAAAAAGGGTTCTTTATTACTAAAAACACATTAAAATAAACAGAGCATACCAGGCAAGACACACCGCAACATCTGACAATAACAAGGGGTTGTTATGTTGTCAGAAGAAATAGTCATTCACAAGTCAGTCACTACAAAACAAATATAATAACATTACACTCAGAAGCTTTTTGGCTGAGGGCTAAAGAACAAGGAATAGTACCACACACACTTTGGAGTAAACTCTGATCACTCACACAAAATCCGTGCGTCTCACTGCACACAGCACCCAGTGTTCAAACCACCACCAGCACGCGGAGAAAACCAGGGAGGATTCCTGGCTGAAGCCCTCAGCATCTAGCAGGAGTTACAATTGCTCATGCACACACAAACAACAAAAATCAAAATACCATTGGGTTATAAATCAAAACAATATAAACACAGAAGACAAACAATAATAATAATAATAATAATAAATCAAGAAAACACTAGAATTCCCATCACAAATAATCTCAAAACAAATAAACAAATTAATATCAGTCGTTCAACTCACATATAATGAACCATGCATATCAAACTAAATAACACACAAACACGTAGGTGGTAGGACGGCGATTCCTCGCATTATATACTGGCAAAAGGCAAAGAAAGATCTCGAACTCCTTAGAAGGGAAACACAATGGTTAAACGCCACACGAATGCCCAATGTTCTCAACCCAATCAGGAAGAGACTTACCCGATGATAGAATATCGCGTCAGTCTCAATCACGAACCACCGTTTGTTAATTCGTGTTGATCCTGAAGCGCCGCACTGAACTGGTTTGCCTATGCCTGAAATGAGCTAAAAAAAATAAAATAAATCACACACACTTTCCCAATCAATGCCTAAAGACACAGTACCTGTAACTTCCTATGATGACGACTTACCCGACAATAGACCTTATTCGCAAACACCGGAAGTAGCTAACCGCGGCCATATTGTTGACATGACATCTGTCCTGCTGCCCCTAACCGCGCGCAGATTTGAGTTGAGGGGAGCAGTAGCCTGGCTTCATCTCGTCGGTATCAAGAGAAGATAATGCTATTATTTGATGTGGGTCCACACCAATCAAGCTTAAGTAAAGACCCGTCCTTATCGCCACTTTGCCAGCCGTAACTTATTCGGATATTTATAACGATCTCGTTCATACAGTATCCGTATACAAACTACAATGCACCTCAACACAAGGCAACATAATGAACGACACTCGTCTCATTCGTGGAGGTGGAAAAACAAGTTCTTTGTGACATGCAAGATTTGTTGTATTAAAATGTAAATGCAAAAGAAAAGGCATGAGAGTCGGTTGTTTTTGTCAATTTTAAGTTTTCATTTAAAATGTTTGCGATTTTAATATAAGTACATGGTTATTTGACCAATTGCTTGAGCAACTTAATATATAGAAGTAATGCATGGAATAATTGGCTTACGTTGTTGAAATAGTGAGTATGTGTTAAAATAAAAATGGTGAGTACCGGGGTGTTTGTGGTACAGCCGCGGATCAGTTAGTTAGCTACGCACTGCAAACGCAGCATATAGCACTAAAGCACTGTAGCGCGTCCTGCTTCTGTACTGTATACACACCGCACACGCATTCCACACGGATTATTTGTGAAACCTGTGGTAAAATGATGGGAACAGACTTTTCTGTGGTGAGTTGGCTGAAAGTTTAGCCTATTTATCCTAGCTAGCCTCTCCTGCGCTGGCTCAACTCTGTCTCCTTCCCTTCACGCTTTCTGACAGTCGATAACTTATCGCATAAAAACTAACTCCGGGGTTCTTATTGCTGTTGTTAGAACAGACGTGTATTACACAACACACCATCACGCTGTTTAAAAAAAAAAATACAGTGATAATACCATGGATAATACCGACGCTGCCTCGCTTGTCAATTGACAGACTGTCAGTTGCCGTGATTTCTATGTCAACAATATGGCCGCCGCAAACATTGATGACGCAGATCGAATAACATCTATAGAATCAGTCAATCACTCTGAACCGTCAATCTTTTAGATCGCTTGGTCTCGTTTTGATCCTGCAGCGTCGCATAAACGGATTTACATATGACTGAAACAAGCTAAAATCGTACCCACTCGTCAGATTAATGCCCCAACACAATTTCCACAACTTACTGCAGTAACAGCTTACCAAAAGAAAAATCGCCGTTTCAGGAGCAAGCGAAAGCTGGTGTACAGCCGCAGTCAAATCCGCACGTTGGAAACAAATGGGAACCCCCGGGTCAGTCGGAAATTACGCGTCTCGACAGGAATAGAAATAGGCTATTTATAGCCGATCGGAAATGACGTGTCAACGATTAAAGAATTTGTAGGCGGCGAGATCTAATTAACTTATTAATAGACAACATGGGAGGAGAGCATCCGGTCACACATAGGCTGCCCTCTAAAGGTATGTTTCTATTTTCTGTGCCCTTAATAACCTCTGCAACCATGTCTGCCTTTCAACATATTTTTATTTACTAGTTCAGAGACATATTATCTAATTATGAATTTTTACACAAATGTTGATATAGCTTTTCCTAAAGCTTCTTTACATGATTTCTGTCTGAAAACCTGTTCAAAAGATCAGCATTTAAAGATATTCAATATTGTGATGTAACATGTAACTTTCCAGTTATTAAAAAAAATCACACATTGGAATGCCATAGAACTCAGCTGCATTTTAATTTGTGAATGTTTTTTGTTTTGTTGTGTTTTGTTTTGTTGTTGTTGTTGTTTTTGTTGTTGCATGAATACGGGTATGATTATAGTTATAATGCTTGTTGTTTATTTAGAAAGACCAAGTAAAAATCAACAAAGTGGCTTGTTACAAAGTGGCAATAGTTTTTGTGCAGCCCTGCAGTCTTTTGTCTTACTGTGACTGTCTCGCACAGTAATAAACAGCTGTGTCTTCAGTCTTCAGGCTTTTCACTTCTAAATACAGTATGTTTTTGCTGGTGTCTTTTGTGATGGAGAACTGGCCCTGTAGAGACTGAGCAAAATAAGTGCTGGTGCCACTGTCTATATATCCAATCCACTCGAGTCCTCTCCCTGGTTTCTGACGGATCCAGCTGAAGTAGCTGCCCATTGAGATTCCAGAGACACCGCAGGACAGAGTCACTGATTCTCCTGGTCTTTTCACCACAGAATCTGAGGAGCTCAAAGACTGACCATTAACACCTGAAAAACAGAAGAAAAATCATGTTAGATGATTTAGAACAATTAAATAATAATCTACTACAAATGTGAGTTTCTCACATGCAATAATCATCAGTAGGAGTCCATATAGTAGCATCTCCATTACAACAGAAAAAGGCAGTAAACCAGTTATAGGTTTCACTGAAGCTGTTTTAGTCACTGAACGCACTGACTGGAAGTTCAGCTTATAACACAATCTTTCAATAGTCTGGGAGACGTTGACCCTTCCCACAAAACCATTTGCATCTTTGGAGGTTGGCAGACTTACACTGCAGTTTAATGCAGTAATCTGCAAATTATCACAAAGACAAAGGAAAAAAAAATCTTTATCAGTGTATACCTTTGTAATTTATTCATGGTGTTATTTGTTATTAAGTCAATGTTTCAGAGATGCAACCAGAGCATCTACGGTGGAAAGATGCATATTTGGAAATTCACCAGCACTGCCCAGTGACGGGCCATTTTTTTAGTTGTCTAATTTATAGTTTAGAATGAATATTTGTTTTTTAGTATATTGTTGTTGTTCCCTCTCCTTTCCGGATTAGTGTGTCAGTTTTGGGCATAAGCCAGTTTCAAGAACTGGTTGTGATTCCACATGTATCTGCCTTGTAGGCCGGATTTGG